>OY747713.1:33467960-33980460 GCA_963556495.2 Valencia hispanica
GACCGTTCCTTCCAGGCTGTTGCTCCTAGGTTTTGGAATGATCTTCCCTCCTCTTTGCACTCAATTTATTCTGTTGACACCTTCGAGAGTGAACTCAAGACTCACTTATTTTTTCCGACTTTTAATTACTTTTGGGCTTACGTGATTTTATGTTGTCTTGGCCTTTTATACTGTGTATTATTTCTGATTCATATTCTGTTTTTATTTTTATTCATATATTACTGTGTTGTGAAGCACTTTGTGTCTTTTGTCTGTGAAAGTTGTTATACAAATAAAGATTACTTACTTACTTACTTACTTACTTACTTACTGACATTCAGGTGATTTACTTATGAGTTGCATTTTCAGGATTTGAAGGTGCTGCAACAAGAAACCTTCTTAGTTATCCTGAGTAAAAAGGGAAAAAATAGAAATATTATTTAGTTATACAGTAGATGATGGGACATTTCATTCTTTTATAACATGTTTTATAGCACCATGGCACTGTTAAAACAAGTCCAACTTGCACAAGCTAAAATAAAATATAATTTCATTTACACTTTTTTGCCTGACATGATACTACTCACTTACTGGTCGCACAGTGCACACAGTTTCTTAGGTAGGAAGTAGGCTAAATGACATTTCTTCAGACATTCATACTAATGTCTTAGGTCAAGTGTTTCGAGATTTACACAGTAATTTTTACTTTGATAAAAGTACTGCTCAATTACATTTTGATTTATGGAATACTAGCATGCATGCTGTCTGACTGATAGAGAGATGCTAGCCTTAAGCCTATTTGCATGGCCAACTAGTTACACACACGACACTTAATCTAACCTTACAAACAGAGTTTGATGCAACTGCAAACCAGAGCTGGAGGAATAAAAATAATCTACTACTAAGTATTGGCCAGTTAATAGACATTATGTTGGACAGTATCTTTTTTGAGATAGCCTCTGCCTCCACATCAGATCAGTCGCTCCTTTGATCAGCTCCATCACCTAATGGGGATGCAGCTAACACTACAGATACAGCCAGACTCACACTATAATGGTTTAGATTAAAGAATATTCATGCGGTAAAATGGACACACATAAATCCAATCAAACATGAAGCACCTTGCTGTTTCTAGATCTGCAAAGCTGACTGAGGCATATCCCAAAAAACGTTAAGTAACTGCAGCCAAAGCTGATTCTACAAAGTGTGGATTCAGGGAGCTAATAACATTTACACTCCACATTTTTCAGACCTTTTTTTTTTAGTTTGAAAGCCATTTCCTTTCACTTTTTACTGATGTGTGGATTGTATTGGTCTTTCTTATAAAATCTCAATATACACAAAATAAAAACAACCAAGTTTGTTGTTGGATTTTGACATATTGTGGAAAAGTACATGTGGAATGCGTTCTTTTGCAAGGCACCGCTGTTCTCTACCATAGGCATGCTGATGGTAACATATAAGGTATGCTGGTAGATATGTTTGCCCCAAGCTCCCTTTAAGGTTCTGCCCACCCCAAGGACAGATTACACTTATTGGATAAAAAGAAGAAGAAAATACAGGAGAAGGAAACTGGCATGGTGAGAGTGCTAGCACTGAAAATTCACAAATGTACAGTGGGTGCTAAGAGAGAAAATATGAAAGAAAAAGAGAAGAGAGCAAGCTTTTCAAAACTGTGGGGAATGAAAGTTGGATTGTAACTTTCAAAATGCGCTGGGGATTAAGACCTATCTTGACAAGGTCTGTCTCTTAAAATCTAATGTGAAATGTTTTTCACACATCACTCAAGAAATATATAGACATATGAACTAAAATGCACAATGTTAGCTAACTGAATATTCTTAGGCTACCAGGTACAAGTGTGTATTTCATCATGTTCTCAGATGTTTTTCTCAAACTGTTTTGATTTGTATTTCCGCCACTAGGTGCAGCATTTTGATTTGCTGGCTGTGATTGGTTCTTTTTCATCCAAAATTGTCTTTTTCTTTTTTGTAATAACACAGTATATTTAAAAATGGAGCTCATAAGAAAGAAAAAGTTCTATTTTCTATTTTGCCTTTTTTTATTTAAATGTCTTTGAACAAAGTAGGACTGAAGTGTGTACAAAGTACCAAAACAAGCTGGAGCTGATTCTTGAGTGCAGTATTTCTAAGGAATTCGCTGATTGGATGAAAAAGATGTGTCTGTGATTGGCTGGTGGTGTGGTTCATTTATATGGAGCCAGTCGGGTGCCATGTCTGAAATTTTGATTTCGTAAAATATTGTTCCCTTGGATTATGAATCCATGTGCAAGGATTTCTTAATCTGTTCCCTCCGTTTGTAGAAATCATAGGTACAGTTTCGACATACTGGTCTCCAAAACCACAAACTGTGGTTAAGTGGAAATGACCGGCCGATGGTCTTAACCTTCAAAAATTTATATTTATGACATATTTATTGCATTTACATACATATATCCACGATAAATATTTTATAATTTTACCATAGATTTTTGGAGATAGATTCAAATGATCTCATAATACCAATCCAGGATATGCTGTTGTCTCATTTTCAGAAGTACATTTCTCCCAGATCCTCTCTTTGAATTTTGTTAAAGAATCATATATACTATAACCAGAAAAAAATCATTATTTTACTAATGATTTTTTGAGACAGGCCCAGGTAAATTGTGTCATAAATCAGTAACGTCATCAGCCGATTTTCCCGGGGCTTCAGCCCCGAATGTTTTCAGTCTAGCCCCGGTTGTTTTAAGTCTGTTGTGTCACTCAAAAGCCACAGGCTCACCGCTCCCTAAATCACTCACAACTGGCCGGCTTTGCTCTACTCTGATCAGCGCTGCCACTGACTTGACTTGGTGTCAGGTTACAGTCAGTTATGGCAAGCCATCAGTATTAAAAAAAAGGCGTGTATTAAAACCTTATTCAGGTATTAAAGTCCATGGTGCATGTTAACGCCTTGCCATAGACAGTATGTCGCCACCGTGGGCACACGGCCCCTCCCCTCTCCTAACGAGGCCGCTCTTTACAAACCATAGACGCATGCGCAGAAAACTGCACAGCGCCAAACCAGTAGATTTATTACGACTAGCAACATTTCTAATACAAACTGTAAATGTCTGTTTTTTGTTTATTAATATAGGCCTGTTTAGTTACGAGTATTGTCCAGTAAACAGTGACAAGCTGCGCTTCCAGCTCAGACCGGAAAATCAAGGACTTGTAGCGCACATTTGCCCGAATGCGGCTCTCAACGAATCAGCAGCAGCATAATACCGGACTAAATGAACACATTGCAGCCCTTGGAAGGCGGATCGAGGTACATGTTTTAAGCTGTACTTGATTGTTAAATTGATATTTCGTTGTATGTTGGAGTTTATATTAAGAATAAGCATCTAAGCAGATGTGTTTTGTGATAAATTTTATGGTATATTGGCACTGTTAGATTCTAAAGAGAGAAGCTATAGCTGCAGCTCCAGCAGAAGCTCCAGCAGAAGCACCAGCATCATCATGTAAACTGGCAGTAATTAAATATTTTCTAACATTGTTTTATAGATTGTTAATAAGAAAACCTTATTTAATTCCAAATATAAAACCTATTAAAATATAGATAGAAGCAAATTCAAAACGGGTCAATAACAGTGCATCATTGAAGACATAATAAATGACATAAGTAAAGCTTTGCTTTACCTTATTTGCTCATTTACCATTTTGGCATTATTGGCAGAGCCAGACAGACTATCCAAGACAGAACCAATGATGAGAGAGGAGAAGAGGAGAGACAACAGCTAGAGATAAAGACACCAATAGGTGAATAGTGTATGAATGAGTATGTGCACGGTTTGTGAGCAATCTCATTCTAAATAAAACATTTTTTTGATAGTTCACTGGTTGAAGGAAAGAGATTGGGAAAAAAAGCAAAGATAAATGGGAAAAAGAAAGGGACTAGGGAGACCAACAGAAGCAAGGCAAGAAAGATTGATCGAACTAAATAATTGTTTGGTATTGCTATTTTGAGATGTAATTCTCCAAAACACAAAAAAATGAACATTAAATGTTAAATTGAACATTAGATACAAAATTACAAAAAAATCAATTCTAAATTAAATTACACATTACACTGTTTTAACATGCATGCATTATAATTTAGGCACCTTACTATGTATGCTATAGTCTATAATCTATTGTAACACTTTTTTTTAAACAAAAATTTCACATCTTGTCTGGGCTAAGCCCATGTAATCCTTAAAGGCTGGAGACGCCCCTGGTCGTAATCATTATCCAAAATATGCTCATTTATATCTGTCCATTTTTAGCTTATCATCAGGATAAAATATGTTTTTGTTGTCCTATCGACAGTAACATAATTCTTATGTACACAGTGTTTTTGTTATTGAACAAACTTTTCAAAGGTAAAATAACTCAGACTTCTTTTTTACAAGATAGAATAAATTATATATATATATATATATACACAAACAGACAATTATCCATCCATATTCTGTACCCGTCATTCCTATGCAGGATTGCGAGAGGCTGCCTATCTCCAGCTGTCATGGGGCAAGAGGCGGGGTACACCATGGACAGGTCGCCAGTCCTTCGCAGGGCAACACAGAGACACACAGGATAAAAAACCAGGCACACACACACTCATACCTGAGGGCAATTTAGAGAAACCAATCATGTTTTTGGACTGTGGGAGGAAGCTGGAGTACCCGGAGAGAACCAATGCATGCACAGGGAGAACATGAAAACTCCATGCAGAAAGACCCTAGGCCAGGATATGAACCCAGGACCTTCTTCCTGCAAGGCTACAGTGCTAACAACTGCACCACTGTGCAGCCCAAACAGACAGTTATCTATCAAATAAATCTGAACTTCTTCACTGCTAATTGATAATACAAAAAACTTGTTAGACTTAAACTATTACAATAATCGGACACTGACACATTGAACAGTCCCCCTCTGTTCTCTTTGGATCTTTCAGTTCAGCTGGATCTATCCGCACGCAGTGAGAATATTACCACCGACCGCAGCAGTCACATTGAATACGTAAATGTTCCTCATAACAGTAAAATCAGTCAAAAACTTAATGATTGCATGCTATGTAATTTTATGTTAGGAAAATTATAAAGTAGCCTACTTACTATGGATATAATATATGTAGCTATGTGAAATTAATAGGTACGTCATAAATGTACTTTTTTATGGTTATGCTTCTCATTTTCTCTTCATTTCAGTGTTTTTGCTTGCCAGGGCACAAACTCTATTACCGTAATGTATTATGTATGTGCGAAGCTAATCTTTAAGCGAGAGCAAACGTCAGCCGGTTATTTCCAAGTTTTGGCTTTCTTGACCGCAGGCTGTGGAGAGCAGCATGCCGAACCCGTACCCACGAGTTCTGCTAAACAAGGGAACAGATTGAGAAATGTTGATTCATAAACCAAGGGAGCAACATTTTACGGCATCAAAGTATATTTTCAGCACAGAGCGCATACACGAGATGCAAGAGGGGCATAGGAGTGGAGCGCAGACGAGCGCACCGAGCATTCGGAGCAGGAGTTTTGCATGCCAGAGCATGTATTAAGATTGAGACACACATATGGCGTCAGACCACAAAAACATTATTTGTTCACATAGAAATATGTGCTTTCATTAGTCTAACTGCACTCTCAGGTTAGGGCAACAGTTTTTAAAGCCATACAGTTTTTTGGCAAAACTGCTGAAAAACTGTGGGTTTTAATCATCTCAGTAGGAAAAGTGTGGGTGTTAAAACACCCCCATCCCCAACGGTTGCAACGCCCAATTAACCCCCAATTTACACCGGATGCGTATGGGGCACATTACGTCTGTGGCATATTACGGCTGTGGCACGGTCTCCGCAACAAATAGAAACCATTATAGTATATGGCTTGGTTTACCCTGAATGTGCTAAAGTGCATTTCAGACTTGTCCCAGGTGCGTCTTGCAGCACTGCTCCACTAAAGATAGGATTGAGCTCTATTTTTGACGCAACACGCATCAAAATCGCGTCAAGCTCCACAGTTAACATAAAACTAAAGAGGAAAATGTCCATGGTATCAGTATAAAAGCATCCGGTATGATTCAAAATAAAAGACGTGCAGATTTGCAAAAGCTTAATTATGTAAACATTACTTAATTACCAGTGATCAAAGGGTTTGTTTGCTCCCTGCATCTTTTGAGGAAATTATCTGGATGTTTTTCAGTATAGACAACTAGGCTTTTATCCCTGGCAGTGGAGAATTAAATCTGACACAACACATCCTTTTTAGGATACATTTTAAAGGAACCTTGCAATAAAGAGAAAGCCTACAAGTTAATCAGTCACCTGTTGATTTTTTTTAATGAAAGCACAAGGCTTGAATAATGCCCTGAAGGTGTTTACAGCGGACAGTGAGTCTTTATTAAATTTCGTAAAATTGCCCTTTGCAAAGAATGCTGCAGCATTCACTCAGAAAACAAACCATGACTGTAGCCAATAGTGGAATAGAGTGATTTAACTACTAGTCAGTTCGGATACTGATTACATAGGAATTGGCCTGGGAGCACAAATAGATGTTGGATCTGCGCTGATAAGACATTCTGCATTAGGTTTTTAAAAGTGGTGGGGACAAATCTGTCATTTATAAATATTGTTTGGGGGTGGGTGCTTGGAACCTGCTGTCTCTGTCTACATCTCCGCGGACCGTGCCGCAGCCATCTGAAACACTCCCGGTGGGGACTGACGCACTGCAGAGTTCGGAACAAAACCGCGCCGCTGCCATGAGGCACCACAGATGCATCCGGTGTAAATTGGGGTTAGTATGCTGGAATCATGGGCACTGATCAACATTGGATACCCGCTCAAATTTATCATAATATCCCTAGATGCTGAGGCCTTATTTTTATTTCCCTTTCATTTTACTCCCCCTTCATGATGATTCTGAATTGCCTCATAACCAAAATACAAGTTCATTTTTCAGTGCTGATATTTCTTCACAGGAAAGTTCCCGGAACTTGCACACACTTGCTCCATATAAAATGACACTCCTAATCCAATTCAGTTAAAAGTGTATTACCTCATTTTGTCCTGCATCCACACTGCATGTGTAACAGTTTGCATGTCTTTGTGCTCATACAGAATGGCACTAGCACACTGGGCACAGGGCAGTTGTGTGATCGTGTGTCATGTCGTTGCAGTGATTAGCTTGCTTTGCCTGATCTCTTATGACTTGTGTTTACTGTGTTCTGCTTGCCAAGCACAGTTAATAATACACTCAAACTCCCAGTGCTGTACCATATTAAGTGGAAAAATTTGAGTTTTTTCCGCCGATTAGTTGTGAAAGGATAGCTAATAGCGCATTGGTTCAGACATGCTGCAGGAAAGGTGGATTGCCTTGTGTTATTTCCAACTGCGGGCAAATCCAAACTCTTACCTAAGGTGAGCTTTGGATCATTTGCAGAGAGTGGAGAGGATTTAGGCTAACATACATTTTTTATTCTCGTGGCACAGACAAAATATGTTGAGCTGTCTGATATGTTGAGGTTTCTGAAGTTTTGAAATAAAATGTAAAAATGTAACTTTGCTAATAACTTGATTAATTGCAGCTGCATGTCCCTTGGGGTATTTTTACATTAAGTTTGTACATCTATAATCTTACAATCATTCCAATTCATGTTTGCAAAATAGAGAGCAATTTTAAATTCTTGCTACAGATTCTCAGTTGTATTTGAGTCTAATTTCAATATTAAATAGAATTTGATCTAAATCATTGCATTTTAGCTCTAGCTGTGTGTTTCTGGCCTTTGACCTTCTGAAAGTAGACCTGGTTTTCCTTGAGAAAGTATTTAGCTTTATCCAATTTCCCTGACCCTGCTGAACAACAACGTTCCCACAGAATGGTGCTGCCAGAATCAAGTTTCGTATTAAAGATCTGATCAGGCCGATGAGAATTGTTAGTTTTCCACCACAGACACTGTATGCCAAAAAGTTCTGTTATGGTCTGATTTAATGTAAGCATGTTCATAAGCACCCCCAGATGCCTCGAACCCAGAAACCTTCCCCACAGCAGCAACAATGCCATCCGTTTTGACTGTAGCATTGACAGGCATTCGTTTTATGTTTTAGCTGAAAAATGGTAGAGTCATAATCTTTATATTATTGCATAATGTCTGTGCTACATCTACCCAGGACTAATCTAGGGGGCAATGTTTTAACCATCTTGAGATTGATTATAGCCTGTTGGTTAAGAAGTAATGCTGAAAATTAGGCAGATCTAGTCCTCTTACAACAATTTTTGTAATGCTTGGCTGTAATTGCTGAAACCAGGATTTAACATAAACAGTCAGATAGCTGCCATTTTTGTATATTTATACTAACACAAGAGGGTTATATGACTTCTAAAGGCTTAAAATATGGTTACAACAAAAGCAATAAAAAGAGGACCTGATGTCTCCACACAAAATCAGTCTTAATTGTTAGTCTATTTGGATACAAAAAATTGTAGTGTACTTCGTTTGAATGCTACACCCTGACTAAATTGATTTATGTCTGAGTTGAAGGTTTTACCAAACCTTCTAATCCTCTGAGCAAAGGATAAGTCTAATCAGAATGCTTTTCTGTTAGGATTAGTGGCTCTCCCCCTTTTTTCCAATTCCCTCATCCTTGCTGTTTCATGTACATTTTTCTTTTTACTTTCACATTCTTTTCTGAATCTTTTTCTTCATTTATATTCCTTTATATATTTATTTATTTAGTGCTTGTTCTTCTATTGCATTTCTTTAGAAAGCATATTGGTAAGTGTTTCAAGTCTGTTTCTTTTTCATCATGTGTAGTTGCTTGCTGTGTTTAAAGCTTTAATCTGAATTTTGCAGAGCGTCTTCTTATTTGAACTGCAATGTTTTCTCATTCCCTTTCCTCGGTTTGTGTTACTCCCACACTAGACACTTTGTTCCTCTGTGTATGTATAATTCTTCCATAATCATATGTTTTAGTTTATATAGTTCTTTTTTGCTCTGTGTAATTTTTTCATTACACCTCTATGAAACTGTTATTAGAAGTGTTTATCTATTTAGTTGTTTAATATATTATGTGTTACATTTATTAGGTGCTTGAAATATGATCGTGTATTTCTTATTTCTTTTTTGCCCTTCTATTATGTCCATACCAAGAATTATTCCTAAAGCTTTTTTTTAAGAAACTTGCCGTCTGATGTTCCTTGCAGGTTCCTAGCTTCCCTGCTTTCTTAGCTGAGATTCAACTTCCAAGATCAAACTCACAGTCAAGCTTGTCCTCTGGTAATTCCACCTCGACTGGCTTCCGGCTTCTTCAAGACACCTTCATCCTTCTGCTACATTCCCATCCAACTCACCGGAGATCCTCACCTAAACTTCCTCCTTCAACGTGCCTCCTGTCTGCCGTCCTTCGACAACCTTTAAGACAAACTCAGTTAATCCTCATTATAATCAGTCAGACAATATATTCACCTTCCAGCTCACACCTAGCCATCAGCCTTGTCTTCTCCAGACTCCACTCACTCCTCCCTGTAGACTCCTTCTACATAACATTAAAATGACTTGCACCAATAAATGAACACAACCCATTTAACTGTTTTCTGTTTTGATGTTTTTACAAGTTTTATTTTATTTTTTCTTTTACAAGTCCATAAAAAAAACAATTTCGATGAAAATGAAATATAATGTTAGTTTAAATGAAGCATTGTGCTATCATAATCATGTAAATAAAGCTATCACACAAATCATATTTATCAAGAAAGATAGCAGCAAAGCTTTAGATTCCTGGTTTTTGCCCTTTTATTGCTGCATAATCCAGAAAATCACTTGAGCGGATTAATATGCAATCCAATTATGATTTATAATGAAATGGTTCCTTTGCCTCTTTGCTGGCATGCTGCAGGGAGGTTTAGTTATCTAAACTACTCAGCTTGATTTATCATGTAAGTTATAAGTCAGTGTTTAACAAACAGTCATGGTAAATAGAAAGTACACGCAATTTCAGTTCATACCTGGACTGACTGCTATGGGGAGAGTAAGGGTTAAAAACAAAAATAACAAAGAACCCATGCATGATATAGTACAACCAGTGATGGTACTTCATATGGGACTTTTGAGCAGTAGATCAGGGAGACACAAAAGGAGGGTGTGTGAGCACTAGATAAAAGCAAAACAAAACATATTTTTTGACTGGTCTTTGAACGGGTTTTGTATTGCTTTTAATTACGGAACAGACGATAGGCTCTTGGTGCACGATGTCTTCAGTAGGTGCCTCTGTTTGCTGCTGAGAATAGGGACAGATTCTCCAGAAATCTCACACGATCTACTGCATTTCTGGAAGGGCAAAAGTAAGGGCTTACTCAAGATACCATTCACGCAAGAACCGCTCCTGAGTACACCCCTATTACTTGGTAGAACAGAAATACATATTTCTTGCACCAATCAAAACCAATCACCTGCCAGATGCCAAATGGTTGTATCGAGACTTGGTGATCCTAAAGTGCCACATTTTTGTTTAAGTTCACCAGCAGTGAACTACATAGACTAATGTAGAAATAGAAAAATGGTTCAGTCACATTTATTTTAAAAGGGTTGTTACAGGTACCAACAAATGTGTCAGTCGAGACATTTAAATGCATATCTAAATTGAGCTTTTGGCAAAATTTGAGCTCATAGCTTAACCAGAATGGGAGCCTTTATTCCAGTTTATGTCACAGAAAAAATAGAATTATTAAATAAAGTGCGTTCGCCACCGCAACACTGTTAGGATATGCACAATGAGTGAAGAAAATTAAGACAACAACGCTGCAGCACAGTACATTTTGTAAGTACTGTACTGTTTGATTGTGTTACACTCACTGTCACTGTTCGTTGTTATTCCCACTTCCGCGGTCTCTTCACTTCCCAAAGGGGGAGTGCCTAGGCTACTAATAGCTCGGCTAAGCTGTGTTGGCATTTACATGCAGAGAAATGTGGTTTTCTAATTGCATTATCAGGGTGCTTATGTCCGATTAAGAGAAAACCAGTTTGATTCAACTTTAGCCACACTAAAGTACATACAGTACATGCATTTCAACAGTCTGAATTCAGTACGTACAAGGCAATCATTTGGTTTTCTCTCACTGCATGTAAACACACTGACTGGTAAATTTGTTTACATTAATTACTTCGTAACATCTTGCTGTCGAAATGTACTCAAAATAAAGGTTGGATTCTTCGTCATTATACTGCCAGGGGTGGGCACAAATGTTTTAACATCTGCATGCTCATATAATAAATCATTGCATGTTTTTTGGGTTTTTTTTACACCTATTGTCAGGATACAACAAACAAAAAGGGGGAAAAGTTCATTACTGAATAATACTGTTTGGCAAATGCACTCAGTCTGTTAATTTTCTTCAATTAAGTAATGTATCATATTAGTTATGGCAAGGCAAGGCAATTTTATTTGTATAGCACACTTTCAACAGCAGGGTAATTCAAGGTGCTTTACATGATTTGGTGATTTAAAAAAAACACATGGAATATAGCATTGGAAATTAAAAGTAAAAGAAACACACATTACACATGATACACAAATCAAAAAAGCAAATCAAAAAGCAAGAGAGCATGAACACATTTCATACATATGACATCAAGCATTTACTCGAAGGCAATTCTAAACAGATGGGTTTTTAATCTCGATTTAAAGCAGTTCAGAGTTTCAGCAGCTCTACACTCGTCAGGAAGTCTGTTCCAGATAAGGGGAGCATAGAAACTGAAAGCTGCTTCTCCATGTTTAGTTCTGAGTCTAGGGGTGTTTAGTAGGCTAGAGTTGGAGGACCTGAGTGGTCTTGGTGGTTGGTACTGTGACAACAGGTCTTCAACATATTTTGGTGCTAAGCCAAGTAATGATTTATAAACTAGTAGGAGTATTTTGAAATCTATTCTCTGAGCTACAGGGAGCCAGTGTAAGGACTTTAGAACTGGGGTGATGTGCTCTACTTTCCTGATTCTAGTGAGGACGAGAGTGGCAGCATTCTGGATCAGCTTCTGCTGTCTGATTGACTTTTTAGGCAGACCTGTGAAGATGCTGTTGCTGTAATCAATCCGACTAAAGATAAATGCATGGATGAGTTTTTCTAGGTCCTGTTGCAACATCAGTCCTTTAATTCTAGAAATGTTCTTCAGGTGATAGAAGGCTGACCTTGTTATTGCCTTTATGTGACCCTGGAGGTTCAGGTCTGAGTCCATTACTACACCTAGGTTTCGAGCCCGATCAGTAGTTTCTAGGTGTATTAACTGAAGCTGTGTGCTGACTCTTGATCGGTCCTCCTTGGGTCCAAAAATAATTACTTCAGTTTTGTTTCTACTCAGCTGGAGAACGTTATGGCCCATCCATCCATTTATTTGGTCAATGCATTGATTTAGGATTTGAATGGGTTCAGAGTCACCTGGTTACATTGTAATGTAGAACTGAGTGTCATCCGCGTAGTTATGGTAGCTAATGTTATTGGTTGCTATAATCTTGCCTAGTGGGAGCATGTAGATATTAAATAATAAGGGCCCCAGGATGGAGCCCTGGGGCACCCCACATGTGATTTCTCTTCGTTCTGATAAAAAGTTTCCTATTGAAACATAGAACTCCCTGTTCTTTAGGTAAGACTCGAACCAGCCAAGTAGTGTACCAGAGAGTCCGACCCAGCTCTCCAGTCGTTCCAATAAAATATCATGATCAACAGTGTCAAATGCTGAACTGTGGTCCAACAGAACCAGCACTGTGGTTCTACCACAGTCTCTATTTATGCGGATGTCATTGAATACTTTGACGAGGGCAGTCTCGGTGCTGTGGTGAGCACGGAAACCAGACTGAAAAACATCAAAACGGTTAGTCATTGTTAGGAAGCTATTTAACTGCTGAAACAGCTTTTTCAATAATCTTACTGATGAATGGAAGATAAGAGATTGGCCTGTAGTTCTGCATTAACGTGTTGTCCAGATTTTTCTTCTTTAGTAGTGGTTTAATAACTGCTGTTTTTAAAGCCTGAGGGAAGACACCTGATAGCAGACACCTGATAGCAGGCATGAGTTCACTATTTGAACAAGATCAGACCCAATAACAGGAAGAACTTTATTTAGAAAAGCTGTGGGTAGGATATCAAGAAAGCAGGAGGAGGAGCTTAATTGGATAATGATTTTTTTCAAGGCTGTTCTGGTTTAATTCGTGGAATTCAGACATTTTCTCTACATTGTTGGTGATTGGGGATGGCACTGGTTGTGGGTTTGATATTGAGGTACAGATTGACCATCTAATTGTTATTATCTTTTCAGTGAAAAAGCTGGCAAATTCATTGCAGGCCCTGGTAGAGTTTAGTTCAGGGGCTACTGTCACTAAAGGATTAGTTAGTCTTTCCACTGTTGCAAATAGAGTCCGTGCATTATTAATGTTTCTGTTGATGATTTCAGAAAAGAACGATTCCCTAGCATCTTTTATAGTTAGCTGATATCTATTCAGTCTCTCTTTTTAGATCTCACAGTGAACTTGGAGTGGAGTTTTCCGCCATTTTCTCTCGGCTCGTCGACACTCTCTCTTTTCACTACGTACCAGTGGATTACTTGTCCACTGAGATTTCTTTCTACCTGAGACTACTTTTACTTTAGTTGGAGCAATGGAATCCATGATGTCTGAGATTTTCGCGAGGAAATTATCTACCAGCTTATTTACTGAGTTTGAGTTGGGAGATGAGGGGGATGTGGTGGAAGGGTAAATACGTTTTAAGGTTTCTACTGAACTGTCCCCTAGAAAACGCTTTTTTATAGTTGTCTTACTGTGGCTGGATAATTAAGCAGAGATGGTAGTTTCAAAGAACATACAGAAATGGTCAGATAACGCAATATTAATTACAGAGATGTTGGAAATATTTAAACCTTTGCTGATAATTAAGTCCAGGGTGTGTCCTTTATTGTGTGTTGGTTGTTTGACATGCTGGGTCAGGCCGAAGTTGTGGAGAGTGCCATCTAATGTTTTTGCTTTTCTATCTTGGGGGTTGTCGGTATGGATGTTAAAATCCCCCACAATGATTAGTTGGTCATAGTCGATACATATTACAGAAAGAAGGTAATTGGTCTGGGGGACTGTAGGGGTAGATTTACTGCCCGGTTGTCAAATATCAAATATGTGTAATAATCAGTGGTGGGAAGCTCCCAGGCTTATTGACACTAATCCCAGGGGTTTGGTATAGTCTAAGTTTAGGTGTTAATTGTGTCCCAAATTTGATTTGCTCTTTCAGTCTGTCTGTAAAGTTTCTAAATGGAGAATCATTTGATGTGGCTGAGTCACAGGAAGATGAAGACTTAATCTCTGATGGTTGTTTATCTATTCAGTCCTGTGGTGTCATCATGACTTGCTGTTTTTGTTCTCTGATATCCATGGGCGCCTCATGTTCAGCTTTCGGGAGCAAGTATTTTGCTTTCTGATTTTGATAAGAAAAAATGTTTGCTGCTAAAAGCCTTACTCTGGCCTTGTTAAGATAACGTTGGCCTGCTTTAAACAGATGATTAGCACTTCCAAATACTTTGAAATTATTAATAAATGTGAACGACTTCTCAGCTGATTGTTTCTTCAACAATTTATGGAGCATGTGGAGTCTGCTAAATCTTTCATCATTCCCTTCAGGGACTGGTCCGCTGATGAGGATGTTTACGTTAAGTCCATCAAGTCTCTGTAGGAGATCAGAAAAGTCTCTCTTCAGAATCTCTGATTGTCTCATCGCCATATCTGCTGATCCAGCGTGAATGACAAGTTTTTCCAAAGTAGGATGTTTGTCCAAGATGTTCTGGATGTTTTCTGATATTTCTCTCACTGTATTTTTGTAGCAGCTATAAATTTTGGTATCCTTGCTACAAAAAGCCTCATTTCCATTAATTGATCCGTCTTGCATGATAACAATCTTGGCTGGGGGGGCTCTTACTTTGTTATGTGTCCGTTTGATGCGGCTGGGTTTCTCCTGGTGGCATTGACTGGTCCCGGGGGCTGCGTCATCTTTCGGGGAACTCAAGGGGGATTCCAGGTGGAGAAATATATCTTGTTTTTGGCTGAAACCTCTTTTGTTTACTTTTAGCAGAAGCGGCAGGTCTGGGTTCAGAGCTTTCTCTGTGCTGGAGTTTCTTTTGTTTTTTCTTCCTCGGAGAACAGGCTGGGGTTGATGATTCTGTGCGTTTTAAAGCTGGCCAGTGTTCATTAGAGTGTGGAGTTCTGCCAGAAAGACGTTTGTTTGCTGATGGAGTTGTGTTGTCCTGTATTTTCTCTGTGACACGGTTAGACCGATGTAACACCGGGCTGACAGGCTGTTCCCTGTGTGTATTCAACGGTAAAGTTGTGTCGTTTGCATAATCAGCGTGGAGATCAAAATTAATTTCCAGACGATGTAGCTTCGTTTCAATGCCCTCAATTCTGTGGAGCAGTTTTTCAAAATCCTCTGCTGAGCAAAAAGCCATGTTTATAAGTCCATAAAAAAGTAATCTAAGAGGAGATCCTGTACAATACAGTAACTCCAGGCGCTGGGTAGATAAAGTAACTAAGAAAAGGTTAAGAAAAGAAAAGAAAACAAAAGAAAAGAAAACAAGAAAAGCAAACAGAAAATAAAATAAAGTGAACGGATCTGGGGAGAGACAGAGAGCTGCTCCTCCTTCAGCTGTCAGAATCAGCAAGGGCCGATTAAATAAAGTTCAGTATAAGTATAATAAAAATAATAAGAGGGCCAATTAAATAAAGTTCGGAACCAGCCACGACTGTTCACCAATATCTAAAAAGGCCAGTGGCATCAAATCTATCCTTATATTTGGGTTTCCAGACTCTGTTGAGGATTCATTCTCCCTCTATCCTGCTCCATCCTGCTCGCTGCCTACTTCTATCCCGCTTTCTGTCTTTCTGATAACAAGCTGCTATTTAAGATGTTTTTACTATTCATTACAGGCTATATATGTTGTCTATTTATTACACACTTAAATAAAATAAATATGGAGATTTTAATTCTAATTTAAAAAGGTCAACCAAGGAAAAGGAATAACACTAGCACAGAGGCAGTGCTTTCAAGGCAGGCTATGGTTCTTAAAAGTCACCATAAGGCTTCATGGGTTTCACAGAAATGACATATCAAAACGTCAACATACTCTCACCTCAACACAGGCAGTCGGAACATCAAAACACCTGTCAGTGCATATCAAGGCGTGTGTCAATATACAAGAAATCTGCGAACATCTTCTGTTGATAAATCATCAAACATATGCATTGGCCTCTAACTGTCTGACAGGTTAATACATTTTGAATGTGACTCACTTAAGATAGAGATGTAGTAGTATTGCAGTTAAAAACTGTATCTTAATAGTTTTCTCAAGATGATTCCCCACAGAATTCTCATTGAGAATGAATTATTTTTCTTCAGGTGTGCTGTCTTATGACTTAATTAGTTTAAAAAATGTTATTGTCTCAATGTACACCTACAGTACTGCAGCCAAGACTGCCTGTAAAAAGTACAGTAATGGTCATATTACCACATGCTGTATGTAGAGTGCAAGAAGCTCCACAGAGACCCATGCGTCTTTGTGCCCTGGTGCCTTATGATGGATTCCCCACAGAAATCCTTCAATTGATCTCACCTTCATCTTGTCTTACCGTCTGCTACACGTCTTTCTCAGAAAAAGAGAGATTGAACCCTATAAAATGATGCTTTTCTTTCTAGATAAGGTGCAGATTTCCTAATTTTAGGAATGATGCCTGATCCAAATCAGTACACAAATGTGATAAAGTAAGGGGCAAAGGGTTGAAACAAGGGTAGATAGCAGCCAGTAAATTCTACCACCCACACACTTGTTGCATACAACACTTCCAATTAAATTGTTTTGAAGTTCAGCACTTCGGCTTTGTTTTTGTGTTTGTTGTTTATATCTCCGCAACACCAAATGTGGTATCATTAGCACAGTCTCCAAGGCGACTTTTTATATCTATTCGTCAGTCTGGCTTTCTTTTTGTCTTTTCCTCCCTCTTCTTTTGCTTTTATCTCAGATCAGAGGAACTGAATTGAAGCCATAGTTTTCAGATTGCAGTTTTCAACATTCCTCTTTAAAAAATGTTCTCAGTCATCCTCATTCTCATTTTATACACACTTTCAGCATGCACCACCTTCCAAATTCCCTGTGCTCAGCTGGCACTTGAGCGGTATACCTTCCTACTTCTCTCCTTGTTCCTTCATCTCTTGGTGCAACATGGACCTCTAATATGTTTCTGTAATGAGGTCCTACTCTATAAGGATTGGGCCCATATTTCATAGTAAGAGTAAACAACCATACATGCATCATATCTGGCTTGACCCTAAACCTGTCGGAGATACATCAAAGAAAAAGCACTTCTTCCACCAGAGAGGGATGCATCATTAAATGTACTGGATCAGAGATGTTGTTTGTGCAATTTCTTGTGAGTTCTTGTTCAGATTGTCCAGAAAACACTCCAAAATGAGACGAAGATTTGGAAGTGGGTGTGTAGCAAGAGGAAGAAGCTGAAATTTGGGTTTTTGAGATCCAGTGCAAGAAGATTTTGCTGAAGAAGACAGAGGAATTGGGATACTTTGTTTTCATTGAGAAAATCAAAACCAAAAGAAATGTTCAAATAAACTATTTCAAAGAGTGTGTATGGCCCATTTCACACTGAATCAACACTGCACCAAAATATTTAAGTAAAACCAAATGAGGATCTCTGCAATGTCTTTTTAGGACATATTCTTGGCTCTGTATTCTGGGTTTGAGCATGTGAAAAAGGTAAAGATAGCATTAGTTTGAATGTAAAAGTGCTCGTGACACTATACAAGAGAATCCCTGGCATTACATTTACTGATAAGGTTGGAAGATGAGAAATTAGAATTATAACATAGTTACACATTACATGAAGCATATGTTAAAAACAGAAGTGAATAAGTAACTTTAGAGTTTCAGTACCAGCAGCGCACAATGACCAGTGAAAAAGAGGAATTTTGTGTGCATGATGTCTTCTATTTGCAGTCAACCAGACATGTGCACAAAGTGTTGTGAAAGGATACAATTATTGCGAAAAATGTCATGCTGTGATGTGCTCTGTGCAAAAACCCTTTTGTTGTGATTGCATTTCTCATAAGATGAACTGAACAGACTTTTGGATGTCTGGGAGCTATTTCAAAAATGGACTGAGCAGACCACATTTCCCAGCAATCCTAGCAGTGACCCCCAACACACTCCTATTGGTCCGTGACCACCCACAGTGACATCAGCGATGACATCACGGCCAAAGGGGGCTATAAGAGTAGTCGCGTCCATTTTGAATTGTTCTCCAGCTGGAAGTTCTTGGATTAACTACTGCTGAACAGAGGACATCTCACCGGTGAAGATTCTCTTTTGTTCTGACCCGCTGGACCGGGGAAGAACTCGCTTCGAAGTGCTCATACGGTTTGTGTATCTCGTGTGAGCTATATCAGAACTGTTCCCAGACAGTTCGTTAGACGTCGATCCTGCAGGCCATCCAGCCTGCCTTTGGGCCACACGGTCCTTAAAATCCTGTACAGGTTTTTTTATAACTCTTCCTTTTCTTGCTCAACTACGGACAGAATTCACTCTCCTACTAGTGGACTGGACATCCTTCAAGGCAAAGTAGGACTGAACCGGTTCATTTATACTAATAATGTGTCTGGGCATAGGTAAACAGAGAAAATAGAGTTTTAACGAGTTAGATCTTGTTCATTGTTGGTTAAAGTGTTTTTAAGCGCTGTACCTGTTTGCTCATTTTTGCGCGTTTCGTCGCATGTATAAGTCTGAGCTGTGAAATTGCTGTCTTTGAAACTGTCTGTTTTATCCTGAGCAGATCACACCTTTCTTTTTCCTTCCTCTTGTTTTCCCTCTCTCTCCCTGATAACTCCATCGGCAGTCGGGCTCGGTCCGGCCTGCGTTAGCTGGTCTTAGCTGAAAAGTTTAACTCCATTGTCTTTAGTCTGTCGCTAAAGCAGAGGCCTACCACATGGAGGCTTCCCCCATGTGCTCCTTTAGCCAAAGCTAGTTTTATGATTCTTTCTTAGGCTCCATGTGCTCTCCTCTATCTTGGCACAGAGCTGAGATTTATGACTTTGTCTCCTAGGCTATCTGTGATTTGGGCTCCCTGGAGTGAGGGCCCCCCTCCTTTTCTGACCCGAACCTCAGCTGTCTCACTGATTTCATTTCATGTTAATTGTGTTTAATGTTCACCTATTTTTATTGTCTAAGATCTGCAGTATTTTTTGCATGCTTTAGAATAGATAGGATTTTCTATTTCCTAAATAAAGTCCCCTTATCTTAAAGAGAAGTTGTCTGGGATTACTTGGAGTGATGCATACAATTAATGTCCACAGCGTTAGAACTTATTCCTTCATCTATTGTTTAATTATCTGAGACTGAACAATTTGGCTATATATATATATATATAAATCTTCCTGGAATCCAACAGGATGGTGCCCCTAAACTTGGTAATTTTTACATGAAATTATTAATATTATTAATAATTGCCCTAAGCAATTATTAATAATTATTCATAGCCAAATCCTACCTATCTGCGGCACAACACTTTAAAGTGTGTCTGGTGGGAAAAGATCTTGGTGAGAATTATGATAAATCTTTATGGCTGCCTTAAATCTGTAAAAAAAAAATATATATATATATATATAAATTAGAGACAGTTACTTTGACACATTGTTCTATGGAGGGGGCAACTGTGGAAGAATAAGTCATGTATTTACTGGAAAACATGTAACCGCTCAATGGAATGTTATAGATAAAAAATTCTAGAATTGCGCTGCTCTGGGTGGCTGCATGTTGGAGTGGCTCTGTTGGCTACATATTAAGTTTTGGTTTTTTTTGTACATTGGTTCCTCTTTTTTCTTAAAGAAGATTGCATTTTTTGACCTGTATACTTTCTAATTTTTGGTGCTGTGAAGCTGGAAGGATTTTTGCTGTAAATTTTTCCCTTTTTGACAATTTGTTATGATGTGTAACCATGGCAACAATGTGGTTTACAGCCGGGAGCGGCTGATTAACATCGCAAAAGCTGAAATAATACCTCAACTGAAACCACAAATCCCTGATGAGTTGATAAGGAGGAGACGTGGATGCAGAGCAGGAGCGAAAAGGAGACAGAGAAAGAGGAAGTTCAAACCATCTCTTCCATCGATCATAATGGGCAACGTAAGATCACTGGCTAACAAGATGGATGAACTCCAAGCCCTTACAAGGACTCAGCCAGAGTACCGTGAATGCAGTGTTATGTGTTTTACGGAGACGTGGCTGCTGGATCATATCCCCGACTCCAACGTCTGTCTGCCAAGCTTCCTGACTGTACGAGCAGACATAGATCTGAAGACGAGCAGAAAAAGAAAAGGTGATGGAGTAGCAGTGCTTGTCAACAACAGATGGTGTCATCCAGGACATGTTACTGTGAAGTGTCGTCTCTGCAGCCCAGATGTCGATCTCTTGGCAGTGAGTTTTCGTCCATATTATTTACCAAGAGAGTTCACCAGTGTAATTTTGGCAGTTGTTTACATTCCACCTTCAGCCGTTGCCGACAATGCATGTGTTTCATCAGTTCCATTGTTGCTAAGCTACAGACACAGCACCCCAATGCATTTGTGGCAATATCTGGTGATTTTAATCATGCCTCGCTCTCTACTATGCTTCCAACATTTCAACAGTTTGTCAGCTGCTCTACAAGAGAAAACAGGACCTTGGATTTGTTTTTCTGCAAATGTAAAGGATTCATACATGTCCAAACCAAGACCTCCTCTGGGACAATCAGATCACAATCTTGTTTTTCTCTGTTCAGAATATAAACCACTTGTTCAGAGGCAACCTGTGACAAAACAAACTGTGAGAAAATGGTCACAGGAAGCTGAAGAAGCCCTGCAGGGTTGTTTTGCAACCACAGACTGGATGACTCTTTGCCAAGCACATGGAGAGGACATCAATGCCATGACTGAGTGTGTGACTGACTATATAAACTTCTGTGTGGACAACATCATCCCCACCAGAACAGTGAGATGCTTCCCTAATAACAAACCCTGGATCACCAGTGACCTGAAGGAACTGCTAAACAAGAAAAAAAGAGCCTTCAGGGAGGGAGACAGGGAATTACTGAGGAGTATACAGAAGCAACTTAAGGTCAAGAACAGAGACAGCAATGAGACATACAGGAAGAAGCTGGAGAACAAACTACAGAGGAACAATATCAGAGATGTCTGGTAAGGAAGGAGAAAGATCACAGGCTTTAAGGACAGGAAGAATTGGATAGATGGAAGTCTGGACAGAGCCAATGAACTGAACATATTCTTCAACAGGTTCAGTTCAGGAACTAGCTCAGCATCCCCCTCTCCTGTTCCCAGCCAAACAGACATCCCACTCTCCTCTGATCAACAGCTTTCCTGTTTCACCTCGGATGTTTTATCCTTCATCTCAGCCATGGACTCTGCTAATTCCACAAGTTCGATTTCAACTAAGTCAGGAAATGCTGATACCTCCTTTGCCTCCCCCACCCACTTGTCTGTCTCCAAAAGTCAGGTGAAGAAGCAGCTGGAGAAACTGAACCGGAACAAGGCTGCAGGTCCAGATGGTGTCAGCCCCAGAGTCCTGAAGGCCTGTGCAGAGCAGCTCTGTGGGATTCTGCAGCACCTCTTCAACCATAGCCTAACTCAGGAGAAGGTTCCAGTGTTGTGGAAGACATCCTGCCTTGTTCCAGTACCCAAAAGAACTCACCCATCAGTCATCAATGACTATAGACCCGTTGCCCTGACATCCCACATCATGAAGGTCCTGGAGAGACTCCTGTTGGCACCCCTGAGTAAGCAAACAAGAATGTATCAGGACCCACTGCAGCTTGCTTATCGCTGTGGAGTTGGAGTTGAAGATGCCATCATCCACCTACTTCAACCAACCCACTGTCATCTGGACAAAGCAGGCAGCACTGTGAGGATCATGTTCTTTGATTTCTCCAGTGCATTTAACACAATTAAGCCTGATTTGCTTTGTCAGAAACTCCTGAACACACAGGTGGAGCCCTTAACAATTGCCTGGATCAATGACTACCTGACCAACAGACCACAATTTGTGAGACTGAAGAATTGTGTGTCAAACTAGGTGGTCAGCAGCACAGGAGCACCACAGGGGACCATACTCTCACCATTCCTTTTCACTCTTTACACCTCAGACTTCCAGTACAAATCATAGACCTGTCATCTGCAGAAATACTCAGATGACTCTGCAATGGTCGGGTGTATCAGAGATGGACAAGAAGCTGAATACAGAGAGCTGGTGGACCGCTTTGTGACATGGTGTGGAAACAATCGTCTCACCTTGAATGTGAACAAAACAAAGGAGATGATTGTAGATTTCAGAAGAAACAGGGATAAGTCAAACACTTTTTCCATCATGGGAGAAGAAGTGGAGGTGGTTGAGGAGTATAAATACCTCGGAGTTCACCTTGACAACAGACTAGACTGGAGACTGAACAGTGAAGCCGTCTACAAGAAGGGACAGAGCAGACTGTACTTCTTGAGGAAGCTTGGGTCCTTCAAGGTTTGCAGCAAGATGCTGGAGATCTTCTACAAGTCTGTTGTGGAGAGTGTAATCTCTTCAGCCGTCATCTGTTGGGGTAGCAGCATCAGAGCCAGGGATTTAAAAAGGCTAAACAACCTGATAAAGAAGGCTGGTTCTGTTCTTGTGACAACTGTGGAAAATCTGGAGATGATAATGCAAAGAAGGATTCTTCATAAAATGAAAAAAAAAGATGGACAACCCTGAGCATCCTCTTCATGAGACTGTCATACAACAACAGAGCGTCTTCAGTCGGAGGCTTCTTCAGTTTCGCTGCAATACAGACCGCTACAGGAAATCCTTCCTGCCCACAGCCATCATCATCTACAACAACTCCTTAAAGAATTAATTATATGAGCTATACCAACACTTAATTTCCCTCTAGGATCAATAAAGTATTTTTGAATTGAATTGAATTTGAATTGAATTATGTATGTTTCATTTACAGAGACATGTGAATCTGTATTATTGATAGCTGTCTGTTCAGCTTTGCATCCATTGCTCTTACCAACCCTTTAAAGGAGTTTAGGTTACAGAGTGTGACTCATAATTGAATCATAGTGCAGCTGCCTTAGTATGGGGTGGTGGGGGCCTTTGAAAGCAACAAGCCTCCTGGGTTGACATGAAGAATGAGGACAAAGAAAGATGAGAATGGGTCGAAAAACATCAATTTGCTTTAGTCAGGAGGCAGTGTGTTTTTTGAGAGATACAGTGCATCCTCTAGCATGCTTTGCAATATTGATTGGGTAATCTACATTTTATTTCACTCAGTCATTTGCTGCTTTTAGGATGAGAGGAAGCTGTTTTTCACTTGCTGGGCAACAAGTAATGGCACTTATTAGCCAAGCTAGAGATGGCAAACATTTAAAATGTCCTCTTCTGAACAGGAATTTCCCTGTACTTTACTTTCCTTATTGAGGTGGGAGTTTTTTGATAGTGGTGATATGGGTTTCTGCCTATGGTGGTGCTCAGGGGTGAAAGTAAGCCGGTACGGTCCGGTACTGCGTACCGTGAAAAGATTCTGTGGTGGTACGCAGTACCAGGAAGATGGGAGAGTGACTGGCTGTCTTAAAGTCCTCATTCAGAACCAGTCTATTAAAAAAATCCTTTTAACTCATACCGAATTGTTTCTGAATTGTTATTTTGTTTTTTAACCATACAGAACAGCTCAGAAAAGAAACTTCTTATGAATTAATGCCGGTGTCGTGCGAAGTAAGCGCTGTTCCACTCGACTCCACCACAATCACAACCAACAACACGTAGAACTAGTGATGTTTTATCTTTGAAAAAGTGATAACCAAGTGTCTTTACTTCATTGTTCTGTTTGTGGGTTACCACAGAAATAAATTGATTTATTTTTCTAACGTGGTGTTGCACGGTCGGCTTAATAAGAAAACGGTCACGTCTGCGTAAACTCGATTCATATAAAAATTACACACACAATCTCCTATAACAATACAATTTTTTTTCATTGTTTTACGTCGCCCAAAGTTCTGTCTGCTAGAAACACAAATCCACCTTTCTAAGTTCAACACTGAAAAACGCTGTTTATTTTAGTGTTATAATAAATAGGCTAACTATAACAAAGTAAAAGAGAATCAGAATCGGGAAGGTTTTATTGTCAAATGTTGTGAACAGATTCACAACATTAGGAAATTGCTGCGGTTGAAAAGAGAAATGGCATGTAGAACATCATTTATATTCTCAAACATTAATAGAAAACATTTTAATGATGTAAAAAAAGCATTCCGACCTGTTTCTGCTGACTATTTTTTTGCATGTTCCTACAGGTATTTTGATATTTCTCTTTGGTGGGTGAAGAGAAATAATTCAGGCTGGAAGTCCTCCTTGTCAAAATTACAAGGTATAAATTATATCAGGGATTATAATTATGTCCATCAGGATCTGTATCCCCTAGGTAACTTTTTTATTCCTTGGCCAAACCTCTTCAAATCCACAGAATTAAATGGTCATAATCCAAGGTAGATATATGTTAAACCACTTGAAGATGGGATACTCACAGGCCTTTTTAGGGGGGGGGGGGGATACAAATTACTTTAGGCACGATAATTCTGTCCGCCAGAATATGTATCCCCCAGGTAACTTTTTTAATCCTTGTTCAAACTTCTTCAAATCCACAGAATTAAATGGTCATAATCCAAGGTAAATATCTACCAAACCATCATTTTATCATTTTACAATATTGTCAATTGTTTTTAATTCTTGTCAACTAACCCCTAACCCTAGGCCTACAGGTAGCCTACAGTAAAATACTGAACTGTTTTTGTTTGGGTTTTGACTATTTGCTATTTTAAAATGCATGAAGTGAGAGAGAGATGAAGGTTTTGGTAATAGTACCGGCAAGAATTTAAAACTACTTTCACCCCTGGTGGTGCTGCTGGGCGGACACCACATAGCAAATAACACACATATAAATAGGTCAGTTGCACCTTGAATGAGTTTTCTAATGATTATTTTCATGTCCAAAAAATATTGTTCCTTACAGCAATGACTTGGAACTTACCTGACTGGCAGCAATAGGTTAAAAGGAGTTTGAACTACATGTCACCATTTCTAGTTCAAAATGTGTTGTCTATGTTTCTCATAAGGTGCATAAACACCTCTTCTTATAGTGTTTTAATAGCAGAAGGTACTTGGATATTTATAGAAATAAAATAATGCTTATGCAAAATGTAAAATAAATTAAATATTCATTTTCATACCCTATATTTTATTGCAAGAAAAAAAAATTATTCAGATCTTCTCCACTGAGGAAACACTATATTTTGGAATCTAATCATAGACAAACCACTTCATTTTGATATGGTCCTCATACTTGAAAGAAGGGATCACTTACAAACCACCATGACTGTTTAATAAAGAGGTTTCATTGTAACCCTCAATTCTGGTGTCAACCATGTTTTTTGAGTAATAAGAATGCCATTTTTAAGAGTGAATTCAGTACAATATAGAAATGCCTCAGGACATCATATTGGCTTGAATTTAAAATTACACTTTTATTCAGATGGAGCATTTGTATTCAGCGAATGATATCTCGGGAGGTGGGTATACTACATATGCATCTTACCAACCTACTCATAGTGCTGTGTTTGCACATATAGAGTCAGGTGCACTTGGTATCACCTTTAAACACATTTCATAAAGTTTTATTACATCTTTTTTTTTCTGGCATGAAGAGACCTTCATTTTATCAGAGATGTTATCAGACTGGAGCCAAACGAGTTTTTCAAGAGTAACATAAGCAACAATATTTGAGTTGTTATTTTTGGATTCCAAACATGGATTTGTCTAATACCTAGCCTGGTAATTGTGAAACAAAGACTAAGATAATGAAATAGCTATTGAAATGTGAAAAAGTAACATGTAACAAAACACATGTTATTATATATATTGTACATTTTACATTTTATCACATCATAGCCAAAACATTCTGTGTATTTTATTGAAATATGAGCCGATAGACCTACACAAGGTAGTGCATAGTAGTACAATGGTAAAATCACAGGTAGTTTTCCTTTTTTTTACAAATGCAAATTGGAAAAGTTTGGAATACATTTTTATTCAGTTCTCCTCTGTCAGTACTTCGTAGTGTCATGTTTGGTTGTTTTAAAGAAGTTGCAAACTTAGAGAACTACGCTTAAAGAGTAAGAATTTATTAACAAAGGTTACAAACTTACAGGTAAAACAGTTAGAGGGGCATCTGGGTAATGATACAGAAGGATCCACTGGAGAAGAAGGTGTAAAAGCTGAGCATAAATATACAGAGGAGCTGGGCAAGGAAGCAGAATGGTAGGAAAAAAACTGAGAAGGAGAACAAAGGCATAAACAGAAGAGATAACTGGACAGAAAATAATTCTAAATGAGAGAAGTAAGAACTAACTCTAAGATAACTAAGGATGAAATAGATCCAACCCCTCCTTTCCACTGGACGCGTAAGCTGCACGTTACAGCATCACGTTTCACTTGCGTATTCTGCTGCTTGGCCTTTTCCACCGGGTGCGCATAAGGCGCATAGCAGCAGGGAAGCAGCTGTCACCGAGAGAGCACGAAATCACATGAGATTAGCAAAATCAAGCGTGGTGTCGTCAGTAAACACAACAACAAGCAGGAAAAGACAACAACATGGCTCCAAAAGGTCTGTGTTTTATGTTATGTCCGTTTTATATTCGCCAATAAGTTTATGTTGTGTCAGGGAATATCCAAAATATAAAAAGTGCCCCTGGCATTTAATTTGAATTTTTTTTGTTTTTTGGTCATATTTTTTAGTTTCCCCAGCCTGCCTATGTCCCCTAAGGGGTTAAATGACTGATTAGTGTTTCCTTTGTCCCTGGGTATGTCTGCCTACATAGTGAAATTAGCACTCAGAAACGAGCTGTTTTGCAGTTTGGCATATGACCAAACGTTTCGGCATATGACGTCATTGAGTTTCAGCCAATTACCCCCTTCTCTGAACTACACTCTCCAAGTCCCTCCCCCCGCAGGGCGTATTACAACCTAAACAATGAGAGCTACGGTAAAAGGCAAGCAACAAACCAACAGCATGGAGTCTAGACCGCATTAACACTGTCCTCCCCAGTGACAAGCTTGTGGATGGACTTTATTTATGCAGGGAATGTACCCGACCGACTCGTTTGTTGCAAACATTTCTCTGATGAATGTTTTATTAACTTGGGACAAAACAGTAGTGGATTCGCAGATCGTCATAAACTTTTACCAGGATCAATACCAACTCTCTGTGAACTAGCAAATATCCCTATACAAGTAAGTATATTTCCGCAATAATGTCCTTCAGCTGTTATATACCAGTGTTTCCCAAACATGACGAATCTGTGGCAGTGCGCCACAGATTAAAGTCCGACCGCAACAGATTCAAGACCGACCCCCCAAAAAAGAAAAAATTTACACCGACCGTCACATATTGCGTTTCGTCCATCCATCCATCCATCTTCTTCCGCTTATCCGGGGTCGGGTCGCGGGGGCAGCAGCTTAACCAAGGACACCCACACTTCCCTCTCCCCAGCCACTTGTTCCAGCTCCTCGGGAGGAATCCCAAGGCGCTCCCAGGCCAGCCAAGAAACATAGTCCCTCCAGCATCTCCTGGGCCTTCCCCTGGGCCTCCTCCCCGTGGGACGTGCCTGAAACACCTCACCAGGGAGGCGTCCAGGAGGAATCCTGACCAGATGTCCGAGCCACCTCAACTGACTCCTCTCAATGTGGAGGAGCAGCTGCTCTACTCTGAGCCCCCCCCCGAATGACTGAGCTTCTCACCCTATCTCTAAGGGAGAGCCCAGACACCCCACGGAGGAAACTCATTTCAGCCGCTTGTATCCGTGATCTCGTTCTTTCGGTCACCACCCAGAGTTCGTGACCATAGATGAGGGTAGGAACGTAGATCGACCGGTAAATCGAGAGCTTTGCCTTTCGGCTCAGCTCTCTCTTCACCACGACAGACCGGTACAGCGCCCGCATGACTGCAGATGCCCTACCAATCCGGCTATCGATCTCCCGCTCCATTTTTCCCTCATTCGTGAACAAGACCCCCAGATACTTAAACTCCTCCACTTGGGGAAGTACCTCATCTCCGACCTGGAGAAGACACCCCACCCTTTTCCGGCTCAAGACCATGGCCTCGGATTTTGAGGTGCTGATTCTCATCCCAGATGCTTCACACTCGGCTGCGAACTGCTCCAGCGAAAGCTGTAGATCATGTTCCGATGAAGCCAACAGGACCACGTCATCTGCAAAAAGCAGAGAACCGATCCTGAGGCCACCAAAACGGATCCCCTCAACACCTTGGCTGCGCCTAGAAATCCTGTCCATGAAACTTATGAACAGGATCGGTGACAAAGGGCAACCTTGGCGGAGTCCACTCACACCGGAAACAAGCCCGACTTACTGCCGGCAATGTGAACCAAACTCTGGCACTGGTCGTACAGGGACCTAACAGCCCGTATCTTGGGGCCCGGTACCCCATACTCCCGGAGCACCCCCCACAGGGCCCCCTGAGGGACACGGTTGAACGCCTTCTCCAAGTCCACAAAACACATGTAGACCGGTTGGGCGAACTCCCACGCACCCTCCAGGACCCTGCTGAGGGTGTAGAGCTGGTCCAGTGTTCCACGGCCAGGACGAAAACAGCATTGTTCCTCCTTGATCCGAGGTTCGACTATCCATCGGACCCTCCTCTCCAGAACCCCTGCATAGACCTTACCAGGGAGACTCAGAAGTGTGATCCCCCTGTAGTTGGAACACACTCTGTGGTCCCCCTTTTTACACAGGGGGACCACCACCCTGGTCTGCCAATCCAAGGGAACTGCCCCCGATTTCCACGCAATATTGCAGAGCCGCGTTAACCAACACAGCCCCACAACATGCAGGGCCTTGAGGAACTCCTGCCGAATCTAATCCACCCCCAGAGCCTTGCCACCGAGGAGCTTTTTAACAACCTCTGTGACTTCAGCACCAGAGATTGGAGAGCCCGACCCAAACCCTGCTTCCAGATTGGAAGGCGTGCCGGTGGGATTGAGGAGGTCTTCGAAGTATTCCATCCACCGACCCAAAACGTCCCGCGTCGAGGTCAGCAGCAGACCATCCCCACTGTAAACAGTGTTGGTGGCAGACCAACCAGCGGGTTCGGGGGTTGCCACCGCGACAGGCACCGACCACCTTGCGGCCACAGCTCCGGTCAGCCGCCTCGACAATGGAGGCACGGAACATGGCCCAATCGGGCTCAATGTCCCCCGCCTCCCACGGGACATGTTCGAAGTTCTGCCGGAGGTGTGAGTTGAAGCTCCTTCTGACAGGAGACTCTGCCAGACGTTCCCAGCAGACCCTCACAACATGTTTGTGCCTGCCAGGTCTGCCTGGTGTCCCCCCCTCCATCGGAGCCAACTCATCATTAGGTAGTGGTCAGTGGACAGCTCAGCCCCTCTCTTCACCCGAGTGTCCAAAACATGCGGCCGCAGATCAGATGAGACGACAACCAGGTCGATCATCGAGCTGCGGCCTAGGGTGTCCTGGTGCCAAGTGCACATATGGACACCCTTATGCCTCAACATGGTGTATGTTATGGACAATCCATGACGAGCACAGAAGTCCAATAACAAAACACCACTCGGGTTCAGATTGGGGGGGCCATTCCGACCAACCATACCCCTCCAGGTCTCACTGACATTGTCCACGTGACCATTGAAGTCCCCCAGCACAACAAGGGAGTCCCCGGGAGGAGCACTCTCCAGCACCCCCTCCAAAGACTCCAAAAAGAGTGGGTAATCTGATCTGCCGTTTGGTGCGTAAGCGCAAACAACAGTCAGGACCCGTCCCCCCACCCGTAGGCGGAGGGAGGCTACCCTCTCGTTCACCGGGGTAAACCCCAACGTACAGGCGCCGAGATGGGGGGCAGCAAGTATGCCCACCCCAGCTCGGCGCCTCTCAGCGGGGGCAACTCCAGAGTGGAAGAGAGTCCAACCCCTCTTGAGGAGACCGGTTCCAGAGCCAGAGCCGTGCGTCGAGGTGAGTCTGACGATGTCCAGTCGAAGCTTCTCAACCTCGCACACCAGCTCCGGCTCCTTCCCCGCCAGAGAGGTGACGTTCCGCGTCCCGAGAGCCAGCTTCTGCAGCCGAGGATCGGACCGCCAAGGTCTCCGCCTTCGGCGCCGCCCATCCTACACAGCACCCGACCCCTATGGCCCCTCCCACAGGTGGTGAGCTCATGGGAAGGGGGACCCATGTGACCTCTTCGGGCTAAGCCCGACCGGGCCCCATGGGTAGAGGCCCGGCCACCAGGCGCTCGCCAACATGCCCTGCCTCCAGGCCTGGCTCCAGAGGGGGGCCCCGGTTACCCGAGTCCGGGTGAGGGAAAACTGAATCCAATTTTCTTTTCCGTAATAGGGGTCTTTTGGGCTGCACTTTGTCTGATCCCTCACCGAGGACCAAATTGCCATGTGTGACCCTACCAGGAGCAAAAGCCCCCGACAACATAGCTCCTAGGATCATTGGGACACTCAAACCCCTCCACCACGATAAGGTGGCAGCCCAGGGAGGGGTATTGCATTACTTTTTTTCTTTTTTACGCTATTTAAAACCTGCAGCGTATTCATCCCCTGCTCTCTCTTCGTCTCTCTGTCACTCACGTCTCTCTCGCACACACACACACACACACACACACACACACACACACACAGCCTCTCCCCTCCGTGCGCGTCTGTCTGGATCACCTGCGGAAGACGTCCTCTACCTTTCTGCTTCCTCCTCAGGTGCCTCGCTGTCCGGATCAGATTCCGGATCAAATTGAAACGCCATTGCTTAGTTATAGTAGCCGATAACTGAGCCATTACTGTCGTGGTGAAGCTAGAGACGTAATGAGGACGGATGGATGTGTGGATGGATGATCAAATATTTTATTAGGCCTGTAATTTGTAAACAGATTATTGTTCAACACACAATATAATAAGGCCTAAACCTAATTACATTTCATACATAATATTGGAATTTGGGCAATTTGTGGTGCACAAATGCATGTCTGTCACTGTTTCATCAGATGCGGATGTTAGAGACTCAAATGACAATAGAAGCGCATGGCTTGGGCCCCGCCCACCAAAACTTGGTCGTTCTGTGCTAATGCTAAAGGAAGGGCCACCTAGTAGGGGCTGCAATTCTACAACAAGGCTGAGTTACGGCAAACAATCCTTTGACTTGATACTTCAAGTTCTACAGAAGTCTTTTTAAACCCTAGTATCTATACTTCTACTTGAGTATTGAATGTGAATCCTTTTGACACCTCTGGTTATGAGCCACTAAATGATAACAAAGTATACATCTTAAAATCTCAAAAGTTGCCAAAAATTGTCATCAGTTGTTTAAAAAAAACTAGATTTTGTGGAGACCAGAATGTTTTTAAACTCATTTTATTCTTTCAAGCAAAGACGGCAGTCCTCTGATGAGGTGTTTCAAATCTCTGGTCACATAACCTCACTCTCTAAATTACTGTTCTGATGGGCACACTCTGTTTCTCATTGTTGGCTCCATCCTCACCAAGTTTTCGTCTTCTTGGTACTAGGCAGACTGCTTCCTTACAATAGGCAATTCAACTTTAACACCCCTATATACAGTGCAAAAGAACCAGTATGGCAATTGTCCACGCCCACACCCTTCAAATCTGCTCTGTCTTCGTCAACTGGTTTTCATTTGAAGTAGACACAAAAAACAAGCCACCTGGTGAAAAGCTACTAAACTTTCTGTGGCCTTCCTTGTTCATTGATATTACCAGTTTTATTGCAGCTCAGATATCAGTTCATAACAATATTTTAAAAAATGTATCACCTCCTCATATAGACAATTTAGCTGCCACTAGGCATCTTGAAAAACATTACCTCACTTATGTATTTATAGTACTCTACTGCATTTTTATGCTATTTTAAATTATCTTGTCTTTCCTCTTAACAAACCAGGCTTCTCTACAGGACTTTAGAGCCAAATATCATTGCACTGTATTCACCTCACATAATGCACAGCATGAGAAAGCCTGCAAGAGCATCGAGCACAGAGGGCTCACATTAAAAGCAGTACACTTAAGTGCAGTTGCCAGCCACCCAAACATTGCTATGCATTATTCATGTTCATTTTAACAGCCTCCTATCTACTTATCATTGCTTCATGAAACACTTTTCAATGCTCACTGTATGATCAAAATCAAATCAAACTTTATTTATAAAGCGCTTTTCATACAAACATTGGAATTCAAAGTGCTTTACAGATTAAAATAACCCCACATAAACCACATTCCATCCCTCCCCCACTGATTTAAAAGCATGATCACAATTATATCCCCCTCCCCCCAACCCAATCCTAATGCGCACACACACTCAAGAGCAAAGATAAAAAGGACATTGAGCTGAGTACAGATGAGCCGGGTAAGGTAAGGAAACGCCATCAAAGGAGCCATCTTCACTGGTAGCACAATATTAACAGCAGCAGCCAAGACACTGACACAGGGCACCCAGAGGAGGCTAGGCCGAGACACCCTCCTCCACCCAAGCGCTATCAGGTGAGCACCCAGGCAGCCAAAGCCAACCACCGCTCCAGAGGCAAAGGGCTCCCACAGAGGAAACATAGGAAGGAAGATAAAAATAAACAATGGATAAATATAAGAATAAGTAGTGAAACACTGATAAAATATAAGCAAGTTAATCATGCAGAGCAATTAAACAGCCTAAAATAAATAATAATCAGTTAAAAACTAGGTTAAAAAGGTGAGTCTTGAGCCTGCTCTTGAAAACGTGATTGTTCTCTGTGGCCCTGAGATCCTCTGGCAGCCTGTTCCAGAGGTGAGGGCCATAGTAGGTCCATTTTGGACAGATCTGTGATGGGGTAAGCCGTGTTGCGTCATTTCCTGTTGTCGCTGTTGCACTCCCTGGAGCTGTTTGGTGTTCAGACTCTCTTGAATCGATCTTATTTTCTCTGTGCTGAGGCCTTTCTAAGTTATTTTAACACACAAGCACACTAAAACACACGTTTTGTGGTGGTGTACATTACGTTTTGGGAACTCCTTGTGTTTCACACAGTTTTTCTTGGCGTGGTAAGGTCTCCCTAGCTTAGTTAGCTTAGCTTCATTACGGCTATGGCTACTCTTCTCTCTCCACTCTCTAACTCTTCTCTTCCCTCTTGCTCTCTGTGTCATAGGTTTAGTTATTTCCCTGCCTCCTTTGGTGATAATGGTAACTGTAATAAATGTAATATTTTGTAGCTTTGGAGGCGAGGGTATCGGAATTAGAGGCCTGGCTCTGCGCTGTTGAAAAACCAGCAGCCAGCCGAGGTCCATTGGCCAGCGCGGAGCCAACAAGGACAGAACCCCCTAGCCGTCCTCTAGAACCCAGCCCACAGGCCACCACCAACCGGTCCGCGTTTCTAACAGATTTTCCCCGCTCAGCGACACACCCGCTGAGAAGCCGACCCTGGTAATCGGCAGCTCCATAGTCAGAAACGTGACATTAGAGACACCATTGACCATAGTCAAATGCTTGCCAGGGGCCAGAACGGGCGACATCAAATCCTACCTGAAACTGCTGGCTAAAGATAAGCGTAAATACAGTAAGATTGTCATTCACGCTGGCGGTAATGACACCCGGTTACGCCAATCAGAGGTCCCAAAAATTAGTGGTGCTTTGGTGTGTAAGTTTGCCAAAACAATGTCAGACTCTGTAATCTTTTCTGGTCCCCTGTCCGATCGGACCAGTGACGACATGTTTAGCCGCATGCTGTCATTCCATCAATGGTTGTCTAGGTGGTGTCCTGCAAACGATGTGGGCGATAACTGGCAAACACCTCTTCTTTCTAGGAATATGGCCGAATTTATTAGTCCTCCAAAACACTGACAACCCAGGGTCCAGACCAGGAAGCAGAGTCGTAGTTTAGCCCACCTCTCTGCTGATTCTGTACTGTTACCCACCCATCACCCTATAGAAACAGTGTCTTGCCCACGGCCAAAATTAAATGGATTAAAAGTTAAGTCAACAAACGCAAATCATGGAAATCTCATAAAAATAAATACGACTTTGAACAGAAAATACATCTATTAAATGTGGTTTATTAAACATAAGATTTCTCTCCTCAAAGACTTTGTTAGTAAATGACTTGATTTGTGATAATCACATTGATTTGCTTTGTCTCACAGAAACCTGGTTGCAGCAGGAGGATTATGTCAGTATAAATGAGTCAACTCCTTCCAATCATTTAAATTTTCACATTCCTAGAAGTACTGGGCGAGGAGGAGGAGTTGCAACCATTTTTCTTTCTGATTAACTAATTAATCCCAGAGAAATTGATAGCTACAGTTCTTTTAAACATCTAACCCTTAATTTTCCTCATCCAAGTTGCAAAATATTAAGACCATTTTTGTTTGTGGTTTTGTATCGTCCACTAGGTTCTTATTCTCAATTCTTGGATCAAATCTCCCATTTTTTAAATCTGATTTAGTATTAAATACTGATAGGGTCATTATAGTGGGGGACTCAATATTCATGTGGACATTGAAAATTATAGCCTAAATGCAGCCTTTAATGCTATTTTAGACTCAATTGGCTTTACTCAAAAAGTACAGGGGCCCACCCACTTGGGTAAGCAAGAAGGATTATTCATAAAATCAAAAAAAGTATGGACAACCCTGAGCATCCTCTTCATGAGACAGTCATTCAACAACAGAGCATCTTCATTCGGAGGCTTCTTCAGTTTCGCTGCAATACAGACCGCTACAGGAAATCCTTCCTGCCCACAGCCATCATCATCTACAACAACTCCTTAAAGAATTAATTATATGAGCTATACCAACACTTAATTTCCCTCTGGGATCAATAAAGTATTTTTGAATTGAATTAAACACACTTTTGACCTTGTACTGACATACGGTATATAGTGTGAGGAAATAACAGTCCACCCACATTACCCAGTCCTGTCTGACCACTTCTTGATAACTTTTGAATTTACTTTAACTGACCATCTTAAATCTAAAAAAAAATTTCATTATAGTAGAGCTTTATCAGACAATGCTGTAACAATTTTTAAAGAATCTGTTCCATTCTTACTTTCCTCAGCGTCTCAGAGTAACACAGGGGATGGCAGCAATTCCATCTGTAACCCTTCAGAAATTGATGGTCTGGTTCACAGCGTTACTTCCTCATTGCGTTTGGCATTAGATAGTGTAGCCCCCTTAAAAAACAAAGTGGTTAGCCATAGGAGGCTGACTCCTTGGTTTAACGCAGTTGCGTACTTTAAAGCAGAATACTAGGGAGTTTGGAGAGAAAATAGAGCTCTACACATCTAGAGGATTCCTATTTAACCTGAAATAACAGTCTACTGCTGTATAAAAAGACCCTTCGACAAGCTAGAACAGCATATTTTTCATCATTAATAGAGGCGAATAAAAACAATCCTAGGTTTCTTTTTAGTACAGTTGCCAAACTCATAGCTCTGTTGAGCAAACTATTCCCCCAGCTGATTTTATGGGATTCTTCATATATAAAATTAATTCTATTAAAAATAAAATCATTGGCATCCTCCCAAACATGATTACTTCTTCCTCAGTAAATGAGGCAGCATCAGAAAGAACTGTAGAACCTCATTTGTGCTTAGGCTGTTTTGATTCAGTCGAGCTTTCGGAATTATCAAAAATACTAGCCTCATCCAAACTTACAACTTGTATGTTGGACCCAGACCCAACCAAATTATTTAACAAAGTGTTCCATTTGGTTCCTGGCCATATTTTGGGTATGATGAATCTATGGAATTATATTTCAGTCAAAAATCCCGAGCGAGATTTTCAACCACCACCTGCGCGTATTCAACAAGGCACGCACGTAATTGCTGATGCGTGTGCGCGCATATTCAACAACAAGCGCGTGTAGAATTCATCTCATCAGTATCCAACAACCCGCGCATGTGGATTTCACCTCACAAGCGCTCTACACCAAGCTTTCATACACGCGTAAAGGTAAATCTTAGGTGAGGCTGCGCCCTCGAAAGGAAATTATGCGCGAGCGAGTGAAATACTTTTGACTGTTTGGAGGAGGAGCCTAAGGTTGGCACTGACCCTGTGTAATTGGTCTTTTTAAATCGGTAATGCCCACAGGATCAGTAGTTATATATGTTTTTCACACTTTAACAATACAAGAAAATGGCATTTGTCAAACAAAGAAAACATGACTTTGGTGATGCCAGATAGCCAGGAAAATAGCAAAAGTACATTGGTGTAGCATTCAAGCAGAGAAAAAAAGAAAAACTGAAAACGTAAATAAATGAAATGAAAAATAAATTTTAAAAAGGGCTAAGGGTAGAAAGTTCACAATCAGTTCATTATATCCTTTCAAGCAATTGCAGTGCTTTACTCCATTAAAGAAAGTGAAGAAGAAGAGTTTCAGTTCTTTCAGGAAGGTATAAAACTATGGAGGACTACGGGGGTCATTGGAAAAGCAAAACAGCATTCTGACGAGGAGTGTTTAATTGTGAATAAAAAATATGGATTGCTAAATATAATTTCAAATTCAACAATTAATTTATACAAAAAAAGACAAATTTGAAAAGCATTTTGTAATTACACATTTTAAATTGAAATACTAAAGAGGAATTGCAAATTGTATTTATTATTTGATTATTAAATACTGTGATTTGAAAATGTTTTTCAAATCCTATTTCAAAATGGAGAATTAAATAACACAATTAATAAATGAGATTGTAAATATCTTTCCTTTTCATACATTTAAAAAAGTTATTCCCTTTTCTACATCCGTTTTCTCTTTCCAGCTCTCATTTTCAAATCCGTTTTGGAATTGCATTTCCTAAATGGTTTACCCTCTCCTTTTAGCATTTCAGTGACCCTCCTGGTCCCTGAGCACACTGAAAACCAAGTTCAACCAATCACAGCTGCTCCTCGAACGTAACGAGCTCTCTCATTGGTTAGATAGCCATATTTGGGTGGACCTTGCCGAGCTGCACAGCTCGTGTCTAACCAATGAGAGAGCTGGTAGAGTGCGTGTGAGGGGAAATCCACATGCGCGGGTTGTTGGATACTCATGAGATGAATTCTACACGCGCGTGTTGTTCAATGTGCGCGCACGCGCATCAGCAATTACGTGCGTGCCTTGTTGAATGCGCGCAGGTGAGGGTTGAAAATCTCACTCAGGATTTTTGACTGAAATATAATTCATATCAATCTATCCTTAGTACCACAGGAATTTAAAATAGCTGTAATTAAACCTTTACTCAAGAAACCTTCCCTTGATCAAAATGACTTAGTGAATTACAAACCTATATCTAACCTTCCTTTCTTATCCAAAATCATTGAGAAAATAGTTGCTAATCAAGTATGTGAGCATCTAAACAGTAACGACCTGTTTGAAGAGTTTCAGTCAGGTTTTAGAGCTCATCATAGCACTGAAACAGCACTGGTAAAGGTTACTAATGATATTCTCATGGCCTCAGATAATGGACTTGTGTCTGTTCTGGTTTTGTTAGATCTCAGTGCTGCTTTTGACACAGTTGATCATTATATTCTCTTAGAAAGGCTTGAGGACGTTGCAGGGATCAAAGGAACAGCACTAGGCTGGTTTAAATCATATTTGTCTGATAGATTCCAGTTTGTTCATCTAAATGATAAATCTTCTCTACACTCAAGGGTTTCTTGTGGAGTTCCACAGGGTTTTGTGCTTGGACCAAATATTTTCACCATATATATGCTCCCAATTGGTAGAATCATTAAGCCGCGTTCACACCGGTCAGCGCGTCCAGGCAGCAGGGCAGCTAGATTACATGCAAGTCTATGGTATCTACGCATCTAGTGGGCGCCAAACTGCCAAGCAGCAAGTCGCGCGCGTCGGCGCAGCTGGCATCAGCGCAGCTGGCATCAGCGCAGCTGGCATCAGCGCGTCCACGCAGCAGACGCCCCGACGAACCGTCGTGGCGTCTGCTGCTCAAGTTGGGAAAATTGAACTTTCGGGCAGCAGACGCGCGGCGTCAACCAATCAGAGCGACTCGTTGTACTGACGTAGTAACTCCTTCCATGGGGGAATCGGCAAATTTTTTTATTCAAGATGGAGGACAAACTGATCGTCGCTGTATGTAATGTCCGTGAACTGTATGACCCGTCTTCGTCTTTTTACAAAGACAGGAAGAGATCGGATCTGATTTGGAGGAAGATATCGGAGGATATTGGAGTGCCAGGTAAGCAGTTAAACATAAAAAAAAATATTTTTTCTTTTAACTTTCTTGTTATGTTAGCTAACGCTACGCTAGCCAAAAGCGGTTAGGGCAACTACGGTACTAAATACGCATTACCAGTTTCCCATTGTGTATTTAGACGAGATCTGCAAAAAACGGTGGAAGACATTGAGGAACATATATGTCAGGCAGAGCAGAAAGGAGAAAGAGAGAAGGAAGAGCGGAGCAGAAGGAGGGAAAGTGCAGAAATGGAAGTACCTCTCTGTCCTGTCCTTCCTCGAACCCTTCATTGCCCCCCGCGAAACATCGAGCAACATGGGGGTCGAGGAGGAGCAGGCGGAGGGGTATGACCACCCAGAGGAGCCAGAAGAAGAAGCAGCAGGGCGGTTAGAGGCAGAAGGTTGGTGATTTTGAGAAGAAAACCCAGACATAGTGGCACACAAACACACACAAAAACATGCTCAGAAACATGAAAATAATTATTGTAAAGCTGAAACCTACATCATTTTGCTATTACAAAGTTTTGCTATTTATTATTAGTGCTAGCAGTAGAAGTATTTGTGATCTTGGTATAAAGCATAATAAACAGGAGGGTCAATAATATTCCTTTCTGTCTTGACAGATCCAGATAACATGGAGGCAGGTGACATGGCTGAACCAGAGTCCCCTGGCCCTTCCTTTTCTGCTTCTGACCAGCCTGGCCCTTCCTCTGCTGCTGCTTCTTCTTCTGACCAGCCTGGCCCTTCCTCTGCTGCTGCTGCTTCTTTTTCTGACCAGCCTGGCCCTTCCTCTGCTCCAGCACCTGCAGGTGTGTAGTGCTGTTTGGAAAGGTTGGGAATGTAGGTTTTATTCAAAGATGTCAATCTGTTTCTTTGGGTTCCCAGACACTTGGCGAATTACTTTTTGTACTTTCTGAAATGTCTGTGTATACCCTGGAATTCACACTCAGCCTTTCATACAGACTTAAAATGTTGCTTATAATTTTATCTAATTTGTATATATGTTCAACATAATTGTAAGCATTTTTAACACATTTTTCTACTGTGTTTTTTCACAAGGCGGAGGCAGCAGGACTTGTCAGTGCCAACAGAGTTCCAGCAAAAGCTGCTTGATGCGCTCAAGGCCCGGCCTGAACCAGCTCCTGCTCCTCCTGCAGATGATGAAATGCACTTCCTTCTCTCTCTTCATCCTCTCCTGAAAAGGGTGTCACCTCTAGAAAGAGACATCCTAAAATTTGAAATGATTTTTGAAAGAATGAACAATTTGACCCATTTGGACAATACTCAGTAGTTTTACTGATCGGGCTGACACCTTTTTCAGGGGAGGAAGGAGACTCCTTTCTGTGTCCCTCCTGTCTTCCACCGCACTTCCTCCAAATAAGGTCCTTTCTCTTCCTGTTCTTTATTTTATTGTTTGTTAATTATATGTATATATGTTGTATGTATTTTTTTTATATTAAATATTTTTATTTGTAACATTTTGGTCAGCTACTTTCCTTAATTTAATTCTACTGTCCTATGTAATGCCATTTGGGTGAAAATATTGTTTTTAATAACAGCTAATAATTACCTTAATGAAATATACCTTTTTATTGACTATATAAAATACCACAGAAGTACAAAAGCAAGAACTATTTGAGTTTATTTGATTGATTTCACCATATCCATAGACGAGTTTGTGGGATAAAGCAGAGCAGTCTGTCAGTCATTACCTGGAAACGAGAGGTACAGGTGAACAGGTCAAAAGTATATAGGTACAGAACAAACAATAATCCATAAATGAAAGGGATTTGTGAATGTATATATGAATGTATAGAGAAAAACAAATTACTAAAATATAATATAGTAAATATAGATGTGTAAATTTTCAGAAAGTTTTGCTCTTAATTTTTTTTATTGGGTGGCTCTTAAAAGAGCCGTTTTAGGTCAGTCCTGTATGGACATGACTATTCTGCCGGCTGCCATGGCACTGCCCCCTCCTCACTGAAGTGGGCCATGAAAACTTCTCTGGTCTCCACTGCCTCTCTGGTTGCGTTGTTGGCTCCGATTCGCCCCACAGCTGGAAGTGGTCTTTCTCCATGAGCAGCGGCAGCTCCCCTCACTGCAGGTACCTGGCCATCTCCAGAAACCCTCATGAAGTTGTGGAGAACACACGTCGCCTTCACACACTTCTCCACAACTTCGGGGTTGACTTCCAGTCTGCGGTGAAACATTCTCCACTGTGCAGACCAGATCCCGAATGCATCTTCCACCACCAGCCGGGCCCGGGAAAGCTGCTGGCTATGGTCCTGTAGGAGTCCCCAGTGGCAAGAAACCTGCATAAAAGAGAAAACGATAGTGAATAGACTAGTTGTGGGCCAGATTAGTTATTAAATCTACTATTATCTACTATAATGTATATTACTTATAGATAAGATAAATGCTGTGTGAGTATATATTGGGCAGGAGATGAGAAATGACAGTGGGGTGAGATAACTTACTTAACTGTTCACTAAATATACATTCACCTATGTTGTTACCTGTGGCTTTTATTTGGCTGCATGTTAATATAGGAAAATGAAATTTTTTTATTTGCCTGTGTGTACTGTTTTAATCTACTGTTATGTGTGGCGGAAAAAAAACTGGTACCAAATGCAAAAAAGGCATATTTGGTAAGTAGACAGTTTGGTTTTACAGTGACTCTTTAATATGCATAGTATAAGCACATGAGGATCAGATTAAACGTTTATACAAAAAAAAACATTTTCAGAATCACAATGTACCCACTAACCGAAGACAGATGGACAGGCGCTCTTCAGCAGGAATAGAGCGCCTGTAGTTGGTGTCCTGGTAGGTGATGCGAGCACCGATGCGGGTCAGGAGGTCATCAAAATGGGCGCGGGACAGACGAAAATAGCGCTGAAACCGAACCTCATCCATACGCAGCTCCTGGAGCAAATGGTGAAACTCTCCGAAGTCCGAACGCCTCTGAATAATGGGGTGTAGCCACACACGTCGCAAACGACGACGACGTCTGGCTTGTGTAGCTTCATTAATTAAATAAGCCCAAGCCACTCTCTCGACAAGATCCGCCATGTTGTAAACAACTAGCAACAGACAAATCCACGCCCGCACGCTGACGTAATGACGTGACGCGCCGACGCGCCGACGCAGACCACAAGTGTGCAAGCAGCTGGGTTTTAATTTTAAAGCGTCGACTTTCGTCCGTTTGAGCGATTTGACGCCTGGACGCGCTGACCTGTGTGAACGCGGCTTTAGACAGTATTGGATAAATTTCCACAGCTATGCCGATGATACACAACTATATTTATCCATAAATCCTGATGAACCCAGTCAGTTAGGTAGATTACAGAAAAACATGGATGACTCTAAACTTTTTGCTCTTAAATTCTGTCAAGACAGAATTTGCTGTCTTTGGACCAGAAGCTCTAAAAAAAGAAACTGCTTAGGTAATCACTTCATCTGGATGGCATTAAGTTGGTCCCCAGTAATAACGTAAAGAACCTCCGTGTTATTTTTGACCAAGGCTTGACATTTAAATCCCATAATAAACAGGTTTCTAGGATTTCTTTCTTTCACCTCCGGAATATTGCTATAATTAGAAACATCCTGTCCAGGAGTGATGCTGAGAAACTAGTCCATGCATTTTTTACCTCAAGGCTGGACTACTGTAATTCTTTACTATCAGGTAGTCCACAAAATGCCATCAAAAGCCTTCAGTTGATCCAAAATGTGGCAACAAGAGTTCTGATGAATAATAAAATAGAGAGAGAAATAGAGAGATCACATTTCTCCGGTTTTAGCTTACTTTCATTGCCTCCCTGTTAAATCCAGAATAGAATGTAAGATCCTCCTTCTTACATACAAAGCCCTTAATAATCAAGCTCCATCATACATCAGAGATCTAATTTTTTCATATGTTCTCAACAGAGCACTTCGCTCTCAGACTGCAGGTTTGCTTGTAGTTCCTAGGACTTCTAAAAGTATACACATTATGGAAATTCACTTATGGTTAATTTATTGCACCAAGTAGGAAGCATTCATCTTTTTATCTGATATATTGCATAGAGTCCCTTAATGTTTGTTGAACAATCATCAAACCAAGTCCTTAGATCACATCAGTACCCTTCCGTCTAAGTTCACAATTCCATTCTAAGTCAGGAGGAGTGGGACCCTGGTGCCAAATCGAGCAATAAAAAGCTAAAGTTGAGGCTGCAGGATGGCTTATTGGTTGGACAGAGAGACAATACAGAAAGCATCAATAACAGTAATAGGTTGTTCTCAACCTCCCTAGTGACCACAGAACAGTCACTTGCAAAAGTGATGGAAAATTAATAAGAAAATTAAGGGGCATGTAGTATATTAAGTATTAAGACATTAATGTTACTATTGATCAGAGAAACAAATATTTACTCATCTTAGCAAATGTACAAACCCTAAATCCTAGAACCAGTACAAAAATACAGGTCCTTCTAAAAAAATTAGCATATTGTGATAAAGTTCATTCTTTTCCATAATGTAATGATAAAAATTTAACTTTCATATATTTTAGATTCATTGCACACCAACTGAAATATTTTAGGTATTTTATTGTTTTAAAACTGATGATTTTGGCATACAGCTCATGAAAACCCAAAATTCCTATCTCAAAAAATTAGCATATCATGAAAAGGTTCTCTAAACGAGCTATTAACCTAATCATCTGAATCAACTAATTAACTCTAAACACCTGCAAAAGATTCCTGAGGCTTTTAAAAACTCCCAGCCTGGTTCATTACTCAAAACCGCAATCATGGGTAAGACTGCCGACCTGACTGCTGCCCAGAAGGCCATCATTGACACCCTCAAGCAAGAGGGTAAGACACAGAAAGAAATTTCTGAACGAATAGGCTGTTCCCAGAGTGCTGTATCAAGGCACCTCAGTGGGAAGTCTGTGGGAAGGAAAAAGTGTGGCAGAAAACGCTGCACAACGAGAAGATGTGACCGGACCCTGAGGAAGATTGTGGAGAAGGACCAATTCCAGACCTTGGGGGACCTGCGGAAGCAGTGGCCTGAGTCTGGAGTAGAAACATCCAGAGCCACCGTGCACAGGCGTGTGCAGGAAATGGGCTACAAGCCACTTTTGAACCAGTAACAGCGGCAGAAGCGCCTGACCTGGGCTACAGAGAAGCAGCACTGGAGCGTTGCTCAGTGGTCCAAATTACTTTTTTCGGATGAAAGCAAATTTTGCATATCATTCGGAAATCAAGGTGCCAGAGTCTGGGGGAAGACTGGGGAGAAGGAAATGCGAAAATGCCTGAAGTCCAGTGTCAAGTACCCACAGTCAGTGATGGTCTGGGGTGCCATGTCAGCTGCAGGTGTTGGTCCACTGTGTTTTATCAAGGGCAGGGTCAATGCAGCTAGCTATCAGGAGATTTTGGAGCACTTCATGCTTCCATCTGCTGAAAAGCTTTATGGAGATGAAGATTTAACTTTTCAGCACAACCTGGCACCTGCTCACAGTGCCAAAACCACTGGTAAATGGTTTAATGACCATGGTATTACTGTGCTGGCCTGCCAACTCTCCTAACCTGAACCCCATAGATAATCTGTGGGATATTGTGAAGAGGAAGTTGAGAGACGCAAGACCCAACACTCTAGATGAGCTTCAGGCCGCTATCGAAGCATCCTGGGCCTCCATAACACCTCAGCAGTGCCACAGCCTGATTGCCTCCATGCCACGCCTCATTGAAGCAGTCATTTCTGCAAAAGGATTCCCGACCAAGTATTGAGTGCATAACTGAACATAATTATTTGAAGGTTGACTTTTTTATATTAAAAACACTTTTCTTTTATTGGTCGGATGAAATATGCTAATTTTTTGAGATAGGAATTTTTGTTTTTCATGAGCTGTATGCCAAAATCATCAGTTTTAAAACAACAAAAGACCTAAAATATTTCAGTTGGTTTGCAATGAATCTAAAATATATGAAAGTTTAATTTTTATCATTACATTATGGAAAAGAATGAACTTTATCACAATTTGCTAATTTTTTGAGAAGGACCTGTATGTCTGCTTTTATGGGCAGTATTGAAGTTATAAGTAAGAAACAAAGTCTTGTTTCTGAATGTAGGCAGGTTTGATTGTATACAAGACTGCACTTCAGACAATAGTTGGTTGCATTTGTATGTGGAAGTTGGTGCAGTTTTGGAACCTTGCCTGCAGAAACGGAAGCATGTGACACTTCTTTGCAATCATACATTAAAACCCCCTGGAAGGTAAATAAGCCCCCGGTGTTAAATGTACTGGGAAATGCAGGCGTTTTGGCTCCTTGTCAGAAAATGCACTAATTCCACGCCTAAGCTAACATATTAAGGGCTAGCCTCTGGCTAAAGTAGCCCCAGGCAACTGTTGTGCATGATATAAATTAGGATTTTGCTAGCATTAAAGCATTATTACCAGTAATTTCAGTAACAGTTAGCATTGGAGGGGGAAGGTACAAATGCAAATAAATAACTTATCAGCCATTGGAAATTGAGTATGGAAAGTTCTAGCATCCAAGATTCTTTCTGATATGTTCTTTTCCCAGATAATTCTGCTTAAATATCTCCTAAGGTGGGCCATTATACCTAATAAAAGGTATTTAGACTATTAAATGAATGTTAATTTAAACATTTAAATGAATACATTTAAGCATTTTTCTAAACTGGAACAAAAGATTCATGTTGTTTCAAATGTGAACATAAAAAATGCTTCTGTAGAAATCAGGACTTGAAGTAAGCAAATACAGATAAAAAAACGTTTCAGCAACTTCTGTAAAAGTCAATATTTCTAAACTTTTCTGTTCTGACAATAAAACCAAAATTCCAAGGAATATAAATTCCTAATCTTAGGGAAGCAGCAGCCATTCCCTATTGCCCAGCCACTGAGTGTTGCAATATTTCTAGGACAAGCTGTTTTTAATTACTCTGCATGTTTGTTTGTTTTTATTTAGTGTGTGGATTTGTATGCAAGAGCTAAATTAACAATAATGCATTAAGAGATAAATTAGACTGAAAACATATTACTCTGAACAGCCAGATTCAGCTCAGATGTAAAAAGCTAAGTTTAACTGAATCTGGAGATTAAAGACATGAAACAGTAGTTGGAATATGTGTGGGAAACGGCTTGATAACCTTTTTCTTTGAAGCAAAGATCTCCTCAGTGCTGTTTCCCAGCACGTCGGCAGAGTTATGCAACTGAATTTAATGGAGGTTTTGTTTCACTCTGATTTTTTTTTCATTCTTTCTCTGGTATGTTTGATCATCTGGAACCACACATAGTGAACAGGCTAACAACTAAAAATGTCCTCCCATTAAAGATAGCATTTCAGTTTGTTTTCTTGGGTAAAGAGTACGAGACAATTGCAAAAAGCCAAAGGGAACTCTACTCTAAGTGGGTATTTGTTGTGTTTGCAAGCCTTCCTACGCATGGTTCCTTCACATCCGTGGTTACCAAGGCAACGTCTAGTACCTAAATTCAGCAGAGGAAAGCAGATGTACGAATGAATGCTGCCTTCCGCCACTCCGCCCCACCTTCCTCTCACCCAGTGGCACAGATTCCGCCCTCCATTCTTCAGTCTCCCCCATAGTGGATGAAGCCTTAAGTGAGGGTATAATGAAATTTCTGGGATTGTCCTGCGCCTTGATGACTCAGGCTCTGTTCATGTAGGGTGGTCCTCCGCTTTCAACAGTGTGTTAGGCAGAGAAAGTGCAGTCAGTAATTGAACAGCCCAAGGACAGTGGAAAATAAAAGCATAGGGCCAAAGACGAGTACAGTGGACACGAAGGCAGAACAAACAAAAAAAAAAGAAACATGTTTTACTGCTTACATGTGACACTCATTTAAAGATGTATGCACACTTACATATTATATATTGTGCATTTGCAATCAATGACCATAGCAAAAACCACCCTCCTGTGGTGCTGATTGTTAAAATGAATATTTAATAACTAGAAGTCAAATGAGCTCACAGGCAGTAGGTGGTTGCTGCCTTGGATCATTTAAGCTCAGTAATTAGAATATTTCAGGAGTGCACACTTCTTGCATGAATTGTAATGTGTCTCTGGGATGAATAGATTGACAAGCAGGAAAAGATGTGCTACAGAACCTTTGCTGTAGTGTCAATTAAGTTGTTGCTCATCACATACAGCACAATTAAAATAAACGATAATGCAGAGATGCAATAATCAACTGCCACTTACTTTTAAAAGTGCATCTGTGTGTTATTTTTGAACAGTTTTTTTTAAAAGATGAATGTATTTATTTCTAGTAACTATGAAAAGGCCTAATCATAGTGCTTGTATATTCTGTGGATAATTTTATCTCTGGTTATTGTGCTGAAACACACATCTTAGAAAGTTTGTTTTCTTTCTTTTTTTTAATTCGTTGGTTATGTCAGTTGTTACATGCCCGCATGTGTTATGGTGGTTTTAACTGTCTTGCTTTTCAGATGCAGGCTGTCTGAGTCTCATCTGTTTGGACCTCCCCTCTTTTCTTCCCATTGGTCCATTGAGCTACACTGCTGACCAATCGGCTTCAGGGACTGGCTTAAAAAGGCACACACCTGGAGCTGATGAAGAGGAGAGCCAGAGCAGAGCAGCTTTGAAGACCAGACCTCCAACAACATACAGACTGTCAGAGCCTTCACCACTGGCTTAGCCTGAGAATTCCATTAAAGCTTTCTACCTCTTTGTTCATTCAGCTTGTGGCTGAATTGGTGGCAGGGATGTGGTGGGGTTTGATGTGGACCAGGTAAGATTGGGGTATATTTCATCCCGTAGGTTTATTTTTTGTTTAAATACACTAGGTAAGTTGGTTGGTGCCACCCCATGTTCACTTTTTGACAGTATGTTTTGTAGATAAGTAAGTTAGGCTTTTTCTTCATTTTTTTTATGGCCATTAGAACAGTATTTGAGTTAGATGTTTGTTTATTTGGCACAACCTAATTGTACCTTCTCTCCCCCCACACAGGTTCCACAATTTCTTACCTTGTAAAATAAAAAAATTTTGGTTCCCCACACTTGTTGCCTCATCTGGGTTTTGTGATTGTCAGATCATATCATTCTCAGGGAAGTTACACCCTTCTCAGAGGGTGTAACACAATCATCCAGAGATCCTCACTAATATATTGAAAGAATGCTAATGAGGAAGCATCACAGTAGCACACAGATCCTAGAGCTCTTTTTCTCATTAAAGAACTTATTTAGGGTCCTGTTCCCCTGAACCTAAATACAGTTATCAGTCATAACTTTATGAGCACCTAGCTAATAAAGCTTTGGTTCACTTTTTGCTGTTGAAACACCCTTGACTGCTTGAGCCATATTCTACCCTAGATTCTTGAAGCTGCACCGTGGTATCTGACACTAATCAGTTAGCTGACTATTTTTCTTTCATCTAACACACGTACTTTGAGGACAAAATCTTCACTTATTCCCTAATAAGTTATAATAAATGGATAATCAGTGTTATTCATTTCACCTGTCATTGGTCGTAATGTTATGCCTAGTATGTGTAAAGTAGTTGATGCTATTTTTAAAATTAGATACCAAAATATGTAGTTTGTATATTGTTACAGTTGACCTAGTTATGAAATTAGTAAATATGTTGTAAAAATCCTTTGTCTGCACTGCACGTATTCACTCACCTGTGCATGATGAATGGTTGGAGTGTCTCCAACAACAGTCTGCTGAATAATTCAGGTGATATTTTTCTGACCACTTGTGGTCAATCATAGACTTAAACTATCTTCCATAGAGGGTGGTTGTATCAATTTCTAACAACATAGAACACTATGAATTATACACAACTCGCAATACAAAAAGACAATGGAAAACAGGAAAAGGTCAAGTGACATGGCAGGAGTTAATATTTCACAAAATGTGGCTCATATTTAGTCACCCTGAGTACACATTTGTCAACACTTCATATGTGACACGATAGGAAACAGTCTGACAGCAATTTTAGTGAAAAGAAGTTATGGAAATATTTCTCAAGAATATGAAGTATTCAATAGAAAGAAAATATTTCTTCCATTTGTTATAACATTCTTTGAAAGCATCTGAACCAAAAAAAAAAATTCTTTTTAAAAAGCAAAGGATAAGCGCCATGGCTAATAACAATGTCAACCTGTAGTACTGTATTGACATGTGTAGCTGCAGCCCAATTGTCGTCGGGTTTCATGGAAGCTACAACCCTGAGGCCAGTGAACTCTTTCAGAATGTTTCCATACTTTGCTACCTGCAAAATATAAAATAAAAAATAATGAGTTTGGAGTGATGACTTGGCAACTAGTGTTTCTAGATCCTAACCCCAACAGAGCACCAAGAGGCTGTGCTGGACAAACTGAGAGACAAGTCTGTGTCATGGAGGCTCCCTTCACCAATTACAAGGGATCTCTCAATGACGGCTTGTGGCCAGATACCCATGCAGACTTTCAGAGGTCAATTGGAGTCCATGCCTCTGTAACGTTAAAGCCTGTTTTGGAGTGACAGTCAATTTTCTTGGGGTTGCCCGAGTCTGAAAATATCTCATTCAATGAGCCGTTCAAAATTGCAGTGTGCTCATACATCACTCTACCCTCTCAGAGCAGAATTATACAACTATGCTAGTTTGTCTTCCTCCACAACTGCACATCATGCTGTAACCCTTCTGTATCCTGATGTCAGCTGTTTGGCAATATAGCTAAGCCCTTTTTTTATTTGCTGTAAATTAGTGCTGTAGACTCCTAACCTTATTTGGAAATGCTTATAGTCTTTGTGATCTTCGAAATGTTTCAAACAACCTAATTTCTCATCTCTCCCAAAGACTGCAAGTCAACATATATGGAATATTTATATGTTTTACTAGCTTTCCTTTAATTATTTTTTTATTTTATAGTTCTCATTTTTAGCTATTTATTCCAACTAGGTTTAGTTTTACACACACTTTCAAGCACACACTAAGATATTGTCCAGATGTCAAAGATGAAGAGATTAGCGATGAGAGTATTGCATAAACTTTAAAAAATTTCGCAATTTATGATGTTTCAGTGTCAAAGAAATCTACACTGGTCATTAATATTTGGATTCAAAATTTAAACAAACATGAATATCCATGAGATGCTGGTGTGGAACTACTTTAGTCTGAAGGAGTCTGAGGAAATTGTTTTATGATTCTTATTTGACTGTCTTTGTGCGACAGCTCCTCGTTAGTTAGTTTGTAAATCATGATCATATGTTACAAGTAATCATTCAGTTTCAAAATTCAACGTATTTACTGCAATTCAGTGGCATAGCCAGAAAAAAGACACTGGGTGTGCACCAGCAAACACTGGGTGTGCACCAACAAACACTGGGTGTGCCAAATTTATTCTCAACAAATAGAACATTTTTTGCCAAGGGCTCCCCCTACCTACAGGCCTGTAGGCAAAACTAATAAATTCAGACTAACATATTCAAAATCGCTGGCTGGCATTAACTTGTATAATCAAACACATTCTTAACTTCTGAAATACATTATAATAACTTTTCAACCTTTAAACACATGTATTTATCGCAATTTAAATTAACAATTTTCCAATGCATATCCTGTAATAATAAGTAAACCTGTTTATCTTATCCTATTTATTTCTTACTCACATACACAATCACATGTACATATTATTTAAGCATCTGAACTTCCCACCTTCGGGTTGCAGCTTCACAAGGCAAGGCGGCGTGGTGGTTTGGCCTTAAACAGGTTTATTATTTCGTCAGAGTCTAGTTTGTCTGCAAGCTCTTTTTCGAACATGAGCAATGAGATACTATCAACTAGGCTCTCAGTGAGCATTGTAGCTATGCTGCTGGTTTTAATCCTGTTCACCACCAGTTTTGCCAACTGTCTCCGACTGAAAGTTGCTGAAGTTGCCCCAGAAAGTCGCTAGATGTCGCTAGATGACATCATACGCTAATTTGCATAATGATGATGTCATCACGTAATGACGAATGAAACAGAAAGGAGGAAATAATTATATTTAGATTAGGATTACACAGTTAAACAATACATTGCTTAAACAGGGGAAGCATGCTACAGGGAAATGTGACTTCCGTCTTCAAGAAGAGACTGTGGAACATGTTCTATTATTTGACTGAAGTATACTGTTGAGAAAACTGGTACAAAATTTACAAGATATTAAATTGCAACTGGACATCAAAGACCTTTAAAAAAAAATTTAAAGTTCTGGGAAAAAAAATTGTTTGCTAAGATATCTCAAGAAGACAAAATTAATAGAGAGAATATAGTTGTTTGTTTTTTAGTACTTTGTAAAAAAAATAAGTAGGGCATATATAGTATGCATCAAATGTTTCTTGCCAACTGCCATTAAACAGAAGTGTATTGCTTATGGTATTATTTTCAGTGGGTTTTTTTTGGCATAAGTTTTAAATGTCCTACGTTTATGAACTCACCATAAATTTCGAACGTTTCTTGAATGCACCACAGGTGTGAGATGCCATGCAGCATAGTACAGACGAGCTTCTGCCTTAATTCCCGTTGAAAGATCGGTCTTATATACATGCAGATTTATTTTTTACTTTTGAATTAACATTAACTACCAAACAACTACATTTCTGAGTGGGTGAAATGAACCGAAAAAGGTTTATGATTGGTCAGTCGACATACTCTGATCATGCTGCATACACATGCGCAGATCATTCCCTTTCATTCCCTTTCTGAGCGTCGGGAGCAAGTTAAACTGCAGGAAAAATCGGCGACAAAGTTTCACAGAAAGTAGCTAAGGGTGGTCAGAAATGTCGCTAGATTTGTCGCTAGGCGCCATTTGGAAAAAAAAGTCGTTAGGGGGGTGGTCACAGTCAGGTTAGGTTGGTTGCGTTGCCAGGTGCAGGTGTGACAACCCGCTCCGCCTGATTACAATTTATTATTGATTGATCGAGTTAACATGCCCACTGCAGGTGTCGCAATACATTGCCTGGTGGCAATTTTTACAAATTGATCGTCTGGTGAGTCTAACATGTTAGGAAAAGCTATATAAATGTATATAAACGCATTCAGTTTTTTGGGTTTTGCGAGCTGGCTCTGTGGGTGGAACTGGCACACCCGTGGCTACCCCAATGCTGCAATTAAAGAACTAAATTTTATTTTAAAATTGCCAAACCCACTTTTTTGTATTTTTTATACATTTCAGATATCAAAGTTCCTTATTTTACATATTTATTCACTTGCTTGTTAAGTATCCTTCTACCAGTCTTATATATCCAATAATCAATATCATTAGTATTAAAGACCATTAGTATTTTTGTATTACTTTACCAGTTGTTTCAATAAATTTTTGTTATGTTTTGTAAAATGGCATACTGCAAAAATATGTTACGCATTAGATTAATAAACAGTTATTTCTTCACTGAAACAAAAGTGATTCTGATATAAACTTAAAATGTACACATTTAATCTGTACCAAGCGGTCTACATTAATATGATTGTGTCCCTTAATGGAATGTAACTATTTAAACTCAGACTCAGATTGTCATAGTTCTCGGTTTTGGGTGTTTGGGCTTTGAGTTTGAGTTTTTCCTTCCACTAGATTTTTTCACCCTCTGATGCTCTTATGTTTGGTTACTCATGTCTGTGTTCATCCCTTATTTATTTTCTAAAGTTCCTGTTTAGACTTCTCCATTATTAGTCCCAGTTAGTTCTGTTATATTTAATTCCTCTTTCTAGTCCCTCTTTAAAGAATTCCTCCTTGTAGGTTTATTTCCTCATTTCTGTTTTCTTCACTCAAATGCTCTCCAGTTTCTCTTAGGTTTATAGTTAGTCCTTATTCCTCTCTAGTACAGTCCTCTGTTCAATCCTTATGTTTTGCTCTTGGTCTTCCTCTCAGTTTCCCTAGCCATTCTGCCTTCTGTCCCAGCTACTGATTGTATCCACCTGCTCTCTCCCTCTCACCTGCAACTGCTTCTCCTAATTAGCCTTTAGCAATCTACCTGCCACTTACACAGCTTCTCAGTATACTTAAGGCTTCCTCTGACTGTCACTACTCGCTGGTTTGTCTTCTTACTTCCCTGTTTGGTTCCTGGCTTCCCTGTCGCCAGTCTATCTTCCCTGTCTGGTTCCTGTTCCCCTGTTGCTGCATTTTTGATCCTCCTGAGTATCTGTAAGTTACTTGTTCTTTGTTTTGTTACTATTAAATCATTTCATTTGTACTCTGCTGCATTTGGGTCCTCTATACTAAAACATGACACAGATATTCTCTTCCCCATTTTAATGACACACTTTGTCCTAGAGAAGTTTCTCCAGGAAAGCCTTTTTGCTCCTAAACTGCGATAACAGCATTTATTGTTTTAGTCTTGCAGCCTGAATATTTGGATTCCGTATTACAGATCACAAAATATTGTATTACAGAATAAATCAACACATTCTTTGCTGTCTAGGAGATGGTAAATTAAATATAGATTTTAAATGTAAATATAGCATATACAATTGATGTTTTTTACATATCTAGAAATATAGTGGAATGTAAGAAAATGCATACGATACGGTATTAGTGTCCCAATGATCCTAGGAGCTATGTTGTCAGGGGCTTTTTGCTCCTGGTAGGGTCACCCATGGCAATCTGGTCCGAGGTGAGGGATCAGACAAAGTGCAGCCCAAAGACCCCTATGATGAGTACCACCAATATATCTAATGTTCCCATCCATCCATCCATTTTCTTCCGCTTATCCGGGGTCAGGTCGCGGGGGCAGCAGCCTAAGCAAAGAGACCCAGACTTCCCTCTCCCCAGCCACTTGTTCCAGCTCCTCGGGAGGAACCCCAAGGCGCTCCCAGGCCAGCCGAGAAACATAGTCCCTCCAGCGTGTCCTGGGCCTTCCCCTGGACCTCCTCCCGGTGAGACGTGCCTGAAACACCTCACCAGGGAGGCGTCCAGGAGGCATCCTGACCAGATGCCCGAGCCACTTCAACTGACTCCTCTCGATGTGGAGAAGCAGCGGCTCTACTCTGAGCCCCCTCCGGATGACTGAGCTTCTCACCCCATCTCTAAGGCAGAGCCCAGACACTCTGCGGAGGAAACTCATTTCAGCCGCTTGTATCCGTGATCTCGTTCTTTCGGTCACCACCCAGGGTTCGTGACCATAGAGGGTAGGAACGTAGATCGACCGGTAAATCGAGAGCTTCGCCTTTCGGCTCAGCTCTCTCTTCACCACGACAGACCGGTAAAGCGCCCACATAACTACAGATGCCCCAATAGGCACCGCTGTTCACCCGGATCCACCAGGGGCGGGAGGCCATGGCACGTTCGACCCGGGGCCCACGGCCTAATGTTCCCTTGTAAGGGACTCGCTTGTTCTACTGGGGGACTTCAATGCTCACGTGGGCAATGACAATGAGACCTGGAGAGGTGTGGTTGGGCGGAATGCCCCCCCCCCCAATCTGAATCAGAGCGGTGTTTTGTTATTGGACTTCTGTCCTCGTCATGGATTGTCCATAACGAACACCATGTTCAAGCATAAGGGTGTCCATATGTGCACTTGGCACCAGGACACCCTAGGCTGCAGCTCGATGATCGACCTGGTTGTCGTCTCATCTGATCTGCGGCCGCATGTTTTGGACACTCGGGTTAAGAGAGGGGCTGAGCTGTCCACTGACCACTACCTGGTGGTGAGTTGGCTCCGATGCTGAGGGAGGATGCCGGACAGACCTGGTAGACCCAAATGTGTTGTGAGGGTCTACTGGAAACATCTGGCAGAGTCCCCTGTCAGAAGGAGCTTCAACTAACACCTCCGGCAGAACTTTGAACATGTCCCGTGGGAGGCGGGGGACATTGAGTCTGAGTGGGCCATGTTCCATGCCTCCATTGTCGAGGTGGTTTGTGCCTGTCGTGGTGGCAAACATCAAACCCGCTGGTGGACACCCGTGGTGAGGGATGCTGTCAGACTGAAGAAGGAGTCCTATCGGGTCTTTTTGGCCTGTTGGACCCCTGAAGCAGCTGATAGGTACTGGCAGGCCAAGCAGAGTGCGGCTTGGATGGTCGCGGAGGCAAAAACACGGGAGGAGTTTGGAGAGGCCACAGAGAACAGCTTTTGTGTGGCTTCGAAGCCATTCTGGTCCACCATCCAGTGTCTTAGGGAGGGGAAGCAGTCTGCCACCAACACTGTTTACAGTGGGGGTGGTGTGCTGCTGACTTTGACATAGGACACTTTGGGTCAGTGGATAGAATACTCTGAAGACCTCCTCAATCCCACCAGCACGCCTTCCAATCTGGAAGCAGAGTATGGGGACTTTGGGTCGGGGTCTCCAATCTCTGGTGCTGAGTTCACCGCAGTCGTTAAATAGCTCCTCGGAGGGAAGGCTCCGGGGGTGGATGAGATTTGCTCGTTGTTCCTCAAGGTTCTGGATGTTGTGGGGCTGTGTTGTTTAACGCAGCTCTGCAATATTGTGTGGACATTGGGGGCAGTTCCCTTGGATTGGCAGACCAGGGTGGTGGTCCCCCTGTTTAAAAATGGGGACCACAGAGTGTATTCCAACTACAGAGCCATCACACTTCTGAGCCTCCCTGGTAAGATCTATTTAGGGGTTTTGGAGAGGAGGGTCAGACGGATAGACAAACCTCAGATCCAGGTGGAACAATGTGGTTTTCATCCTGGCCGTGGAACACTGGACCAGCTCTACACCCTCAGCAGGGTCCTGGAGGGTGGGATTTCGCCCAACCGTTCTACATATGTTTCGTGGACTTGTAGAAGGCGTTCGACCGTGCCCCTCGGGGAGTCCTGTTGGGGGTACTCCGGGAGTATGAAGTACCGGGTCCCTTGATACAGGCTGTTAGGTCCCTGTACGACCGGTGTCAGAGATTGGTTCGCATTGCCGGCAGTAAGTCGTACTCGTTTCCGGTGAGCAATGGACTCCGCCAAGGTTGCCCTTTGTCACCAATCCTGTTCATAACTTTTATGGACAGGATTTCTAGGGGCAGCCAAGGTGTTGATGGGATACATTTCGGTGGCCTCAGAATTGGATTTCTGCTTTTTGCAGATGATGTGGTCCTGTTGGCTTCATCGGAACGTGATCTACAGCTTTCGCTGGAGCGGTTCGCAGCCGAGTGTGAAGCATCTGGGATGAGAATCAGCACCTCCAAATCCCAGACCATGGTCTTGAACTGGGTAGAGTGCCTTGTCTGGGTCGGGGATGAGGTCCTTCCCCAAGTGGAGGAGATTAAGTATCTAAGGGTGTTTTTCATGAACAGTGTTGGGGTAGTTACTCAAAAAAGTAATCCATTACATATTACTCATTACTTCTCAAAAAAGTAATCCCTTACATTACTTATTTACCTTTTTTTGGAAAGTAACTTAGTTACATTACTAGTTACACTACTCTTGCATCGTTCTAAAACATCATACCTGAAATGGGTAGCATATAGCATATCCTCCACAAGGAAAGACGCCACAAGTCTATTTAATTCTGCCTTTGTTTTTAGTGTTACCTTGGGGTCCTTGTGTGTTGGTGCCATACCATCTTCACTTTCGCCATGGGGGGGTTCCCTACCAGCTTAGTACTATGATGCTGTCTTTCCAGATGTTTTGACAGGTTTGATGTGGAATTTGCGGCAGTGGAGAGATGTTTTTGACCAGGGCAAAGTTTACACTTAACAGTGACTTTCTTGTCCCTCCGTGCAACAAACTGAAAGTAGTGGCCATATTTCCAGGCACCTAGGGATGTCTTTAGAGTCATAGGTCTGCTGCCGTCGCTCTCCTCCTCCATCTTGCAACTGCGTCTTGTACGTGATTTGGGACACGGTGATGACGTAATGCAGGAAATGCTTGGTTTGAGGCTCTGTGCAGAATAGATTATCAGTCATTTAAATAACAAAATCATATTTTTGAAAGTAATTGTAATGTCATTACAGTGTTTGCCGCAGTAACGTGTTACACTACTATTTTACAAAAATAGTCATGTCATTACAGTAACTAGTTACTTTGGAACGCGTTACATCCAACACTTTTCACGAATGAGGGAAAAATGGAGCGGGAGATCGATAGAAGAATTGGTAGAACATCTGCAGTTATGCGGGCTCTGTACCGGCCTGTAGTGGTGAAAAGAGAGCTGAGCTGAAAGGCGAAGCTCTTGCTTTACTGGTCGATCTATGTTCCTACCATCATCTAAGGTCACGAACCCTGGGTGGTGACCGAAAGAACGAGATCAGTGATACAAGCGGCTGAAATGAGTGTCTGGGCTCTCCCTTAGAGATAGGGTGAGAAACTCAGTCATCTGGAGGCGGCCCAGAGTAGAGCCCCTGCTCCTCCACATCGAGAGGAGTCAGTTAAGGTGGCTCGGGCATTTGGTCAGGATGTAAGGAAATATGATAAAATGGGTATTTTAGTGTGCAAATTAGCACACTTAATAATTGTGCCTAAATACAAACAGCAGATTGTGGCAAAGTGGTTTCAATTCATTTCTTAGTATGTGTGAAAATTTATCAGTTGGCATTAGAGCAAAACATACATCAACTTTCATGCATTAAGAACAAATGTGGTGCATTAGTCTACAAGGAGCTAACAACACTTAGACATGGCAATCATTTTAAAGGACATTTTGACTTTCAGATGGCTACTGTAAGAAGGAAAATTTTAAATACATGAATTTAGGTTATTATCCTTTTTTGTTTGCTATGCTTATAGAGACGTATTGTGTGTAGAATGATACAAAACTGTGAAGATTTATCGTGTGTTCAAAAGCTTTGGGTGGGGGGCCTCTGCACTCTGGTCAGAGGCATGATGACCACATAGCAGATACATGTCAGCCTCAGAGTGGAAAGAAAACTGAAATGTGAGGAGGAGGGAAAAGCTCCTCTTGATGTATAAATGTGTGCTGTGTAAGGGATGTTCTTCAGTGAAAAACCCTGTACTTCTGTACTGTTTTCACTCCTTGCAAGTCAAAATAAATGTAATACACTGCTGGTTTCTGGTAATACTTGTTGATGTTGAATATTCTTTGGGTTATAGATGTCAGAAAGCAAATTTAATCCTGACAGCTACAAACTCATCAGTATACCTGTGTCTTGCTGTGCTGTGTTGGGATTATACCATACAAAGGCTGTCTCATTTTCTCTCTGGAATCATAAAATTCTTTGATAATTCAGAATACAACATCTTTTCTATGCATTACACTTAATTCAATACAGCAACAAATGAAGAAAAAAAGTTTATATTGCTTAGTAAATTTTGTGCTTTACTAATGTGTGCTTCATGGTCTGGTCTCTACTAAAAGGCTGTGATGTGTGTGGGAGTACTGTGCGTCAGCTGAACGTGCCTCATCACGCGGAGCAGCAGTGACCAATTCGACCTCTCTGTTTGTTTTATTGTGAATGGTAATGTATATGATGATAAACTTGACTTGTTAGGGAAACCTCTGGCTTATGGAGATAGGCACCAGCACCCCCGCAACCCTGCATTAGGATGGATGGGTACAAAAAATGGATGGATGGATAACTTATCTCCCACATGTGGTATTCTAACACTTTGGTGAGCTGCGTCATTACAAAAAAACCTCCAGCTTATCAAAAAAAAAAACATACTTCTTCTATTCACATAGTTTAACATGTGTTCTATCTATTATTAGATGGTGCACTTAATTGAAAATAAAGTAGTAGATTTCAGTTAGACTTGTGAGGATCTTCCTCTGTTGTTTATAATACTTTTATTGTTTCACCAGGTAGATTAGAAAATCTAGGCAATGTGTTTGACAGAGAAGTAAAAAGCTTATCTTTCTTAAACTATTTTTGTAGCTTTAAAATCACTCTATAGGCAGTTCCAGTACCAATTGCACCTTTGCATTAATAACGTCAGAAAATGTCAGAATTGTATAAGTGAATCCATAAGCTTTCATAATATCCAGACCTCACCAGCAGCCTACTGACAAGAAATGTTCCCTCTAATGGGAGGTTACAAGTGTTCAAAGCCTTAAAGAAAGTCAGGTTTCTTATTTTTTTAGACCTCAAAAACTGAAAATCAAAATATCCTAAGGCAAACGGAGCTTAAACACTTTGAAGTAAATAGGTAAATGCCATTAAGACTATCACACAAAAGTACTCTCCTAAAAATCTATTTTTCTTTTAAATGTTTGTGCACTACTTTGTGATTTTAGATAAAATCTGTCAAATACCTTCTGGTAATTACCGGCACATTACTCTGTTAGTGACCAAAACAGCGTAAGATTGGCTAAACTTTGTGCTCATCAATGCACAGCATCTGTTCAAGCCCATCGCTACATTAGTGCCCCCCCTTCCCAGTGGTGATGGTTTTAATTAGCATAGCCCAAGAAAAAGAGATGGCTTACCTGCCAACCTCTGCAAACATTATTAGTATTCAGAGCTTTGCTATTTTATCCCCCATCTGAGTGTTATTACATGATTTAGAGCTATGTGTAATGCATTTGTCATTATTTTTGCTAAAGATTCATTATAGTATCAGCTCAGGCAAGTTATTGTAGTTGGATTTAGAAGATGTGTGAGTGCTGTGAGGAATAAACGTGTCTATATTAGCGTCGCAGTCAATTAGCGGGCCTCTCACAAACAATGGGATGCTACGGTGTTTTCAAAAACCACTAGCAGACCACAGACAACAGAAACAGCATGCAATGAAAGCTAATCAAAGATTTATTTGGCTTGGTAATTTACATCTGATTATTGCTCTGATGTCCTGAGTTAAGAGGATGATTTCTGAAGTTTCACCTGTTATTTTTTCCAGCACCCCTCCCTTGTTATGCAGCCTGAGCGAATGATGCCATCTGCTCATCATCATTTAAATGTTTTCGCCTCAGCCAATTATGTTCATTTGGAATATTCGGCAGATCGGAGGGCGTGCACGGGCAAGCCAGCTACTGTGTTTATGCGCTGCACAGACTCGAGAAGTTATGAGAATACACAAACGCAAACATGACATTTATTCAGAAGTGCTGCGGATGGCCTACTCACATTTATAATAATGCAAGGTCTCAGTGTTGCATTTTGCATTTGCAACTTTGGAAGAGACATGAACATACACAGGCACTGTCAGATTAGGGTTAGAAAACAGAACAAATATAACGACTCCCTGACAAAAAAAAAGAATTTTTTTTAGTAAAGATCTATCTTTTTTCCTGTCAATCACATGCAAAAAGAAATAAACTACACATCTGCTGCTGGTCTTGGTATCAGGTTGGTTATTTAGGATGCAGAGAAGTATAAAGTGAGATGGGTAACAGGGATAGATTTCATTAAGATAAAGGTTCTTCTCCAGCTGCTGTTATAAGTCTATTTTAGGAGATCAAAAGAAGAAATCTTGTTCTCAAAATCTGCTTCACAAAGATTTTGAATGGGATTCGTGTGCACTTCAGGAGAATTGAGAGATGCATTTATTTAACCTTGTTCTGCCACTTTGCTTAAGTGTCACTGTGGGGGGTTTCTTTATTTGTCTTTCATTTCATGAAGGAAGATTTTCTGGGGAGGCTGCCCATGAATGAAAGATACTCTCTTTCAAGTTTCTATCTCACTGACTCTTGTCTTAATCTATGTGTAAAAGTGCATATTCCTTGTTACTTACTACTACTTATAGTCCAGCTAGCAGTGCCTCATTGGCACTTTCTCTGAACACAACTCAAATCAAAAAACATTTTCTAATTTTCTTTGTGAATATTTCTTTGTAGTTTTCCTTTGAATGAATCAGTTTAGCCGATTATGTTTGCAAACTTTCCTTTAAAAGGTTAAAAACATATTGTAGTGTAGGTGTGATCCCTGTGGCAGTGTTATTGTGATAGGATGTCCACAAAATAAGCAAGGATAGGATTTTATAGGTGTAGTATCACTATGCTTGCATACACAAATTTGCAGTCATCCAGTGATCTTCAAATGGTGTCTTCCTTGAGTACGACTCAAATGGGTGTTAAGGGGTCTAACCAGATCTTAAAATAAGGTTAAGAGATCTGCAAGGGAACAGTGCATGATATAAAACATTATGTCAGTACCAAAAAAAAAAATTAATTACAAAAGTAATATTTATAGCTTGTAGGGTCACCTTTATCAGCATCAATCATTACTTCTATAAAAAAGATGGTGTAGATTGGTGTTCTGGTAAATAATGGTTAAACATGTCCTCTTGGGCTCTATATGTTTCTTTCCCCACTTTTTACAATACAATATATTACATAAGATCAACTCATGATTCTAAATTGACTGCAGTGCTCAGGCACATGCAAGCTTGACAATTTAAATATGTGCTCGCATGTATATATGTCTTAATGTTGATTCTGTGATGGAGCCTCCCAGCAGACTGGGAAGGACACAGTTGGCATAGAGTCACTACATTTCCATCTCGTTTAGCAAAAGTAAGTTGTGCACAGTGGCGCAGTCGGTAGCTTTGCAGCAAGAAGGCCCAGGTTCGAATCCCAGCCAGAGGTCTTTCTGCATGAAGTGTGCATGTTCTCCCTGTGCATTTTTTGGTTCCCTCTGGATACTCCGGCTTTCTCCCACAGTCCAAAAACATGACTGTTGGGTTTATTGGTCTCTCTAAATTGCCCTTATGTATAAGTGTGTGTGTGCATGTTGTTTGTCCTGTATCTCTCTGTGTTGCCCAGTGATGGATTGGCGACCTGTCCAGGGTGTACCGCCTCTTGCCCCATAACTGCTGGAGATAGCCACCTGCCTGTTGGGAGGTAATTCCCAGGGCTGGCCCCTCAGGAACTGAAAAATGTCCACCAACCAATGCATGGCAGGCCAAAAAGGGTCCACCAAAATGAGCGTGTAGCGCTGTGCCCGTACCCTGAGCAGGTTAGGGGGTATCAGGGCCACCGGGGGAAATGGCCACTTGTGCATCAACATATTCACGCCAAGTGGAGTATAGATTGTGTATTGAGAAGAACAGAAACCACTGAGCGTTCTCCTTGGACGCAAATAGGTCCACTCCTGCTCCACTCAAACTCTCATTGAAGTTAAAATATCATCCCTCTTCAATCAGTCATGGTAAAACGGAAAGAGTGTATAGTACAACTGCCAATCTACCTAGACATAGCTATCGATTTCATCTGCAGGAGCTTCAACTAGCCACCGCTCTTGTGGGAGAATCTGTCGACAACCATACCTATACCACAGGACAAGACAGTTATTAGAGATACACTTCACAAATCTGACCTTTGATCGATGAGTGGCGAATGCTAGCCAGAGATAGCATTTGCCAGAGCGGACAATTACATTGCCACATCAGAATGCATGTTGGCCACACTGCAAGCATTTAATTAGGACATCTTTAGTGAGTCTACAATGCTTTAGTTCTGCCAATCTAACTAATAGTTAGATATGAGAGCTAATTAATTTATCACATACTTATCCCCATCCACACATGTATCCTTGAATGACAGCAAAGTCTATAGTAACAAGCCCTGAAAGTCCAGCCTGATTCAATTAAAGTATGAATTAAGCAAACTCTCTGATACCAGGATAGCTGCTGACAAAGCATTGTCCTGGACATATCCACTGGTTGACACATGTGTCCTTTAGCAGTGGGTTCGCTGAGAGTAAATTTAGCTTAAAATGATCTGACTTGATGGGGCAGTGTTCCTATCAGGCTTGCCAGACATGAAGAGAATGACCTGGAAATGATCATTGCCCTGCAACTTAAAACCATATATATATATATATATATATATATATATATATATATATATATATATATATATATATATATATATATATATATATATATATATATATATGCAACTCACCTTATGATGAAGCCTAGTCCGCAGACTGGGTAGAGCTGTAAAAGGCCATGGAACAAATAAATAAATTAGTTAGCGGCATAAGAAGCTAAATTTATTGCCTGTCCAACTAATTAAATGGCTAAAGATATATAGAGGCAAAAGTGTGAGATGAGAGGGGGATGAGGGAAGCGGATTGCAGCGTCTGATAAATTTCACCCTTCTTCTTCATCTTTTCTTCTGTTTGTGGGCTCACACAAGTGTGCCAAGTGACTCAGTTCGTAATGTATTATTGTGTTTTAGAAGGAGTGGAAATATGTATGCATGATGATGCATGTCCGTCTGTTAAAGAGGTCTCGGGCAGAAAGTGCAGACATCCAGGCATTTATGATTAATTAATATTCCAAATAAATAATAAATAAGAAAATGAGATTATGAAGTGAACCAGTGCCACATGGACTCATGGCAGACAAACAGAAAGACAGACAAACAGACAGACAGACTAACCTGCTAAACCTGAATTTAGGTGATTCTGATTTCCCTAAGAACTATAATTACATCTTTCAAAGCACTTATGTCTTCATATAATAACATTAGCTGTCATTACTTATTTAGATTAAAAGTAGAAGTGATGTTCCACCGTGTGTGAAAGAGGAGTGACTGTAAATAGGGGATTTAATATTTTCCTAGCACAATTTGAATTACAGTAGCAGTTAACATTAGTCCCTTTAACCATCAGTCACTCCTTGCATTCAGTAGTGAATGTTGATAGTTATCTTAACATATTTCTAAAAAGCTGCCGATGTGGAATTTTAAAGCTCAAAAGAATACAATGGTAAACTTTTACTGTAACACTTTAATTCACCATGGAATGTGGTAAAAATGGCTTCACATTGATTCATTCCTTTGCCAATTTGACAAAACAGCCCGAAAATGGGTTTTTATTAAAGTCTGTTTCAAAAGACAATGCAGCCATCAGGGCCGGCATTAGTGCCAGCATCAACACCGGGATCAGTGAGCCTTTTTGTCATTCATAAGTGGTCAGCCTGTGGCAGCGATAGGCATGGGCCGGTATGAGATTCTGACGGTATGATAACCGTAGGCAAAAATATCACGGTTTCATGGTTTCACGGTATTATGATTACAGCTCTAAAATGTGTATTTTGAATGTATGTATTTTTTTTAAAAGGAAAACACTTTTTACTGAGGCATATATGGTAACTAACTAGCATGCTAAGATAAATCATCATTAGCATGCTAGTTATCATATCTGCCTCAGTTTAAAAAAAAGTTACTAAGAATAGAGATCAAGAAAAGATAAGATAAGATTGTTAAGTCAACAAGCTCACTTCAATAATGTCAGACACTAATACGCTCGTTTATTCCAAGACAGCATTAACTTTACCTTGAATTTAGCATTCAACGATGGGTGGTGCTTCCGAACATGAGCAATCATATTCGATTTATTGTCTCCTCGGGCTGCTACTGTTCTCAAGCACGTTTTGCACGTCAGGCAACCTTCTTCTTCCAAGCCATGAACGTCTGGCTTTTTACGGTAGTCAAAGTATTCCCAAACATCCGCTTAGAGACGGTGGAAAAAGTTCTGTGCAGTTAGAAGTTCCACTCCAAAGATTGTTGTGGTACAAGCCTAGTATGGTGCCTTTACTAATGGGGGGGGGGGGGGGGGGAGTCTGTCTTTAGTCAGTCAGTGTTGACCACCAGCAAATTTCTATCTGTATCTCTAATAATTGTTTTAATAATCTGCCTTCCTAAAGAATTTGCAAATTTGACAGTCCATAATGACTCTTAATAAATCAATAAATCAGCATTTATTTTTACTTAATTTTTTTTTGTATCCAATCAATGCAAATTAAATTCTAACAACTCTAATCAGCCTCAAGTCTTGTGTAGTTTCCTGAAATCTGATTTAATTCAATTACAAATTATTATTGGTAGATTTTAATAATATGCTTCATATCACATAAAGAGATTCAGGGAATTATAAACTAATTTACATATTATTGGAAAAACAGACTTTAAAAAGGTAGATAGTTTCTGGTAGTCTTCTGCTGATAGAATTAGCAGACGTGGCAGTTTGGTTTGGATTATCTTGATGCGGCTGCTGCATTAAAGCTAGGAAAGGCAAGGGAAGGCAATTTTATTTGTATAGAACACTTTCAACAACAAGGCAATTCAAGGTGCTTGAAATAATTAGGGGTAAAATAAAAATAGCAGTAAAACACAGACAAAGCATATAAAGTAAAATCAGCAATGAACCAAGAAGCATACACAAAATATAGAATATGCAAAAGCATTACTCAAAGGCAGCTCTAAGCATACGTTTTTAGTTGTGATTTAAAAGAACTCTGGAAGTTTGTTCTAGATTAGAGGAGCATAGAAACTGAAAGCTGCTTCTCCATGTTTGGTTTTAATTCTAGGGATGTTATGTCCTCTATTTCCAGTCTACTTGAGTGGTCTGGGTGGGTTGGTATAGTAACAGTAGATCTTCAACATACTTTGGTGCTAACCCATTCAATGATTTATAAACTAGTAAAATTATTTTGAAGTCTATTCTCTGAGCTACAGGAAGCCAGTGTAAGGACTTTAGAACTGGGATGATGGGCTTTACTTTCCTGGTTCTAGTGAAGACACGAGCAGCAGCCTTCTGGATCAGCTGCAGCTATCTAATTGACTTTTTAAGCAGACCTGTGATAACACTATTGCAGTAATCAATCAGACTAAAGATAAATGCATGGTTGAGTTTTTCGAGTCCTTTAATCCTAGAAATTTTCTTTAGGTGATATAAGGCTGACCTTGTGATTGCCTTTATGTGAAATGGAGGTTCAGGTCTGAGTCCATAAGTACACCTAGATTTCAGGCCCGATCAGTAGTTTTTAGCCGTATTAACTGAAGCTGGGTGCTGACTCTTGATCGTTCAGCTTTAGGTCGAAAAGTAATTACTTCTGTTTTGTTTCTGTTCTGCTGGAGAAAGTTATGGCACAGCCATCCATTTATTTGCTCGATGGATTCACTTAGGGTACGGATGGATTCAAAGTCACCTGGTGACATCCTAATGTAGAACTGAGTATCATCTGCATAGTTATGGTAGCTAATCTTATTGGTTGTTGTAATCTGGGCTAGTGGGAGCATTTAGATATTAAATAAGAGGGGCCCCAGGATGGAGCCCTGTAGCACTCCACATGTGATTTCTGTTTGTTCTGATGAAAAGTTTCCTATTGAAACAAATAAGTCCCTGCTCTTTAGGTAAGACTCGAACCAGCCAAGTACTGTACCAGAGAGTCCGACCCAGCTCTCCAGTCGTTCCAATAGTATATCATGATCAACAGTGTCAAATGCTGCACTGAGGTCCAACAGAACTAGCATTGTGGTTCTACCACAGTCTGTATTCAAGCAATTCTAAACGAACTCCACAACTTAAGTTATTGAGCCACGCTTCATTAACTCTTTATGGAAGAGGAAATCAATCAAGAATCTGTGTTTACACTGCAGAAAAGGAGGGTCTAAAAACAAGAAAAAACCCACTAAATCTGAGGTAAAAGGGACTCAAAACAATTAAAATTATCTGTCCATGCAGCAAGATAATTTCACTTGACAAGATTTCTTGAATTAAGATAATTAAATCTAGAAATAAGCATGTCTATAGAGGTATTTGGAAGGCTTAACATAAGCTGAAAATGCTGGTTTTAAAATGAGATTACTTAAATTTAAACTTTTTACAGCCTCGAAATAAGTGAAATATACTAAATATAAGCATAAAATGCTGGTTGTAAGATGAAATTACTTAAATTTAAACTTTTTACAGCCTAAAAACAAGTGAAATTTACTAAATATAAGCATAAAATGCTGGTTGTAAAATGAGATTACTTAAATTTAAACTTTTACAGCCTCAAAATAAGTGAAATATACTAAATATAAGCAATTACATATTTTGTTTTCTTACTTTTAGCAAATTGAGCTGAATATTGGTGAAATACATATATTACATTTAGAAAAAAATACTCAGTATTAGTAAAGAATGACTAAGCTCTGTCTTAATGCAAGCTTGTTTATCTTGAAACAAGGCATACTGCATCTTTAAACCTAAATCCTGTCCTTATTTTTAGAATGGTACAGAAATAACAACCAGAATGGCTACAAGAGCTGTCAACATATATTTAATATCAGCAAAGAGTCAGGGTTGCTATACAGTAGACATTTTTAAAATTTTCACAAAAAAAGAGCAAAAACTAAAAGCAAAAGAACAAAAACCTCTCAGCCCTCTCAGTTATGGATTAGCATTTTTCAATCACCATATCCTTTGAAATACAGGCCTCGATGAGTTAAAACTTAAGACTCAAGATCTGCTGGAACCCCTGTGAGTAATTTAATCAAATAACTAAGTGACACTCTATAAGCTTGTGCAATACACAAAACTATTGTAGGCACAGCTAACAATAACAAGAACTGAAATGGGAAAATACTGCTTGACATTCAACTACTTCTCAATAAAATACTTCCAATCAGCCATTGCTTTCTTGTATGCACTAGTGGCATCTTGATCGTGGATTGTGTCACCAATTACTTCGGTTTGAATAACTGAGAGGAGCATTGCAACACATTTTGGATATCTTAAGTGCAAAGTGTAGTAGTATGCCATTAACACCAACATCCCGTCTGAGAAATCTTCCTGAGGAAGGGTGGTCACGGGTATGTTACCCACAGCCACTAGGGTGGTTGATCCATCAAAAAGCAGAACTGGGGAAAAGAGAGGACGCTTCTCCAGGTACAGGGCAGGGTCTTCGCCTGACTGCAACAGAATAAAGAGAACAATGTGTAGAGAGTGAGAAGACATAAAAATGTATTGAAAGTCAGGTGTAAAAATCATTTTTAGAATAAATATTCAGTTTGCAACCAATGACTTGACCACACTCTTAAAATAAATTCATTATTAAAAACTCTGATAATGTTTATGGAATGAATGGATGGATTAAATAATCAAAGGTTTTGAAACATTTCTTGGTATTCCTTTATGTGAACACCATTTGAGTGACACTAGAGGCACTTATGTTCTCCCCTTTTTGCAAGTTAGGTCATATCTGTGATTGTGATCTTAGGGTGTATTGTTACTGTAAATGTGAACATACAACGTGAGAAAATAAGACAATAAGGAATCAACACAAAAATGTTCTTACCTAGCTTCTTTGGTGGTGAAGTTGGTGAGGGGAAAATAGATGGGAGTGCATTGAAGAGGGCGAGCGTGAACTCCACTAAAGAATAGAAAGATTGGTCTGAATATGGTATAAATCACAAAACATTTGCATATGGAACAGCAACTTACCTCCACGGACATCCAATGGAAAAGAGGGTTTCAGGGCTTTCTTCCACACACCATAGAACTGCACCTTGGCACAAAAGTCTGCCCTTCTTCCTTTTACTTCCTCGATGTATCTGATGTTGGTGCCACCTACTATGCGCCGCAGCTCAATCATTGCCTAAGACAACATTGTGCACAGTTATTCAACCATTGTATATTTAGAACACAGATGGATAGACAGTAATTCAAGTACAAGTAGAGAAAAAAAACAAAATAAACAAACAAAAAAAAAACATAAATTTTGAACATCTCTAAAGCATGGGTATGCCTCAAAGATTTTTGCAGGTCGGTCTTCCTCCCTTGTAACATCTGCATCAATGAAAGCCCATCTGGCCTCAAACTCAAGGTCCAAGACTTGAGCAACATCGCTTTGATTGGGTTTTGCATTTGGCTTATTGTACATGTTGCTCAAGGTTTAATAGTGCCTAGCCTGCGTTTTCAGACTGTCCTGGCTGACTGAAATGGCAAAAAACAGAGCTGAGACATTTCAATGTAAACACTTCAATAACATTATTGCATTATTATGTAGGCCGGTCTTCTTCCCTTGTAACACCCAAATCAAATCAATGAACTTAATTGGAAAAAGGTAAATACAATCATTTTATATTGTTTATATGAACTATGTCAGTTGTCTGAAAAAGTGTGTTCATTAACATCCACAATCTAAGGAGATTTAAATTGAATCTTCAACAGTTTAGACTCTGATTTGCCACTCTGAAAGCCATTATCATGGACAACAGGCTGAGAGGTGTGCTGAGGTGGGCTTACCAACATCATCCTTTGCAGGTGTGGTTGGTGAAGCGATCACAGTCTTGGATGAGGAGCCTGAGGCTGATTTGGGTGGCAGCAGAGAGGTTTTGGTCTTTTGCTTCCTTGGCACAGAGGGGGGTAGCTGTGCTGGGGATGCTTTTGTGGGAAACAATGAAAAACATAGCTCAATACAATTAAAAGCATGATGACAAGCAAAACAGGCAGATAAACACAGTGCATGCCTAGCCATGAACTCGGGTTCAACAAATATAGACAACTATAGTTTCATTACATGATTATGACATTCTTTAGATAAAAAAACAAGTTGTATGAAAGCACCCCTTTATTTTGTGCCCACAATTTGCGCACCTGCACTGGAGTTGTCCTCACTGAGGTCATCATTGCTCTCAAGAAGTATGGTACTATTACTCGAGTTGCTTGTGCCTGTCGAATCCGTCTCAATGTCTTGGTTGTCTGCACTGAAGAGAGCTGTCTTTGCCACTCCTCTTTGTGGCACAGAGCCCTGCCTCTTCCGTGGGGATCTCATATTTTGGAGTCGCTTGTACATTTTGGTGTAGATGGTCAGCTGTGTTAAAAGAATGTCAGATAAGTGGTTTGTCTTGTTGCTGACCTGCCCACAGTTTTGGTTTAGATAAAAAATATTACTTACAAATGGCATGGTTGGATCATCATCCTGTAACATTGGGTAATAGTCTATAATCTTTTGCGACATCGCTCTCATTTCCAATTTTGACGGGTATCTGGCTTCTTTCCCCATGGGACTTGCACGCAGAATAGCAACCATACTGGTTATGGTGTTTCTTACAAGTCTACAAGTCAGCTCCTTGGACATTTTGTAATTTTTTTTCCTTTCCATTGCAGAGCAGTCCAAAGTATTGACTACGCACCATTTCTAACTCTTTGTCGGTGTACAACACATACTCTGGAGGGTCTGGCATTTTCATTTTTCTCTCAGCAGATATGGGGGTGGAGGTTTGAGGCTGGAATGGTGGCATGGCACTATTGCTGGCAACTTGGTCCGTGGTATTTTCACAATATTAGGATTATGTAGGATGAAAACAAAATACATTAGAACTATTAGAAATATGGTACAATTTAAATGATGTCACCATGGACACAAAGTCAGTTCTAATGGTTCACATTGCCTTATGCATCGCTAAGAAAACTATCCTCTTGAACTGGAAAAATAAAAAAGCTCTTAATATTAATCAGTATAGAAATCTCTTGTTGGACCATATTGGTCTTGAGACGGCCTCTGGCTCCATATCTGATCAATCTCTCTGGGCTCCTTTGATCGGCTCCATCACCTAGTGGGGTGGGGGGCACTTGGTTTTGTCGTTTGGGACACTGTTGCTGATGTGGGGGTTTTGGGGTTGGAGGCGTCTGGGGGGTGACTCCTGATGGCTGCATGCAGTGCCTTGGGGGGTTGCACTGGCGGACATGGGTTACTGGCCTGGTGGCCGGGCTGCGCCTGGGTAGGGTCTGGGATGAGCCTGGGGATTCGGGGCTCGGGGGCGCCGCGCCCCCTAGCTGTGGTCCTGGCTGGGGGTCGGTCTCTGTTGGCTGTGGGGGTCGTGGCCGGCCGGCGGCCGGCATGTGCAGCCGCCTCTCTCTTTTTCTCTGGGCCGATTGTCATCGCCAGTCCCTGTATGGCGTCTCGCCTTGTTTGCTGGTTGGGGTGCCTGGCTGCTGGTCGCGGCGGCTGGGTGGCGTTTCTGGGCCGGATCAGTCCTTTTTTGCACTGGACTTGGCTCCTGGGTCTTGGTCCTTGTGTGGGGCGCTGGGGTTGGGCATTTGGCCGGGATCGGTCGGACTTGCGGGTGGACTGGCCGGGTGGTGGGCGTGCAGGGCAGGTGGGTGGGGCGTTGGGTTTGGTCTCCTGCCGGGCTGTTGAGCAACAGTGGGGGGACTGCCTTGGGGTCCTTGGGGCTTTGTGGTGCTGTGGCCCTGGGCCCCGGGTCGGACGTGCCATGGCCTCCCTCCCCTGGTGGATCCCGGTAAACAGCGGTGCCTATTGGGGTCAGTGGGGGAGCTGGCTCCCTGGGAAGACATTTTGTCTCCCAGTCCTTCCCTCCCCATCCCTGGACACCTCTGTCCAACCGCTCCATCACTTTACCACTCATATAGGGTCTTGGGGCATGGGCGCATCACTGGCGTGCGAGGAGGGGCTTCCCTCCTCGCTGTCCCGTGGCATCCTGGGTCCCAATTTTAATATACAACTTAGACACTCCCACTTATAACATTCTCACGCGACACATATGTAGGGACTTTGGGGTGGGCACACTTTTCGGCATCCAGAGGGGGAGCGGTTCAATCAGCTTCACCTCTGGTGCCGGTGCCCACTGTTAAACCACAAATAGACACTGAGGGCTCGGGGTGGGGGTTGGGGGATGTGTGGGTGCCTTCCCCACATCCCACCCCTCTGTTTTAAATGCACATTATAACAACACGCATCAACACCATACTCGAGCGGGAGGATGGAGGCTAGGGGTCTTTTCCCACCCCTGTTCGCTACGGGCCATCAGGGGTTGGGGTCTGGAGGAGGACAGGCGGTCTGGTCGGGGTCCTGGGCTGTCGGGCTGCTTTGCCACTGTGGGGCCCTTGGCGGTCTGCTTGTCTCCATCCTAGAAGGTAGGGGGTCCACCTCCCGGGTCCGGGGGCTGGTGGCTCTACTGGGGCATCAGTACCTGGACCTGGGAGCATAAAGTGTGCATGGGGTGTGTGAGTGAGGGTACAGTGTCATTTTTCTGGGTGTCTTGGTGAGTCAGTGAGAATGTATGTGTTTAAGAGGGAGGGAACGTATGACTGTGTCTGTATGTCTTTGTCTACCTGTCAGGTTGGATCTTGGTCTGCCCCCTCGCCTGGCGCACCTCAGGCCTTACACTTAATGGGGGGCCTATTTCCCCTCCGTCACTCCCCGCCGGTGACGGGGGCCCCTGCCTGCCGGTGCGCCGGTGGTCAATCCGGTTCGGACCTGGTGCGTGCCTGGCCGGGCCTGGGGGGGCCGGTGTGTCGGTCGGCCGATGCGCTGGGCCGATATCTTCCTTTGGTTGGTTGGGGCACCTCTTTTAGAGGTGCCAGGTTTGGGATTGTTGGGTGGTGCCTGCTCGGTGGCTCGGCAGGATGCGGATCCGGCGTCTCTGCTCGTTTGATCACCTGTTCTGTGCGCACCGTGCGTGGCCGGTTCATTGGCGGGTTGGACCGGCCCTGGCCCTCGTTGGATGCCTGGTCTCGGCACCCTGCGTTGCGCGGGATGGCGTCCAGATGCTGACTGAGCCCGGCCTGGGGATGCTGTCCGTCCCCTGCGGCTATTGGTGGGGCGCTGGGATGTTGGGGGTGGGGATTGGCCTAGGGTGGAGGCGTTGCGTGGCGTCCGGCCGCGGCCCCTGCAGTGCCGGGGGCCCCTCGTCGTCCGGTCCCTTGTCGGGTCCCTGCTGGGCGGTGGGGTGCCCCTGGGCCCCGGCTCCCCCGGTCCGTTGACCGGCCAGCCCCGGCGCGGCCGGTTGCCGGCGGAGCCCGTGGGCTCGTCACTGCTGCCCCCCGGGCCCCTGCATAGTGGCCGCTGGATGTTCCCCTGGGGTTCTCCTTTTCTCCTCTCTTGGGGGATGCGGTCGGCCCCGCCCGGGTCCGCCTGGGGCTCTGGCGGTCCTTTGGACGTCTTTGCTCCGATCTCCTTCATGTCTGCATCGATTCCTGGGAGACGGATTGATGCCTGCTCACACCAACTATCGAACACTCTTATGGAGAAACCTTATATGCACCAGCATGCTAACACACACACATTGATGTGGGGTCTCTGGTGTTTAAGGATATATTCTTGGGCTGAGGTTATCATTACTAGAGCTTGATTAATCGGTACCATGAGTTTCTCTGTGACATTGTTGTTGTATTTTTATATCTATTTTTGTGATGTGGTTGTGTAATTCTTAGTTCACAATGTTTGGTTGGTTTTGTCGATGTTCCTTTTTCGTGTTTTGTTTTTCCCCCTCTCTCTGCCGTCCTGTGGGTATGGAGGCAGACTTCAATGTTTTCCTGTGTTTTCTTTGTTCCCCTTTCTCTCTTGTATTTTCAACTCACCCTCTCTCATGACATTTTGTTTCCTACCTCTCTTCTTCATCTTCCTTCTTTCTTCTCCTTAATTTTCCGTCTCCGTGTCCATAACATCAGGAAATAAAAACCCCAACAATTCATAATAAAGATTTTTCACACATAAATCAAGTGGAGTACTATAGCAAAAGCTGTACTGCTCCGCTTGTGAAAGTAAATCTGTTGGGCTTCTACTTGGTACTCAGACACCAATTCTGAGCTCCACACTGCCAAACAGGACACATAAAAAAAAAAAAAAAGAAAGAAATATGGTACAATTCAGACTTTACAAATTTTTACTCATTCCAATTTGTGTTTACATTTTCCCTGATGAAATTCCAAAGTTTCTTTCTTTTGAGGAAATTCTCTGGGCCAGGGAAAAGATCCCTCAGGTCATCCCGGCTAAGGCCTTTCAAAGCCTCCTCATTAACACTGGCATTTGTGAGATATGAAAAATACCTATCTTTAGATAAAGCAATACCAAGCTACAGTACCAATCAATTTATTTACTAAGGCTATACACTGCAGTTAGAAAGTAGTGAAGCACCAAAGGCGGAGGGCATTTTTGATAAAATTTAATTGAGACATAGTACATTGTAAAACACTCCACATATTTTACATGAAAGATTGTCATGTATTGAGTCCAAGCTTTCAAATGAGGTATGAATGGCAGATGATTTATGCTGGGGGTTGGGGGAGGGGTAACATTCCCGCCGGCAGGACACTGCAGACCGTGTGGTTTTAAAATGTGGGATTTCTATTTCACAACCATATTATTTATTTTGCTTTAGAATTCTGACTCTTACAAAAAATGTTTCGTCCTAAGCATATTTTAAATTTAATTCGTTCAGCAAATGAAGTTTGAGGAAAAATTCAGCAAGCAGAAAAATGTTGGGTTTCATAAAAGGTATTCACCTAATTATGTGCACTCTATAAAGCATGAATACATCAGATATAAACTATATTCATGACTTACCCTCCAACACTGATAGAGTGGCATCATCAAAAGCATCCATCCTGGATTCATCAGCTCCCTGAAGCATTAACAGGCGATACTGTAGAACTAACGTTACCTGAAAAAACCCATAGGCAAACAGAGCTTGTTAGCTAGCGGTCAGCGTGTAAAAGTCTGGTAAAAGTGCACATCAGCTAACAGTTAGCTAGCAGCTTGCTAAGCAAATACCCAGGTGGACAACGTTTGAAAAACAGTAACACATCACTGCAACAACAAATATGTTCTTCTTCTGTTTCTTGGCAGATTTTGTAATATAGCGCCACAACAACCAATATAATATGATTTTGGCAAGTAATATTTACCAGTTCATTAAAGTTTAACTTGAGCCACGGTTCTTGCACTTCTTCTTCTACGCTGTAAACGTAACGCTACTCAAGTGAAGAACCGCGATCACTGACGTCATTGAAGTGGGACCATTGGAGGACATGAACTGAAGAGGTGCAGAAATTATCAGATGTAAACATGAACTTGTTAATACAATATTTGTAAAACAAAACATTTACCATCATAAAATTAATTGAGTCACATTTTAAATGGAGACATTTTATTGTTAAAATAATAAGTGATTGCACGAGTGCCCCCAGAGAATGGTGCCCCCCTCCCTCATTTACCTCAGGGTCATTAGCCCGCGACAACGACGGTGCATCATGGCGGCGTAGAGGTGTAGGATATGTTTCGTCTTTGTTGCTTTAAGTCTTAAAGTACTCCTTAGCCACATTAATAGAAGTCACAGCCGCAGCCCGGACTTTTGGGTTTACTGTGGTATTGACGGATGTGAACAGGACTTTAGAGTTTTCAACTCTTTCTTTCGCCACATTAAACGGACGCACCTTCAGTATTTGAGGAATGGATGCCCACCAAGTGGATTTAGTACGACGCCTGCTTCTCGGTCTTTGGGACAGATAACATTTGGTGTTTCAGTGTTTGGCAGCTGTAGCACTCCTACAGCGGCCAGCACTGTGGCTGTCCCACCTGTTGCCTCTCACCGCAGCCTGGCGCTAACGGCTGCCTTGAGTTTGTAAGTTTCCACAGTTCAATTTATTTTGACCTTTGATAGCTTATCATGCCAATTAGGTTGCTCTCTGTGTGATGCTGACTTGTGTTAAGTAATTTAATATTTTTTTCCTACATATAACGATATATATTTAAAGGGTGGCCTCCTTGAATCCACACTGCGAGTGTGCGCATTAATCATGCATGATTTGAGTATGCACACTTTCTCTTTCATAGGTCAATCTCCAGTGAATGCTAAATTAGCTATTGCCACAATACGACGTTAAACAAGTTAAAACAGGCAACAATAATTGCAGTACAATTCGATAAATTATTTATGTGCTCTTTACACACAAGAATAAACATTAAAAAACATTTAAAATTTCCTCTTACCTGTCAGACGGCGGTCATGTGATCTGGAGGATTTCCCATTTAAGGAGGAGCTACTCACCAGCTCGCCGCTCTGACATCACTTTTTCCATGTCCTGAGCTCCGCAGCTGTGCTTCCCAGCATCGCTAGTTCCCGGGTGTAGCGGATTTCCCAATCCTCACAATCACCCGATCCTACCGTCTCGTTAGATCTTGTAATCCCAGTTTTCTCGACAGATCAGTCCTCACGTTCAGGGATTACTATACTAAACTGCGTGCTACTGTCCTTCCCTCGCTCGTCCATCACCGCGCTTGGGTCTCAGCCGCACGCAACACTCCTATCGGTCTATCAGGCCGTGATCCTGACATTACCTTGCACTTAGACGATAGAGCTGCTCAGGACCAGTGAAGTGGGATTAAAAATAAGTTTTTCGTGCGTCCTCTCAAAAAAAGCAAAACAATGTTGACTGTGTCCATCGACTCACTCTTAAAAATATTCTTCTCATTTTCTAAAGGAAGAAGCTGTTGCTGTGACATCCAGAACCAGACCTGATATTGCTAGATCTGCAGCGGCATTCGCCATCAGTGTCCGGGAACAGTGCCACTTGTCACAGGTAAATTGGTCTTGATGGGCATATTAATGGTAATATTAATATCATATTTGTGAATAATTAATTGAAACAATATTTATAAAAGATATGAATAATAATTTATTTCAATATTTTAATGTAAAACATGGGCCTGTGAACAATAAGTATATGGGTGAAAAACATAATTTACATTTTAAATATTTTCCAGGGAACTGTCAACATTGTCATCTCAAGGGTGCAACAGTACCAAGCTGCTCTAACTGACACCCTAAGGGAGAGAATCAGAAGGGTGTTTGAAGAGAATCCAGACACAACTGCTCAGCTCCAAAGTGAGGCTTTGGCTACGTTTGATGCGTTCATGGATCCTTTCTCAACCACAGCATATGGACAGAATAAAACCATCCGGGAACTATTCAATCCAGTCAACCAAGAGCAGTGTTTCTCAAACTTTTTTTATCATTCCCCACTTTGGACAAAGGAGCATACACAAGCCCCCCATGCTTTTATCGCCCCAACAGAATGGTGACCACACCTGATTTTTAAAGTGTTTTATTTATTTAAATAGCCGAGTTAGTCTACAAGTTTTTAAGGGTATAAATTAGTTGGAAAAAGGGGTTGCGCACTGGTATAAAACCGGCTCAGAAATATATGCGGTTAGTAGTTGCTACATGTAGAACTTCAGCTCACAGTTGGAGAAAATAAAAGTTGTAGTTTTTTCAAATTTACAAAGCTTTTAAAAGTACAAAATAAATAAAAAAATTATAAAATAAAGAAAGAGCAAGATACTCATCCCTGTATTTCCTCTGTGGTTGACCGTGTGACTTCTCTGACTCTGAAACGTTCCGTGATCTTTTTAAATATTTGTACATTTTGTAGATGGAATCCCTGATAATGTGGCTATTTCAGCTCGTTTTGTTCTGCTGCGATATATTCCAACGTCAAACTCCCAGCCCGATGTTCCAGGTCCCGGTTCTGTTTACAATGATGATCACAATTGCTAATTTATTTGGGTATGTTTAATTTTGTGAGAGGGGGGAGCTGGTTGATTTGTTTTACAGTGCAGTGAAACATTCACAACAACAGAATCCAGGGGGGGGAAAAACAATTTAAATCCCGTTGATGTCACGCCCCACCTGCAATACCTCTGCGCCCCACTAGTGGGGCTCGCACCATAGTTTGAGATCACTGACCAAGAGGAAGTTGTAGTGTCCCAGAAGATTTGTTGGGTAAAGCGTGGTCATTCAAGGGTCATGGCTTTAAGAGGCAAAAGTTTTTACTATGTACCACTCATTGAAAGTCTTAAGCAGTTACTGACCAATCCCAGAATCTTCACCATGTTGACCACTGTTCCACAAAGAAGGGAGGGATTCTTGTATGATTTTACTGATGGAGCCCTTTTTACATCCCATCCTTTATATTCTCATAGGCCAAATGCATTGCAAATAATTTTGTAATAAAATAAAAAAGTGGTCGTCACAGGGCAGCCGTATTTGTACTGACATTAGATTACACACAGGTGCACTCTATTTAGTCATTAGCACTCATCAGACAATGTCTATGGGCAACTGACTGCACTCAGACCAAAGGGGGCTGAATAATTACGCACACCCCACTTTTCAGTTATTTATTTGTAAAAAATTTTTGGAATCATGTATGAGTTACGTACCACTTCTCACGTGTACACCACTTTGCATTGGTCTTTCACGTGGAATTCCAATAAAATTGATTCATGTTTGTGGCTGTAATGTGACAAAATGTGGAAAAGCTCAAGGGGGCCGAATACTTTTCCAAGCCACTGTATTGTGCATCATGTGTAAAGTGTTTTATGCTAATTTGCTACTTTTACTTTTAAAATTCCAATGGTATATTCTATGTTTTTTTGTTTTTTAATCACAAAATCATGTAAAGCAACTTGAATTACCCTGAAAGTGTGCTATACAAATAAAATTGCATTGCCTTGCCGTGCTCCTCTTCAGATCTATGTCTGCTCATATAGTCAGGAAGCCTGGCAGAGAGACGTTGGAGTTGGATGTGATCCTGCAACCACGTCTATAGAACACATAACACTGTATTCCAGATACTCTGGCATAGTCCTTGTAAGGGCTTGGAGTTCATCCATCTTGTTCACCAGTGATCTCACATTGCCCATTATGATCGATGGAAGAGATGGTTTGAACTTACTCCTTCTCTGTCTCTCCTTTTTGCTCGAAAAGTAAAAAATGAACAGCAAAACTCCTTCTAGCTTCACAGCGCCAAAAATTAGAAAGCATACGGGTCCAAAAAATGCAATGTTTCCTCAATATTAATAATGTAAGGACTCTATTTGCGACAGTGGAAAGACTGAATAATCCTTTAAGATAGGATAAGAGATACTTTAATAATCCCCGTGGGGAAATTAAGTTTGGGTACAACCAATCCAAGATCATACAAACAAATACAAACATTAACACAATACAGGATTTGGAAGACCGCGGTAGCAGCCGGCATTACCAGCGCCCCTGTTAGCAGATAGAAATTATTCACAATAGGTAGGGGGGGTGCACAGGGGAAAAAAAGGTAACTCAGCCCAGCCCCCTACAGGAAGCCGAGCCGAGGTGCTGAAAAAACCACAGCAAAAACATATAAGCACATGTATCAGTCATAACATATGAGAATACAAATGGGATGGGGGGAGGTTCGGGAACCGTCCGTACAGAGAAACCGGTCATGGCCATCCAAAGCATGCTCCCATCATTTCGCTGTCTGAAGAGTGGGCAGGAGTCTTAGGGTATGGAGCGTCCTTTTGCACACACATCCAAGGGAGTTTTTGTTTGGTCTACCAAGACCAGGGAGTCGAATTCCAGTAGATAAGAAGTTGTTTTAGAGACAGGCGAAGATCACTTTTTCTCTTGCCTTAGAGTCTGTCAGTGGTCCGAGTTCAGTCCAAATGGACAAATCGTGGGTCAGATTACCTTCCAGCCGGCTGAGAACTTCTCCAAGTTATTACCCAAGCAGCGAAACGAGTCAAATTTTGCTCACAAATAGTCTGAGTGTTGACAGCACAGCAACCTTCCTGTAGCCCAGGCAGCCTGCCAATTGCTGCCTCTAAGCTTGAAGATTACGATACCTCAGAAAATCCACCTGCGATAATCAGCAGATATCTGGTTATCATGAATCCAATTATATAAATGTTTCCAACGTCTTCGATGGTCAAAAATGAGAGACACAAGATCCTCCACGATGTTCCATCGGAACAACTCAGCTCTCCCTTTTAGCCGTTCTCCGGGAAAAATTTTTATTAATTGTATCAAGAGACCAGCTGACCAGTACCAGATCCAGAACCGTAGTTGTTCTTTCTGGAGGAGAATGCAAAGAAAGGCTCCAAAAATAGTTGACAAGACAAAAGAATGCAGAAGTAGACAACAGTAGGGAGGGAACAAGAAAAGCGTCCATCCTTGCGGAGAGCAGGAAGTGGAAGTGACAGTAGCCCCAGAACTAAACTCTACCTGCAATGAATTTGCCAGCTTTTTCACTGAAAAGATTCTAACAATTAGATGGTCAATCTGTACCTCAATATCGAACCCAGAACCAGTGCCATCCCCAATCAACAACAATGTAGAGAAAATGTCTGAATTCCATGAATTAAACCAGAACGGCCTTGAAAAAATCATTATCCAATTAAGCTCCTCCTCTTGCTGTCTTGATATCCTACCCACAGCTTTTCTAAATAAAGTTCTTCCTGTTATTGTATCTGATCTTGTTCAAATAGTGAACTCATCCCTCTTGTCAGGTGTCTTCCCCCAGGCTTTAAAAACAGCAGTTATTGAACCACTACTAAAGAAGAAGAATCTGGACAAGACGTTAATGCAGAACAACAGGCTGATCTCTAATCTTCCATTCATCAGTAAGATTATTGAAAAAGTGGTGTTTCAGCAGTTAAATGGCTTCATACCAATGACAATCCTTTTTGATGTTTTTCAGTCTGCTTTCCGTGCCCACCACAGCACCGAGACTGCCCTCGTCAAAGTATTCAATGACATCCGCATAAATACAGACTGTGGTAGAACCACAGTGCTGGTTCTGTTGGACCTCAGTGCAGCATTTGACACTGTTGATCATGATATATTACTGGAACGACTGGAGAGCTGGGTCGGACTTTCTGGTACACTACTTGGCTGGTTTGAGTCTTACCTAAAGAACAGGGACTTCTATGTTTCAATAGGAAACTTTTCATCAGAACGAACATAAATCACATGTGGGGTGCCCCAGGGCTCCATCATGGGGCCCCTCTTATTTAATATCTACATGCTCCCACTAGGCAAGATTATAGCAACCAATAACATTAGCTACCATAACTACGCGGATGATACTCAGCTTCACATTACAATGTCACCAGGTGACTCTGAACCCATTCAAATCCTAAATAAATGCATTGAGCAAATAAATGGTTGGATGTGCCATAACTTTCTCCAGCTGAATAGAAACAAAACTGAAGTAATTATTTTTGGACCCAAAGAGGAACGATCAAGAGTCAGCACACAGCTTCAGTTAATACAGCTAGAAACTACTGATCAGGCACTAAACCTAGGTGTAGTAATGGACTCAGACCTGAACCTCCAAGGTCACATAAAGGCAATAACAAGGTCAGCGTTCTATCACCTGAAGAAAATTTTTAGAATTAAAGGACTGATGTTGCAACAGGACCTAGAAAAACTCATCCATGCGTTTATCTTTAGTCGGATTGATTACTGCAACAGCATCTTCACAGGTCTGCCTAAAAAGTCAATCAGACAGCTGCAGCTGATCCAGAACGCTGCTGCTCGCGTCCTCACTAGAACCAGGAAACTAGAGCACATCACCCCAGTTCTAAAGTCCTTACACTGGCTCCCTGTGGCTCAGAGAATAGACTTCAAATCATTACATGGCTTAGCACCAAAATATGTTGAAGACCTGTTGCCACGGTACCAACCCCCAAGACCACTCAGGTCCTCCAACTCTAGCCTACTAAACATCCCTAGACTCAGAACTAAACATGGAGAAGCAGCTTTCAGTTTCTATGCTACCCTTATCTGGAACAGACTTCCTGACGAGTGTAGAGCTGCTGAAACTCTGAACTGCTTTAAATCGAGACTAAAAAAACATTTGTTTAGAATTGCCTTCGATTAAATGATTGATGTCATATGTATGAAATGTGTTCATGCTCTCTTGCTTTATTGATCGTTCTCTTACTTTATTGTGTATCATGTGTAATGTGTGTTTCTTTTACTTTTAATTTCCATTGTTTTTTTGATTTTTAAATCACCTTGAATTACCCTGCTGTTGAAAGTGTGCTATACAAATAAAATTACCTTGCCTTGCCTTGCCTTGCCTCAAGAAAACAGAGGAACCAGTGTCTAAAAAAACTAAACACAATATGTAGCGATCAGAGCCACTCCAACATGCAGCCCCCCAAAGCAGCGCAATTCTACAATACCATTCCAGCATCATACATACATACATACCATGCATGAATGGATAGATGGCAGTACTCTGTCAAGGGGAGAACAGTGGGAAATGAGGAGCCTGTCCTTTCCTTTAACTGATATGTCTTTCATTAAAGGTGTGGTGCTTTTTTGAATGGGACAGGTCTGAAAGTAAATATTTAAAAAATTTCACAAAAAGTATCATTTACATACATGGCTATTTCTATCTGTCTTGATAAAATCCTTCCTCAGGGAATGTAACAGCTAACAATAAATTATCAGACCTTTTAAAGTGAAATTCAATTAGTGTGAGTCACCTTTAGTCAATTTATAAGCCTAACTCCAGGGGTAAATGTCTAAAACCAGAGTACCTTAGGAAGACCACCATAGTGCTTCTCTTGTACATTTCCATTGCAAACCCACAACGACAGGCCATATCTGAGCTGCCTCTGACTATTCATAAATCACGGGGGGAGACAGTGATATCCGGCACAGCTGTGAGATTTCACAAATGAAGCCATCAGTATGGAATGATAAGAGGTGCAGTGCAGCATTCACAACACCAATATGCATAAACTCTTTGTTGGATGTTGTTACAGAATATTTCAATGTTAAGTCAATTAATTAAGTAATTATTAGTAAAGGCATCTGGGGAATATGGCATAATTATTAGAGTCAGCGAAGAGGCCTTTCACCCACTCTGATCTAACTGCTGACTCCTCGAGCGTTGGACCTGATGGGCTCATGTTTAAGACTGGCCATAATAAAATATGAAAAACGCTGGTGCAGACTCCAGCCTCAATCGTATGAAGGAAAGAAGACATTTCTTCCCACAAGAGATAATGGTGCCCAACTTGACCTTCAGCAGGCGAAACCAAGTGGACAGGGGAGGTTTTTTTTTATCTCCAGCATCCAAGTTTCGGACAGAGAAAGTCACCATCAAGAAATCCCTATCTTGTTTTTAGAATGAATTTGTTATTTCAAGTGCTCAACTTTACACTATAATCTTAAATCAAGCACAATTGTATCTTTTTTGTCTCAAATAGCCATGAAATCTTAAAAAGAGGTAAATAACTGTTAAAATACGGTCTTTTACATCTCTCCCTCAAATTCTCATTAAAATAAAGCTTGTTTTAAGATTCAGTAACAAACTAAAGTTGCTTGATTTAAGAGTCACACAAAACGCATCTGAAAAAAACAGTTTATTATTGCTCTGACTTCAAGTACAGTGGCTTGCAAACATGAATCAATTTTATTGGAATTCCACATGAAAGACCAATACAAAGTGGTGTACACGTGAGAAGTGGAACCAAAATCATACATGATTCAAATTTTTTTTTACAAATAAATAACTGAAAAGTGGGGTGTGCGTAATTATTCAGCCCCCTTTGGTCTGAGTGCAGTCTTTTGCCCATAGACATTGACTGATGAGTGCTAATGACTAAATAGAGTGCACCTGTGTGTAATCTAATGTCAGTACAAATACAGCTGCCCTGTGACAGCCTCAGAGGTTTTCTAAGAGAATGTTGGGAGCAACAACACCATGAAGTCCAAAGAACACACCAGACAGGTCAGGGATAAAGTTATTGAGAAATTAAAAGCAGGCTTAGGCTACAAAAAGATTTCCCAAGCCTTGAACATCCCACGGAGCGCTGTTCAAGAGATCATTCAGAAATGGAAGAAATATGGCACAACTGTAAACCTACCAAGACAAGGCCGTCCACCTAAACTCACAGGCCGAACAAGGAGAGCGCTGATCAGAAATGCACCCAAGAGGCCCATGGTGACTCTGTATGAGCTGCAGAGATCTACAGCTCAGGTGGGGGAATCTGTCCATAGGACAACTATTAGTCGTGCACTGCACAAAGTTGGCCTTTATGGAAGAGTGGCAAGAAGAAAGCCATTGTTAAAAGAAAACCATAAGAAGTCCCGTTTGCAGTTTGCCACAAGCCATGTGGGGGACACAGCAAACATGTGGAAGAAGGTGCTCTGGTCAGATGAGACCAAAATGGAACTTTGTGGCCAAAATGCAAAACGCTATGTGTGGCGGAAAACTAACACTGCACATCACTCTGAACACACCATCCCCACTGTCAAATATGGTGGTGGCAGCATCATGCTCTGGGGGTGCTTCTCTTCAGCAGGGACAGGGAAGCTGGTCAGAGTTGATGGGAAGATGGATGGAGCCAAAAACAGGGCAATCTTGGAAGAAAACCTCTTGGAGTCTGCAAAAGACTTGAGACTGGGGCGGAGGTTCACCTTCCAGCAGGACAACGACCCTAAACATAAAGCCAGGGCAACAATGGAATGGTTTAAAACAAACATATCCATGTGTTAGAATGGCCCACTCAAAGTCCAGATCTAAATCCAATCGAGAATCTGTGGCAAGATCTGAAAACTATTCACAAATGCTGTCCATCTAATCTGACTGAGCTGGACCTGTTTTGCAAAGAAGAATGGGCAAGAATTTCAGTCTTTAGATGTGCAAATTTTTGTTCCACTTCTCACGTGTACACCACTTTGTATTGGTCTTGCACGTGGAATTCCAATAAAATTGATTCATGCTTGTGGCTGTAATGTGACAAAATGTGGAAAAGTTCAGGGGGGCCGAATACTTTTGCAAGCCACTGTAAACATGCAAAACACATGATACACAATAAAGCAAGAGAAAGATCAAAAACGCAAGAGAGCATGAACACATTTGATACATATGACAGTAATCATTTACTTGAAGGCAATTTTAAACTGCTCGGTTTTTATTCAATTCAAAATTCAATTCAAATTCTAAAACACTTTATTGATCACAGAGGAAAATGAAGTGTTGGTATAGCTCATATAATTAATTCTTTAAGGAGTTTTTGTAGATTATGATTGCTGTGGGCAGGACGGATTTCCTGTAGCGGTCTGTATTGCAGGAAAACTGAAGAAGCCTCTGACTGAAGACGCTCTGTTGTTGTATGACAGTCTCATGAAGAGGATGCTGAGGGTTGTCCATAATATTTTGGATTTTATGAAGAATCCTTCTCTGCATCATCATCTCCAGAGGTTCCACAGTCATCCCCAGAATAGAATCAGCCTTCTGTATCATTGTTTAGCCTTTTTAAGTCCCTGCCTCTGATGATGCTACCTTAACAGATGATGGCTGAAGAGATTACACTCTCGACAACAGACTTGTAGAAGATCTACAGCATCTTGCTGCAAACCTTGAAAGACCTAAGCTTCCTCAAGAAGTACAGCCTGCTCTGTCCCTTCTTGTAGACGCTTTCACTGTTCAGTCTCCAATCCAGTCTGTTGTCAAGGTGAACTTCGAGGTATTCATACTCCTCAACCACCTCCACTTCTTCTCCCATGATAGAAACAGTGTTTGACTTATCCCTGTTTCTTCTGAAATCTACAATCATCTCCTTTGTTTTGTTCACATTCAAGGTAAGATGATTGTTTCCACCCCATACCACCAGCTCTCTGTATTAAGCTTCTTGTTAATCTCTGATACACTTGACAATTGCAGAGTCATCTGAGTATTTCTGCAGATGACAGGTCTCTGATTTGTACTGGAAGTCTGAGGTGTACAGAGTGAAAATGAATGGTGAGAGTACTGTCCCCTGTGGTGCTCCTGTGCTGCTGACCACCTGGTTTGACACACAATTCTCCAGTCTCACAAACTGTGGTCTGTTTGTCAGGTAGTCATTGATCCAGGCAACTCTGCAGCCCAGATATTTAACTCTTAGCAGTGAGTTACCATCCATATTATTTAAGAAAGTTCCCCAGTGTTTTTTTGGCAGTTGTTTACATTTCACCTTCAGCCATTGCTGACAATGCATGTGATGTCATCAGTTCTGTTGTCACTAAGCTACAGACCCAGCATCCCGATGCATTTGTGGCAATATCTGGTGATCTTAATTATGCCTTGCTCTCTTCTACACTTCCAACATTTCAACTGTTTGTCAGCTGCTCCACAACAGAAAACAAGACCTTGGGTTTGTTTTATGCAAATGTATAGGATGTATTCATGTCCAAATCAAGACCTCCTCTTGGAAAATCAGATCTCAGAATATAAACCACTTGATCAGAGGGAACCTGGATGTTTTATCCTCAGTCCACCTTAGTCATGGACTCTTCTGGTTTCACACGTTTGACTTGACAATCAAGTCAGAAGATGCCGCTTCCCCCTTTGCCTCCCCCTTTAGAACTGGGGTGATGTGCTTGTCTGTCTCTAAAAGTCAGGTGAAGAGGCAGCTGGAGAAATTGAACTGGAACAAGGCTGCAGGTCCAGATGGTGTCAGCCCCAGAGTCCTGAAGGCCTGTGCAGAGCAGCTCTGTGGGATTCTGCAGCATCTCTTCAACCTTAGCCTGACCCAGAGAAGGTTCCAGTGTTGTGGAAGACATCATGCTTTGTTACAGTACCAAAGAGAACTCACTCATCAGTCATCAGTAACTATAGACATGTTGCCCTGACATCTCACATCACGAAGGTCCTAGAGAGACACATTTTGCCCCCCCCCCCCCCCCCCTGGTGGCAGAGTGATCTGAAACATTTAACATGAACGCGCTTGACGTCACATCCGCAGACAGCGCGGGAAAATCCGACCCAACAGAAAATAGAAAAAATTGGAGACAGGCTCATAGATGCACCCACTTTGAGCTGACAATGTGTCAGTATGATCATCAGGAGATGTTTGAGTCATAAATGGTCAAATAAAAAGGCTATTGTTACGTTTTATTTTCTGGAAAAAGTTGCATTTAGCCCCTTTAAATAAGACTTTTGACTTATATATAACGTCTTCCGTCTCTATGTGGTTAAAAAGACAAATTAAATAAACTTCAGATCAGCTTTTACAAGTCAACCATTACAGAAATGACTTAAATCTAAATAGAAATACTTAATCTTCTACATTAGAAAATAAACATATGTTGTGATTCCATTTCTCATAAGATGAACTGAACAGACTTTTGGATGGCTTGGAGCTATTTCAAAGACCACATTTCCCAGCAAGCGTGGCAGTGACCCTCAACACACTCCTATTGGTCCGTGACCACCCATGGTGACATCAGCGATTACATCACGGCCAAAGTGGGCTATAAGAGTGGAGTTGCGCCCATTTTCAAACTGTTTTCCAGTCAGAAGTTCTTGGATGAACTACTGCTGAACAGAGGACATCTTACCGATGAAGATTCTCTTTTGTTCTGACCCGCTGGACTGGGGAAGAACTCATTTCAAAGCTTCGAAGTGCCCCTTTTGCTGTTTGTGTATCCAGCTGGTTTATATCAGAACTGTTCCAAGACAGTTCGTTAGACATCAACCTGCAGGCCATCCAGCCTGCATTTGGGCCACACTGTCCTTAAATCCTGAACAGGTTTTTTTTAATAACTCTTCCTTTTCTTGCTCAACCATGGACACAATTTGCTTTCCTCCTAGTGGACTGGAGCTCCTTCAAAGCAAAGTAGGACTGAACTGGTTCATTTATACTAATATTGTGTCTGGGCAGAGATAAATAGAGAAAATAGAGTTTTACCGAGTTAGATCTCATTCATTGTTACTTAAAGTGTTTTTAAGCGCTGTACCCGTTTACTCATTTTTGCTTCGCCGCACGCATACGTTGGAGCTGTAATTGCTATGTTTGAAACTGTCTGTTTTATTCTGAGCAGATAACACCTTTCTTTCTGTTTCCTTCCTCTCTTTTCTCTCTATCTCTCTCTCTTGCTCCCTCATCACCGTCGGCAGAGTCTGGATCAGTCTGGCCTGCATTAGCTGGTCTTAGTTGAAAAGTTAACTCCATTGTCTTTAGTCTGTTAGCTAAAGCAGATACCTTCCATATGGATGCTTCAGCCCATGTGGTCTGTCCATTTTAGCCAAAGCTAGTTTATGGCCCTTTGTCTCCTTACACTACATGTGCCTTCCCTCCATCTTGGCACAGAGCTGAGATTTATGACTTTTGTCCCACAAGCTATCTGTGACTTGGGTCCCCTGGAGTAAGGCCACCCCCTTCTTTTCTGGCCCACCTCAGCTGTCTCACTGATTTAATTTCATGTTAATTGTGTTTAATGTTCACCTATTATTGTTGTCTAAGATCTTTAGTAGTTTTGCATGCTTTAGAACAAATGGGATTTACTATTTTCTAAATAAAGTCCCCTTATCTTAAAGAGAAGTTGTCTGGGATTACTTCGAGTGATGCGTACAATTAATGTCCACAGCGTAATAACTTATTCCTTCATCTATTGTTTAATTATCTCAGCCTTATCAAACTGAAACTGAACAATATATATAAATGTTCCTGGAATCCACCAGGATGGTGCTCCTAAACTTGGTAATTTTTACATAAAACTATTAATTATTAATTAATTAATAATTAATAATAATTTATTAATAATTTATTAATTTAGTAATAATTGCCCTAAGCAATTATTCATAATTATTCATAGCCAAATCCTACCTATCTGCGGCACAACACATATAACTATAATAGGTATTTTTAAGTCATACAGGACAAAAATTACATAATTTTAAATTATATTCTGAGAAAATAAGTGCTATTTTTCCATTCAAAGTAATAAAAAAATAAAAAACAGCATTCTCCAGTCTGTTTTTTTATGTCAATTTAATACAAAACTTTAACTTTGTACAGGATTTTCACCGTTTTTGCATCAGTTTTACCAATGGGATGTTTGCCACCAGTCATACACAGAAACTAATCTCCCTGCTATTAGTACAGTGCTCTCCGCCACACATTAGTCGCAACCGCAATGGAATTCGTGTTTCATACTTAAAGCTACACTTGGGCTGATGTCTGGTAAACATGAACTCCCCTGTGCTACGCTTGGGGAGGACTCCCTGGACAGCACTGAAAAAGTGGACATGTCAGGGGAAACGATGTTGCTGTTAACATGATCCACAACTCACATCACTAGGCGCGTTTCCACTATCAGAACTTCAGGATAATTTTACCCGATCTTTTTCTGATTGGGTAATCTGTTGGCCCACTCCTCTCAGCCACCGTGTCTCCATACACAATCGACCCTTTCAAGACATCTGCATATCACACATTTTCAGCAGCAACTAGCATCACTGATCAGCGCAAAGGGGCACACACAGCACCAGAAATAATCTGAGATCGACATGGAAGAAGCAGGGCTTGTTGCTGTTTGTTATAAACTGCTTTGCCAGTATCTTTTCTTATTTAACAAAGTTGGTTGTTTGGCGATGTCTGCTTTTTTTCCTTTGAATTACAACAAATCAGCGCGACATGACCCCAGCTCCCGCTGAGTGACTCGATCAGACCATTCCGAGTACATGCCCCCATACAGGTACTCCGTTGGTTCTTGAAATGTCCCGAAAACGGCCCTGTCGGCCGGGTTGAAGTGGAGACACAAGCATATCGGGAAGGTCCAGTCATATTTTCCCGAAGTTTCAATAGTGTAAACATCCCTTAAAGTGCAAAATATCTGTTGTATTTTGTAAATTTCACGCTGCATGACTGAAACAGTTGTGCCAGTCTGCCCCCAAAAATGTCTGTGCGGCAGGATGGACTTTAATGTTTTTCGAATTTAATTATAATGAAAATAATCGATTTTTCTGTACTTTTAAATCGCTATCAATTTTGCTCGTTTCACATCGTAATTAATTGATTTATGGTGTATCAGCACACCCCTACGACTCAATGACTACCTTACAAACAGACCACAGTTTGTGAGAGTCAAGAATTGTGTGTCAAACCAGGAGGTCAGCAGCACAGGTGCACCACAGGGGACCATACGCTCACCATTCCTTTTCACTCTGTACACCTCAGATTTCCAGAACAAATCAGAGACTGTCATCTGCAGAAATACTCAGATGACTCTGCAATTGCCGGGTGTATCAGATATGGAAAAAAGTTGAATACAGAGAGCTGGTGGATCTCTTTGTGACATGATGTGGAAACAATAATCTTACTCATCTGTTTAAGAAGGCTTATTCTGTTTTTGGCACTACTGTGGAACCACTGATTATGCAAAGAAGGATTCTTCATAAAATCTAAAACAATTATGGACAACCCTGAGCATCCTCTTAATGAGACTATCCTACAACAACTGTGTCTCCAGTCGGAGGGTTCTTCAGTTTATCTGCAACACAGACTGCTACAGAAAATCCATCCTGCCCACAGCCATTATGATCTACAACAGCAACAGAATGAATTAGTATGAGCTACAACAACACTTCATTTACCTCTGGGATCAATAAAGTATCTTTGAACTGAATTTTGAATTGTATGTATGTATGTATGTATGTATGTATGTATGTATGTATGTATGTATGTATGTATGTATGTATGTATGTATGTATACATACATAAATACACTCATACAGTCGTGGCCAAAAGTTTTGAGATTTAGATAAATATTGGAAATTGGAAAGGTTGCTGCTTAAGTTTTTATAATAGCAATTTGCATATACTCCAGAATGTTATGAACAGTGATCAGATGAATTGCATAGTCCTTCTTTGCCATGAAAATTCCACTGCATGTCATTGCTGTCATTAAAGGACCTGCTGAAATCATTTCAGCAATCGTCTTATTAATTCAGGTGAGAATGTTGACGAGCAAAAGGCTGGAGATCATTATGTCAGGCTGATTGGGTTAGAATGGCAGACTTGGCATGTTAAAAGGAGGATGATGCTTGAAATCATTGTTTTTCCATTGTTAACCATGGTGACCTGCAAAGAAACGCATGCAGCCATCATTGCGTTCCATAAAAATGGCTTCACAGGCAAGGATATTGTGGCTACTAAAATTTCACCTAAATCAACAATTTATAGGATTATCAAGAACTTCAAGGAAAGAGGTTCAATTCTTGTTAAGAAGGCTTCAGGGCGTCCAAGAAAGTCCAGCAAGCGCCAGGATCGTTTCCTAAAGAGGATTCAGCTACGGGATCGGAGTGCCACCAGTGCAGAGCTTGCTCAGGAATGGCAGCAGGCAGGTGTGAGCGCATCTGCACGCACAGTGAGGCGAAGACTTTTGGAAGATGGTCTGGTGTCAAGAAGGGCATCAAAGAAGCCACTTCTCTCCAAAAAAAACATCAGGACAGATTGATCTTCTGCAGAAAGTATGGTGAATGGACTGCTGAGGACTGGGGCAAAGTAATAATCTTTCCGATTGTTTGGGGCATCTGGAAAAAGGCTTGCATCCTGAGACCATTCATGTGTGGGGTTGCTTCTCATCCGAGGGAGTGGGCTCACTTACAATTTTGCCCAAAAACACAGCCATGAATAAAGAATGGAACCAAAACACCTTCCAACAGCAACTTCTTCCAACAACCCAACAACAGTTTGGTGAAAAACAATGCATTTTCCAGCACGATGGAGCACCGTGCCATAAGGCAAAAGTGATAACTAAGTGGCTCGGGAACCAAAACGTTGAAATTTTGGGTCCATGGCTTGGAAACTCCCCAGATCTTAATCCCATTGAGAACTTGTGGTCAGTCCTCAAGAGGCGGGTGGACAAACAAAAACCCGCTAATTCTGACAAACTCCAAGAAGTGATTATGAAAGAAGGGGTTGCTATCAGTCAGGATTTGGCCCAGAAGTTGATTGAGAGCATGCCCAGTCGAATTGCAGAGGTCCTGAAAAAGAAGGGCCAACACTGCAAATACTGACTCTTTGCATAAATGTCATGTAATTGTCAATAAAAGCCTTTGAAATGTATAAAGTGCTTGTAATTATATTTCAGTACATCACAGAAACAACTGAAACAAAGATCTAAAAGTAGTTTTGCAGCAAACTTTGTGAAAACTAAAATTTGTGTCATTCTCAAAACTTTTGGCCACAACTGTACATACATACTTTATCCTTGCAGGACTGCAGCTGATGAGTAACTTCAGCAATAAAGGGTGAGAGACAGAGTACACACTGGAGAGGTCGCCAGTCCATCTTATGGAGACACAGAGGCACAATGTACAAACAACCATGCACACAGCCTCACTCCAAAGGGCATTTTCAAGGGACCGGTTTACCTAATGCATGTTTTTGGACTGTGGGAGGAAGATGGAGTACCCAGCGAGAACCAATGCATGAATTTTGCTGGTATCAGTATGCATGGATACAGCAACAACCCTGCTTCAACGAAAAGCAGGACCATCGAGTTTCCACAGTATAGTTACCAAAACGTTTATTTATTAGTGTAACAGCATGCTTTTAAACTGAAGCTCTTAATGTGACAAGTAAAACAGCACAAGGGGAGCGCAGAACTCCGTGAAGCACCTTGCACCCATAACTGCTATTAACAGGATTTCTTGACCATGCATGATCACCCCAAAAATGTAATATTTATTTCTTGGCACATTTCTAACATTTCTTGAAATTTTAAACCAAATCCGTCTTTAACTTTTTGAGTTATTTTGCTAAAAGACAGACACATGCCAACATGAGCTCCTTGGCGGAGGTGATAAACTGATAAGATAAATATTCCATCAAAGTAAAACTGTTTGAGTGTTGGAGATCCCCCTGCTCTACCATTAGATTTAGTGCATATGTATGGTCAGTGCTGTTCTTATTTATAGGAACATTTCTACGCAAAAGTACAAGATAGTAAACACCACACTATGCGTAAAATTGTTGAAATACGCACAGATCTGTGCAAAAGTATAGTTGATAAATGAGGGCCCAGGGGTCTCATTTATAAAGGTTGCGTATGCACAAAACGGGGCCTGAAACTGGCGTACGCCACTTTCAAAGCAAAAGTTGTGATTTATAAAAAACTGACTTGACGGGAAAATGTGCGCACCTGTACGCCAACTCTGACCCGTGCGTACGGACATTTTGGAGACGGGGGGAATCGACGACGCAGTTGGTGAGGTGGTGAACTCGAGCCAGAGTGCATATTACTCCTCTCACACATATCATTTCACCTCACACCAAACATTAATTATGGATTCATGTTATTATAAATATCCAAACCAGCAATGATATCTATATTGTAGCTTTGCAGTGAGCTATAGCTCTTCTAAAAACATTTTCAATATTAAAATAAATACATAAAATTTACTCAGATAAAAGGGCCGGGACTGTATGCCAATTAATAAATGGAATCATCTGTACCATATATCATATGTGTCTGAGTGACATGATTCTTACTATTCTGCCCAAAGTCCCTTTTTGTAAATTATGCCTTCAAATATGTTATATTTATTTACTAGGTCTGGGATATCACAGCTGTCCCTGAGCGCAATAATGCCTGCAGTCTTGGATGGGATCATTAAAATGAGCAGGCGATACATCACGTTTCCATATACTGTGGGGGAGCAGGCCGAAATTAAGATGCAATTTGCAGCAATGTTTCCTATTTAAGGAATCCCAGCAGATTGCGTCAGTCATTGGCGTGAGGTTGGGCCCCGTTGATGCAGACTTTCCAACCACAGCAATCCTTCAGCATCCCTCATACTGAGCAAGCATGTAGCGACGGTGGAGAGGAAAAACTCCCCTTTAACAGGAAGAAACCTCCAACAGAACCAGGCTCAGTAGGAGCGGCCATCTGCCACGACCGTCTGGGGGTTTGAGAAGACAGAGCAGAAACACAGAAGGAACAGAAGATCTGATATAAGAGAACTTTCTATGTTACAGAAAGTAAAAAGTTGATAACAGGACACAGTGGATGTTCAGTTACTGGGAGGATCATCCCAGTCGATGCCCCCCGTCCAACAGGGCATTGCAGCCAAGCAGGAAACCAGACCAGGTATATCTTCTATGGAGAGAAAAACACTGAGAGAAAACAAAGTTAACAGTCGAAATAACAGAATGTACTGTAATACAACTGGAGAGTTGTAGGAGAAAAGGAAGTAGCAGAGTGAAGAAAATTGGTATGTCTGTCCTCCAGCAGTCTAAGCCTATAGCAGCATATCTACAGAGATAGCTCAGGATGACCTTAGCCACTCTAACTATAAGCTTTATCAAAAAGGAAAGTTTTAAGTCTGGCCTTAAAAGTAAACAGAGTGTCTGCCTCACGGACTAAAGCTGGGAGCTGGTTCCACAGGAGAGGAGCCTGATAACTAAAAGATCTGCCTCCCATTCTACTTTTAGAAATCCTAGGAACTACAAGTAAACCTGCAGTCTGAGAGCGAAGTGCTCTGTTAGGAACATATGGAACAATTAGATCTCTGATGTTTGAAGGAGCTTGATTATAAAGGGCTTTGTATGTAAGAAGAAGGATCTTCAATTCTATTCTGGATTTAACAGGGAGCCAATGAAGGGAAGCTAAAACAGGAGAAATGTGATCTCTCTTTTTAATATTCATCAGAACTCTTGCTGCCGCATTTTGGATCAACTGAAGGCTTTTAATGGCATTTTGTTGACTTCCTGATTTTGTGATCCACCAATGATGATCACTAATATGGTGGCACGATGGCCTGGGTCAACACACGACTCCTTTATCTTGACACAAAGCAGTGTAGGGAACAGACTGCAGGCAGGCGCCGTTCCCAGACCCACAGACAGCAGAGGAAATGCGCTACAACTCCTGTCACACGCGTGCGCGCTCAGTCGTGGAGCGTGCCATAGGCCTGTTAAAATGTAGGTGGTGGTCATTGGATGCCTCGGGTGGCAGACTATTATACCACCCTACAAAGGTCTGCAAGATCGTCAGGGCATGTGGAATTCTTCATAACATGGCCCTGAGAATTGGAATTCCCCTCCCTCCTGGCCTACCCCCTCCCCAGCATGAGAACCCCGACCCACAGCCGCCTCCTCCTCGACAGGAAGCCTTCACCCAGGGAGCAAGGATCCGCCAGGATGTAATGCGGCGTTTGAGATAACAACGACAAGGTTCATTTATTAAAATGTTTTATTGTATCATTTAAGGTACCAATGGCTGTCACTATGTCGCAGAGCACACTCTTTATTTCCTTTAACTCGTTTGTCACAGAATTGATGGCGCTGATGGTGTCTCTCTGTGTCTACATCACAGCTTCAGTCAGAACCCCACTGCTGGATGCACCACGGGCACCGGCAGCACTGGTGCTGGGGGCAGCCGGACGCTGGGCAACCTCATCTTCCTTAGCCTCCTCATCCTCGCCACCTACCGACTGTGGAAGAGCTGAAAAGACACGGCATATTAGTCTGTCTCCTTAAAATATACTCAAATTTGTTAACGTAGCCATGTAATAAAATATATACAAAAGGTGCTTTAGCGGGTTCATCTTTCTTTTCTGCCAGGTCGGCCCTCCTTCTCTGACACAATACCGTACACGCTTGAGGTTCCCATGATGCTTGCCATCTTCCTGTCCAGTGGTGTCAGCTCGGTTGTACACGTACCCCATCCAGTAGCAGACCCACTCTGGCGGTGGGAGGCAAGTTTTTTTTGGCCTCGACTTTGAGGTCCGACCACTTTTTTTAAATTTCGGGTACCGTCCTGTCAGTTGCACTGACAGTCTGCACTGCAGACGCCACATGCTGCCATTTGCAGTTCTTCCTTTTATTTGTGACACCAATGCTGTGTCCACCAAATAAAATGTCTCTTCTAGCCTCCACTTCACCCACTAGCACTTCAGTCTCCATCTCCGTAAAGTTTCTCTTCTTGGTTTTTTTTGTTGTTGCCATATTTCCCCTCTTCTTCATATGCATCAATATTCATGTCCTGCTTTGCATTGACCTTTTATAGTCGGATTTGGGTTTGTTCAGGGCGGGATATGAGCCAAATTCACGTGCGCAAACTTCCAAGAAGACTGTGATTTATAAAGGGGAAATTGCTTACACCTGTGCGTAGGCATGGTTTTATAAATCAGAAATCTTTTTGGCGTACGCAAACTTTTTGTTTTGGTCGTACGTACACTTTTAGTAGGGATTCTTCGCAATGTTTTATAAATGAGACCCCAGGACCTTCTTGCTACAGTTTTGCAAACAATTGCTCAACCATGCAGCCCAAAATACAAACGTAGCTAAGATAAGAAAACATTGTCTTTATTGCTAATGTGTCCCTTGCACCCCTCCATTGAAAACAAAACAAAAAAGAGAGAAAAACCACAAGACTCAGCTGGTGAAAAAGGCAATCCCACTTCCATTATGCTACTCTTCTCTCCCCTGTGCTGAAGTGGTTGTCCTATCATTGTGCTCCTATCAGTGACTAATTTAAAAAGAGGTATTACACTGTTTGCTAGCCTGATTTAGAGCTTTGTCTCGTACTATTTTTCTTTGATGTCTCTTTCTGTTTTCTTTCAGGGGGCAGACCTTTAGCTAACCTTTCTTCCGCTTTGCTATCCCAATCTTCAGCCAAATACTGGATGACTTTTGTAAAGAGGGTAGCATGTTCTGGCTCTTCTTTCTTTGTTTCTCTCTCTCTGTGTGTGTGCGCATGTGTGTAAGTATGTTTACGGGTCACCCAGACAAACCTAAACAGGACGCCAAGCTTTATGTCATGAAGGATTTAAAGACGTTGTGTATATTATAAATATTGTGCCTGGGTGTGTTTACATTCAGCTCTTCCCAACATTGACATTTTTCAGCTGTGAAGAACATTGACACCAGAGCTTTATGTCTGTGTTCTCATCTGCTTCTTTCATCTTGGCAGGCATCTCTAAAGAGGGTGGGTGGGAGACAAAAAAAAAGGAACGTACATGAGATGAAATGATGTTGAGAGGAAACAGCTTTGATTTGCTTTGTGGATAGATGAACCCACCTGTTGAAAGGGCAAAGAAAAAGTTCTGACAGACAGAAAACTAGATATGCACGCCCCCACACCTGTGGACCTTTAAAACTTTAAGAATGGCGAGATGAGGATAAGAGTCCTGATATCACAATATACAACAAAATACTTTAGATGACGTCAAAGATTGGATGTTTTGACAAATACTGATGAACAGTCACAAAATGAAAAAAGAGAAGTTTGTAGATGCATATTTATGACTGCCTCATTTCCACTGCAGGAATGAATAATTTATTTTAAATAAAACAATATTAAACATACAGCCTACCTGAAAACTACCTGACTAAAGTAAACTTTGCAAGATTATTCAGTGTTAATGTGTGTTGTAATTTATTTCTTAAATTTAAACATCAGATTTGATAAACAGAAAAAAAAACAAATCAATGACAGCATAAGTGGCCTATTTACTCATATTTACAAGGTGAATTAATTCATTTTATTGACTGAATCCAGACAGGGAATTTGGTTTGTGATAATATGTCACTGAATGAAACCCACATAATCGGAAGTCATCATAGAGATCACAAAGTAGCTAAAAAGATCATGGGTGACATTCCTGTTCAGTGCTCACTAGAGGACTAGCAGACCGGCAGTGGAGTGGCAGACAGGGATAGTGGATCCAGTCTATAAGAAAGAGTTGTTTGTCATGATCCTGTTAGGATAGGATCTTAAAGTGTAGCTGTGAAGAGAAGGGTTTCCAGTTTGGGCACCTTAGAGGCACATCTTTGCTTTGGTGATGTGGTTCTGCTCACATCTTATAGCCAAGACTTTCAGCATGCCCTGAAGCAGTTGACAGCTGAGTGAGGCAATCCGTGATGAGAGTCAGGTCCTTTTAGTCTGAGGCCATGGTTTTCAAAGAAAACATATGTGGACTGATGCTTCTGGGTGAAAGGTCAGTTTCTGCACCAACTAGAGGAGTTAAGCATCATGGACGTATCAGAACCAAAATAATCAATGCATAGATGAATAACAGTGAACAGACATCATTGTTTAAGGATTTGATTTAGTGATTACATGTAGTGTGTGGTTGTTTTACGAATGCTGTATGGATATTTGGCAAACATTCAATGTTTTCAGCTAAAACTCAATGGCCCCCTTTCCACTTACGAATTGCTCGCCATGTACTCACCCACTTCAGAATTTCTGAGTTGGCAATGGAATCACAACCAGGCCGTGCTGGGGAGGGCCAACCCAGCCAGGGGTGAGCAAAGGAGACCCTAGTGGAAAAGGGGCCAATTTCAACTCCAGACTTATGTAACATACAAACATTTGACTGTGATGTCAGCTTCATGTTTATAAGCACAAGAGGGCATTGCACTTACTCCAGTATCACAAAACTAAATTCTTACTCTCAATACTTCAAAATATTTTTTTTTCTTAGGAGAGAGAGAGGAGCGAAAAAGAATGCATGCTTAGGAGAACATAATGCATCAGCATTAACATACATTTTGCAGAAAACTTTGATAACCCTAAAGCTTTTTAGCACACATTCCCTTAACTACTGAGGGGAAGCTGCTCGAAGGCCAGATTTCGGATTAATATTGGGGCAAACCAGATACAAAACTCCTAAGAATATCACTTGAAATTAATTTTTAAGGGGAAATGTCAAATATTTAAAGATGTTCTGCTACACATACCAATGTTATAGTGGAAGGTTTCCAAGTTATAGTCAGTTTCAAAGTTCCAGTCAGGTTGTGCAGTAAGTCAGTAACCACTAGCAGATACGGAATGCCTGCTACATAGTCAATCTCCAATTTGAATTCATGCTATTTGTCCTTTGAGGAGGAGGAAGTCAGGAGAAATGTGTGAAATGCAGCAGGTTGGAAACCTCACAGTACAGGACTAGACCAAGATAAAAACACTTATGAAAGCTGCATGGTGAAACAGTTGTTAGCAGAATGTTCTGGGTGCAAATTTGTATGTCTCAGAGGGCTTCAGCACTTGCATTTCTCTTAAGAAAGAGCCACCAGAATAGCCCACATTTGTGTAAAAATAAAGTCTTACGTTTCTACAAATAATTAGTCCATGCTAGGGCTGACAAAATTAATGTGTTAGGGGGTCAATTAATTTGAGGAATTAACGCGATTACGTTTTTTTTTACGCAAATAACGCTTGCACAGGATGAGCCAACCTGTTTATCTTACAATTCAGCCTGCGCTGCGTTAAGTGCTCCTCACGTAAACAGCATGGCAGACCCAAACTGCATTCACGGTTCCATGTGAACGTCTCTTCTCTGTCGCAGGTGTTGAGAGGAGATTTTGAAGTGAAAGCCTGCGCCTCGCGCTGCTATGCTACCAGTCCCTGACCAGCCTGCTGTCTGCTAACTCCTCTCTCCCAGTTCGTTTATCCTGTGGCTGAGTATAAAAAAGAATTACACATTCACACAATATATATTTTTGGGCATGCATGGGAAGAGATCCTCACCAAAATCATCTTCAAAGAACTCTTCCTCATAAATGCCTTTTATTTCTTTACAAAGTTATTACAAAACATTCTGAGAGACAGCTTCTCTTACAGGATCCAATCAGCTTAATAATACATATTCATATAGATGCAAAGTGAGCCTGCAGTCCGTCCCTAATAGGTTAAGCCCCTTTTAATATATTCCTTTTGGTTGCTAAGCAGAAAACCTTCCTTCTCTCAACAGCCTATTTTGCACGACCAAACCAACATATGTTTCCTGTTTTTTTTCAGAGAATCGTGACCCATTGTCTAACTCATATCCTGTTCTTAACAGTTTTGTCCATTTAATCGTGACCGTTCCTTTCTGACCCGTGGGTCACATCCTGTGCCAACACTTTTCTGCATTTAGTTAATTATTTTAGCACATAACCCCTTCACCTTTTGGCCTGTGTATTCATTCAATGCTTGTTTAAAAGTTGTTATTTACAATACAGGCCAGATAGGGTGATTATCAGTCTACTTCACTTCCTGCTCTACTTCGTGTTTATTCTGTAGAAAGACACGGTCAGGTGTTGTAAACGATCAAAAGAAGCAATTGGAATGAGCAGAAATTAAAAATGCAACAATCTACAGCTATCATTTCACATCAGGTAACAGCTATCCAACACTGCTGCTGCAAGACAACCACAACTAATAACAGTGGGAACTGGAGTTACGTAAAAGTTTGGTTCCACACTATTTGTGCTTATGTTAATAAACAAATAATCCCTCTATTGTTCTGAGGAATGCAATTCACATAACAAATCCTTTATTGATCCCAGAGGGAAAATAAGAATTGTTGTAGCTCATACTATTTAATTCTTGAAGGAGTTGTTGTAGATCCTGATGGCTGTGGGCAGGAAGGATCTCCTGTAGCAATTTGTGTTGCAGCCAAACTATTGAAGCCTTTGACTGAAAGCACTCTGTTGTTATAGGATAGTCCAATGAAGAGGATGTTCGGGGTTGTCCAATATTAATAAGTAATGGTCAGCTTTACATTCAGAAAATGTTAACTAGTTAGTTTGCCTAAACAACTGGCTAAAAGATAAATAGGTTAGAAGGGCCACATGTAAATGTGATAGTGGAATTCAAAACAATAGTTCTATGGATTTCTCCTGTATTTCCTTAAAAAAAAAAAAAAAAAAAAAAAAATCAGCAAAAGCATCCGGTTTTGTCATTTATTTATACCGAAATTTCTAGTTTTTCAGTCATATTTAGGAAAGTTAATTAATTGAGACTAGTCGAGATTATTTCAAAGCTACCCTGTGATTATTTAGATTAAAATTTCTAAACGTTTGACAGCCCTAGTCCATTCTTTACCAATGGGGGCTAGCGTACACTTCCTGTCACATCTCTTAAACTGTGTAAGTCTGTCTGCAGTTAAGTTTCCTCATGTAGTTTTTACCCTGTGAATTCAGTTCCAGCGAATGCTACATATGTGGTGGATTTAATAAACAATAAAATACTGATATACAACGAGGCAGCAGCTGCAGTCAAACTCTTTATTTATTTCTGGCAAGTAGAAAACTGACATAAAATACAGCTTCCTGTTTCTGTTAAGTAGTGTTGCTGTTAGGCAAATTTCAAACTGCAGTCTATCCACATGTGGCATTTAGCTTATATAGGCCTACTGTCTTCAGTGTATAAAATTATTTAAGACTCATATGTCAGCTTTAATTTGTGTAAAATGTCAAACTCTAACAGTTCAGGATTTCATGAAAAAAACAGGTGACCGTATACAGCAATGTAAAATTGCCAAAAATATTAATGCAAATATTTTCTAATTAGTATTTAGAGCAAAGCAGAGCTGAGTCTGTTGGGTGGATGAACCCTGCTATAGACCAAATGTCAAAGTGATTAATATCTCCCCTGTGCAGTAAATTAATCATTAACACAATAGGATGGTATATTTCACAAAATTATCATGCAAATCAAAGAAATCAATGAATACACCAGTTTTTGTTGTTATTTTTTAAAATAAATTGCTGCTCTTTTGCAACACATTTTAGGGGAGGAGAAACGTATTTTGTAAAACCAAAGTCAAATGCATGTTTTTTTGTTTTTTTTTACGTGTCCTGTTTGGCAGTGTGGAGCTCAGAATTGGTGTCTGAGTACCAAGTAGAAGCCCAACAGATTTACTTTCACAAGCGGAGCAGTACAGCTTTTGCTATAGTCCTCCACTTGATATATGTGTGAAAAATCTTTATTATGAATTGTTGTGGTTTTTATTTCCTGATGTTATGGACACGGAGACGGAAAATTAAGGAGAAGAAAGAAGGAAGATGAAGAAGAGAGGTAGGAAACAAAAAGTCACGAGAGAGGGTGAGTTGAAAATACAAGAGAGGAAGGGGAACAAAGAAAACACAGGAAGACATTGAAGTCTGCCTCCATACCAACAAGACGGCAGAGAGAGGGGGAAAAACAAAACAAAACACGAAAAAGGAACATCGACAAAACAAACCAAACATTGTGAACTAAGAATTACACAACCACATCACACAAAAATAGATATAAAAATACAACAACAATGTCACAGAAAAACTCATGGTACCGATTAATCAAGCTCTAGTAATGATAACCTCAGCCCAAGAATATATCCTTAAACACCAGAGACCCCACATCTATGTGTGTGTGTTAGCATGCTGGTGCATATAAGGTTTCTCCATAAGAGTGTTCGATAGCTGGTGTGAGCAGGCATCACTCCATCTCCCAGGAATCGATGCAGACATGAAGGAGATTGGAGCAAAGACATCCAAAGGACCCCCAGAGCCCCAGACGGACCCGGGTGGGGCCGACCGCATCCCCAAAGAGTGGAGCAAAGGAGAACCCCAGGGGAACATCCAGTGGCCACTATGCAGGGGCCCGGGGGGCAGCAGTGACGAGCCCACGGGCCCCGCCGGCAACCGGCCGCGCCAGGGCGTGTTAGGGGGTCAGCGCCAGACCGGGAGAGCCGGGGCCCAGGGGCACCCCACCCCCCAACAGGGACCCGACAAGGGACCGGCCGACGAGGGGCCCCCCGCACTGCAGGAACTGCGGCCGGCCGCAGGCCGCCACACGCCGCCTCCACCCTAGGCCAATCCCCACCGCCAACATCCCAGCGCCCCACCGATAGCCGCAGGGGATGGACAGCATCCCCAGGCCGGGCTCAGCCAGCATCTGGACACCAAGTTGTACCAGCTCCCGGGTTCTGATCCCACGCAACGCAGGGCGCCGAGACCAGGCATCCAACGAAGGCCAGGGCCGGTCCAACCCGCCAATGAACCGGCCACGCACGGTGCGCACAGAACAGGTGATCAAACGAGATATCGGCCCAGCACATCGGCCGACCGACACACGGCCCCCCAAGGCCCGGCCAGGCACGCACCAGGTCCGAACCGGATTGACCACCGATGCACCGGCAGGCAGGGGCCCCCGTCACCGGCGGGGAGTGACGGAGGGGAAATAGGCCCCCCATTAAGTGTAAGGCCTGAGGTTCGCCAGGCGAGGGGGCAGACCAATATCCAACCTGACAGGTAGACAAAGACATACAGACACAGTCATACGTTCCCTCCCTCTTAAACCCATACATTCTCACTGACTCTCAAAGACACCCAAAAAAAATGATGCTGTACCCTCACTCACACCCCATACACACTTTATGCTCCCAGGTCCAGGTACCGATGCCCCAGTAGAGCCACCAGCCCCCGGACCCGGGAGAAGGACCCCCTACCTTCTAGGACGGAGACAAGCAGACCGCCAAGGGCTCCACAGTGGCAAAGCAGCCCGACAGCCCAGGACCCCAACCAGACCGCCTGTTCCTCCTCCGGACCCCAACCCCTGATGGCCCGTAGCGAACAGGGGTGTGAAAAGACCCCTAGCCTCCATCCTCCCGCTCAAGTATGGTGTTGATGCGTGTTGTTATAATGTGCATTTAAAACAGAGGGGTGGGATGTGGGGAAGGCAGCCACACATCCCCCAACCCCCACTCCGAGCCCTCAGTGTCTATATGTGGTTTAACAGTGGGCACCGGCACCAGAGGTGAAGCTGATTGAACCGCTCCCCCTCTGGATGCCGAAAAGTGTGCCCACCCCAAAGTCCCTACATATGTGTCGCGTGAGAATGTTATAAGTGGAAGTGTCTAAGTTGTATATTAAAATTGGGACCCAGGACACCACGGGATAGCGAGGAGGGAAGCCCCTCCTCGCACCCCAGTGATGTGCCCATGCCCCAAGACCCTATATGAGTGGTAAAGTGATGGAGCGGGTGGACAGAGGTGTCCAGGGATGGGGAGGGAAGGACTGGGAGACAAAATGTCTTCCCAGGGAGCCGTTTTGTGCGCATGCAAGCTTTATAAATGGGAAACCAGAACATTTTTTATTTAAAATCAATATAGTTGTGTTTTTTGCCCAATGATCCACTGGGAAAGGCACCAGCCTCCCATGACCCTGCAAAGATAAGTGGATATAGTGGATAAATATCATTGTCATTTATCTCTAGCAGGTGGCTCCAGAGCTTTGCATCCAAAGGTTTCCTAGCTTCAACGCTTTTAAAAACAGTGTAACGGCACCTTTTGTATCTGTTATCCTATGCACTTTTTAATGACAAAGCTGTTAATTACCAAATAGAAGATTTGTTTTTGTTTTTTCCAAACGAAATTATAATAGTCTTGCTTTTGGAGGGCAATTTATTTAGGCATTCATTTTAGGGATGAATATCTATCTTCTAATACCATTTAACATTGCTGTTTACTGAGCTTGATCAAAGGCTCTATCTTCATTGGCTCAAAATGATCCTCTATGTAGCATACAAACAATATACAACAAATTACCAACATTAACCAACTATTTTTGAGCAGAACTAAATTCCATTGAAGGCCATATCTGTTCAAAAATTGTGCCAGTAGACAAACATCTTAATTAAACAGCAAGGCTTTATGCATCATTGATGATGTCACTTGTAAACAAGACAAGCCTCGACATTTGCTTCACTAAGCATCTTTCTTAACCTGGCTTCAAAGCCCAGGTGCAGTATGTCTTATCACTAAAACAACTGTAATCAGTTATATTGCTTTTATACTGTCATTTTGATCGTTTTTAAATTATTAGGCTACCATTATACCAGTTGATATCAACTGCTTTAAAGAAAGGGGTCATCAATAAATCAGTTAAAAAAACTTTAAAGCGTGATTAAATGAGAGAAACCTCATAGTTAAAGTAATACTAAGGAACTTGAGCTTGTCAGCAATTAAAATTGGACCCGCATACACTGCCACCCAAACACTCACACACAGAAAAAGTCCCACATTAAGAAACCAACCTGAAAGATACACTGTGTAACAACCCAATCTAATCTTCCAGGTTCATTGACTCCATTAGGACAATTCCATTAGGGAATGGAAACAAACCAGCAGCCTAAAAGGGGAAGATTTGATCCCAGACAAGATGACGTAATGTGACCACTGATAAAGTTAGAAAAATCAGTGGCCACAATGCAACTTAATCTTCATCAAAATAATGCAATCCCATCACTGACTGCTTAAAAAAGTAAATCAATTGCATGTTTATTTATTAACACTTAAAGCAAATGATTATCACTGTTTACTTTTCAAGAATTTTTTTTAAAAAATCTTGTTACACTGAGTTTGCAAAATTATTAGAAACCAAACCATGTAACATATAGTGGGTACGGAAAGTATTCAGACCCCTTTAAATTCGTCACTCTTTGTTTCATTGCAGCCATTTGCTAAAATGACAAAAGTTCATTTTATTTCATTAATGTACAGTCAGCACCCCATCTTGACAGAAAAAAAACAGAAATATTGAAATTTTGCAAATTAAGAACCTTTGCAGTGATATTTAACTCACATGCTGGCCATTTCTTCTCATCCTCCTTGGGATGGTCTTGCTCCTTCATTGGAGTCCAGCTGTGTTAAATTAAACTGATTGGACTTGATTAGGAAAGACACACACCTGTCTATATAAGACCTTACAGCTCACAGTGCATGTCAGAGCAAATGAGAATCATGAGGTCGAAGGAACTAATCAAGGAGCTCAGCGATAGAATTGTGGCAAGGCACAGATCTGGCCATGGTTACAAAATAATCTCTGCAACACTCAAGGTTCCTAAGAGCACAGTGGCCTCCATAATCCTCATATGGAAGACATTTGGGACGACCAGAACTCTTCCTAGACATGGCCGTCCAGCCAAACTGAGCAATCATAGGAGCAGAGCCTTGGTGAGAAAGGTAAAGAAGAACCCAAAGATCCCTGTGGCTAAGCTCCAAAGATGCAGCAGGCAAATGGGAGAAAGTTCCACAAAATCAACTATCACTGCAGCCCTCCACCAGTTGGGCTTTATAGCAGAGTGGCCCAACGGAAGGCTCTCCTCGGTGCAAGACATATGAAAGCCTGCATAGAGTTTGCCAAAAAACACATGGACTCCCAGACTATGAGAAATAAGATTATCTGATCTGATGAGACCAAGATTTAACCTTTTGGCGTTATTTCTAAGCAGTATGTGTGGAGGATACCAGGCACTGCCCATCACCTGCCCAATAGAATCCCTACAGTGAAACGTGGTGGTGGGAGCATCATGTTGTAGGGGTGTTTTTCAGCTGCAGGGACAGGACGACTGGTTACAATTGAAGGAAAGATGAATGCGGCTAAGTACAGAGGTATCCTGGAAGAAATCCTCTTCCAGAGTGCTCAGGACCTCAGACTGGGCCGAAGGTTCACCTCTCAACAGGACAATGACCCTAGGCACACAGCTAAAATAACAAAGAAGTGGCTTCGGAACAACTCTGTGATCGTTCTTGACTGGCCCAGCCAGAGCCCTGACCTAAACCCAAATGAGCATCTCTGGAGAGACCTGAAAATGGCTGTCCACCAACGTTCACTATCCAACCTGACAGAACTAGAGAGGATCTGCAAGGAAGAATGGCAGATGATCCCCAAATCCAGGTGTGAAAAACATTTGCATCATTCCCAAGAAGACCTATGGCTGTACTAGCTCAAAAGGGTGCTTCTTCTCATTACTGAGCAAATGGTCTGAATACTTATGATCATGTGGTATTTCAGTTTCTCTATTTTGATAAATTTGCAAAACTTTCTACATTTCTGTTTTTTTTCTGGAAAGATTGGATGCCGAGTGTACATTTATGAGAAATAAAATGACCTTTTTTGATTTCAGCAAATGGCTCCATCCAAGCACCCCCAGGAGAGTACCAAGGCAGCCACAGCCGAACCACCGCTCCCGAGGCAGAGGGCTGAGTCCCACAGAGGAAACACTAGAAGAAAGATTGAAATAACAAGTTAAAATATTAAAATAAAGAGTAGATGAGATTAAATAGTAAAATACTGATAAAATTTTAACACTGATAAAATTTAAAATTTAGTGTAAAACATTGATAAAATTTAATCAAGTAAAACATGCAGTGCAATTAAACAGATATTATTGAATAATGAAACAATTAAAAGCTTGGCTAAAAAGAGGTGTCTTGAGCCTGCTCTTAAAAACATGAACGTTCTCTGCCGTCCTGACACCTCACCATGAGTGTGTCCTGATTTTTGGGATAAGAAGGAGACGGCTGCCAGAGGACAGCAGAGACCGCAAAAGTTCATATGGTAAAAGCAGTTCTGAAAGATAAGAAGGCCCAAGACCATTAAGGCACTTAAAAGCCCTTAAAAGAACCTTAAAAAAAATCGATCCTAAAACATATGGGGAGCCAATGCAGTGATTTTAAGACTGGTGTAATGTGCTCTGCCCTCCTGGTCTTCGTCAGGACACATGCTGCTGAATTTTGTAGAAGCTGCAAACCTGATATACTCTTTATAGGAAGACCAGAAAGCAGGGCATTACAGTAATCAATTCTACTGGTGATAAAAGCATGCATTAATGTCTCCGTATTGGCCTGAGAGAGAATGGGGCAGACTCTGGCAATGTTCTTTAGTTGATAAAAACCTATTTTAGTAATGTTTTAATGTGAGGGATAAAAGTCAGCTCAGAATCAAAAATCACGCCCATGTTCTTCACTTGTTAAGAAGGATTAAAAGACAGTGATTGTAGTTTTGGTAAAAGTTTCTCTCTCTGAGGCTCAGGACCGATGACTAAAACTTTAGTTTTGTCCTGGTTGAGTTGATAAAGTTTTCTGTCATCCAGAATTTGATGGATAGTGGTCGAAGACACCCAAGTCAACAACAAAGGACACACTGGTGGACAGGCCATACATGACCAAGTACATGGTGTGTCCTCTGTTGTGAGTTGGCTGCGTGACATGTTGACTAAAATCCACATAATTCAATATATTTAAAAATTCTGTTGATAAAGGATCTAAAATGTTATGTGTAGATTAAAATCACCAGCTAAAATTATTCCTTCATAAGAGTTGTGCAAAATAAAAAGTGCACTCTTTTTTAGGAGGCCTATAAACTGTGACACATACAATCTGAGTGCTAAAAACAGTTCCAGTTTATTCAAATGTGCTAAAATGATCAAATAAAACATGTTTGGCAGAAAGGGTTGATGAACTAATAAAAGCAGCACTCCTCCCCTTTTGCTACTCCTCATTGAATAAGTGAAGTTAAAATGTGGTGGGGAGGCCTCTGTAAGAACAGCAGGGGCATCTGTACTCAGCCATTTTTCTATTAAAAATAAAAAATGAATATTATGGTCTGAAATTAAATCCTTATAAAAAAGTTTTATTCTGGAGAGAGTAAACATTTAAAAGTGCCATATTAATAGTGGTTGGAAATTGAGTGATTGTATGATTTACTGGAGGTGGGACTTTTTGTAGCTGTTTGAGATTATTAGGGTTGCATTTGTTCTGTTTATGATTATTTGTCTGCTCTATGCTGATGATAACAGGTATGAATTTAGGGCAAGGTCCAAGTCCGATATGTGAAATACTGTTAAAATCAGGACTGAGTTCATAGGAACAGGGACCAGGTGCACATCAGGATGTGGTGGAAATGGCAGATAGGGAAGGGCCAGCTGGGGCTGTTGTGGTTGACGGGGGGGACGTGGGCATGCCAGACTCATTGCCAGCATGCAAGTAGCTTGTCGGTTAAAGTGGACCTGACATGAAATTCCCATCGACGATGGGCCCTTTTTAGTTACACTCTAAGTACCTTAATACTGTATCAAAGGATCGTTTACCGTAATTCAGCTTTGTTGTAGAATTGCATCCCCTACTAGGTGGCCCTTCTCTTAGCATTAGTACAGAACGAGCGAGTTTTGGTGGGCGGGGCCCAAGCCATGCGCCTCTATTGTCAATTGAGTCTCTAACGTCCGCATCTGATGAAACATTGACAGACATGCATTTGGGCACCACAAATTGCCCAAATTCCAATATTATGTATGAAATGTTATTAGGTTTAGGCCTCATTATATTGTGTGTTGAACAATAATCTGTTTACAAATTACAGGCCTAATAAAATATTTGATCATCCATTCACACATCCATCCATCCTCATTACATCTCTAGCTTCACCACGTCAGTAATGGCTCAGTTATCGGCGACTGTAATGGCGACTGTAATGGCGTTTCAATTTGATCCGGAATCTGATCCGGATGGCGAGGCACCTTAGGAGGAAGCAGAAAGGTAGAGGACGTCTTCCACAGGTGATCTAGACAGACGTGCTGTGCACAGAAGGAAGGGGCTGTGTGTGTGTGCGAGAGAGACATGAGTGACAGAGAGACGAAGAGAGAGCAGGGAATGAATACGCTGCGTGTTTTAAAGAGCCTATATGCAACTTTCCCCCAAAATAAACATAACAATAGCCTTTTTATTTGACCATTTATGACTCAAACATCTCCTGATGAGCATACTGACACCTTGTCAGCTCACAGTGGGTGCACCTATAAGCCTGTATCCAATTTTTTCTATTCTCTTTCGGGTCCGATTTTTCCCGCGCTGTCTGCGGATGTGACGTCAAGCGCGTTCATATGTTTCAGATCACTCTGCCACTACCAGTAGTCAGCACTCGCAAGCAGTTAAATGGATTGTGCGAATACACAGAAGAGACCAAGGACAACTTTGACACCAACAGTAACTCCACATAAGACTAAGAAAGTTAAACCCCTGACAAGTGCCCGAAAAAGATAGAAGATTGAGAGCAACCGGTGTGCGAGAGCGAGCAGAAAGGAAGAGCAGTTCCGTTTTTGGCCACATGGGGTCATTCGCAAGTTTAAATTTCAGAAAATTTCATATATTCCCTTTAAATAGCGTAAAAAAGAAAAACGAAACGCAATGTGTGACGGTCGGTGCTTATTTATTTATTTTTTTGGGTCAGTGTTGAATCTGTGGCGGTCGGAGTTTAATCTGTGGCGCACCGCCACAGATTCGTCATGTTTGGGAAACACTGGTATAAAACAGCTGAAGAACATTATTGCGGAAATATACTTACTTGAATAGGGATATTTGCTGGTTCACGGAGAGTTGGTATTGATCCTGGTAAAAGTTTAGGACGATCTGCGAATCCACTGCTGTATTGTCCCAAGACAATAAAACATTCGTCAGAGAAATGTTTGCCACAAATGACCGTGCGGTTCTGGTACATTCCCTGCATAAATAAAGTCCATCCACAAGCTTTTCAGTGGCTCTGAAGTGGGGAGGACATTGTCGATGCGGTCTGGACTCCATGCTGTCGTTGTTTAAGTTGTAATACGCACCGCGGGGGGAGGGACTTGGAGAGTGTAGTTCAGAGAATGGGGTAATTGGCTGGAACTCAATGACGTCATATGCCGAAACGTGTGGTCATATGCCAAACTGCAAAACAGCCCGTTTCTGAGTTCTAATTTCACTATGTAGGCAGACATACCCTGGGACAAAGGAAACACTGATATGTAATTTTAACCCCGATCAGTAATTTTAACCCCTTAGGGGACATAGGTAGGCTGGGGAAACTAAAAAATATAACCAAAAAATGCAAATTTCATGCCAGGGGCACTTTAAGATGTAATCCATCCGGACCAAACAATTGACTCCTGCCCCAGAAAATGTTAAAATTGTCTATAAAACCAATATTGTGGATTATGGTGGCAGAGGAAAGCCAAGTGTTCAGAGATAAAAGCCTGCTAAAATGACAAATTCCTCTGCCAACGGTGGGCTGGGCCAGAAATAAAAACAGACACGTATGTATTTCAAAAGATTAAACAAATTAATAAAATCCAGCTTCAGGAGATCAGACTGCTGTTTACGAATGTCGTTGGTTCTAGCGTGAATTATAACTCTACTCACAGTTGTGTGACGTTAAATGTGATCCAGGATCTGTTCAGCAATATCCTTTACCGCTGCTCCAGGAAAACACAGAGTGAGGGCTCCTCTCTTCCTTACATTCCTGATAATAGAATCTCCGATGATGAATGTGGTGGGCGGCTGGTCTGCAGGTTGATGCTGGGCAGAGGATCTTTCACCATCCAGGACCTGCTGGATGTTAGACAGATTAGCTTCCCCGGGACTGCAGCGATGTGTAGTCTGCGCCGATGGCTCGTTCTGTGGGTTCAGGGTGTAGTGGAGAATTACTTGCCGAGTTCTGGCTGCAGTCCTGAGTTTGGCGCAACCTGGAGGGCTGTGGGAGTCCGGCTGCTGCTCTGGCTGCTGTTCGGGGATGGGCAGCGGTCCTGCAGAACTGCGACGCTTCAGGGCGGTCGGAGGGACAATCAGAGGAGAAAGTCGTGCCCCAGGGGACTGAAGCGGTTTGACAAAAGCAGGCCGGGTAATGGAGAGCGGTGACTGTTGCTCCAGGCGCCCCCACCGCGGCTTGGCCCGACCATGGACCAGGCATCCTGTTGAGCTGATGGGGGGCTTTTGGCTTTGTCCCCTGCTGGAACCAGCACTCCTCCTCTGCAGCAGTTGTTGCACCGCTGACGTTCGGCAGTCTGAGTCCACTTGGAGATCCAGCGATGAATTCCCCTTCAGCAGCTTCACCGGGCTGGCAGGGAGTTGTGTCCACCAACTGAGTGCTGTTGGCTGCAGCGAAAGTCCGGCCAAAGAGGATGTCCACGTCGCACTTGTGGTCCTGGATTCAATGGAGCGTGGAGATCTGCTTCAGCTCCAGAAGTTTTTGAGTTAGTTTAACACAGCCATCACATCCGGGGGTACAGGTGAGTGAAGGCATGATGAAATAAAAAGTAGTCCGTACTCGGATTAAAAACAAATTGCTAAAAGTTAGTGGTGGATTGCTGGAGGATTGCTGTGATTGGCAAGTCTGCATCAACGGGGCCCAACCTCACGCCAATGACTGACGCAATCTGCTTGGATTCCTTAAATAGGAAACTTTTTAACTGATTGTAATGTTTGTATAAATGTATTGAAATGACTTCTTAAGTTCCTTGACATGACATCTGTTGTGAATTGGGGCTATATAAATAAACTGAATTGAATAAAATTGGTGTTAAAATTGGTTAAAACTAGTCATTTTTAAAACCAGTTAAAACCGTGTTAATTAGGGAGCCAGAGTTGGAGGGTCTCTCAGTTGTATGGACGCTGACGCACCAACCATCGAGGAGGAGTATGCAAAATATGCAAGAATGACAGAGGTCGACGTTTTCTGTAAGTCTTCACAAGGTTTTCACACACTGTTGTTTGTATTTTGGCAGTGATGTTTTGGGGCTGTCACTTGGCAACACAGACTTCAACTCCCTCCAACGAATTTCTATGGGGTTTGGGATCATTGTCATGCTGAAAGACCCTACCACATTTTATCTTTAACGCCGTTGCTGATGGAGGTTTTCACTCAAAATCTCAAGATATATGGCCCCATTCATTCTTTCCTTTACACGGATCAGTCGTCATGGTCCCTTTGCAGAAAAACAGCCCCAAGGCATTATGTTTCCACCCACATGGTTCACAATAGGTATGGTTTTCTTTGGATGCAACTCAGCATTCTTTCTCCTCCAAACACAACAACTAGAGTTTTTACCAAAAAGATCTATCTTGGTTTCATCTGACCATATGACGTTCTCCCAATCCTTTTCTAGATCATCCAGCTCTCTAGCATACTTCAGATGGGCCTGGACATGTACTGGCTTAAGCAGGGGGACACATCTAGCACTGCAGGACTTGAGTTCCTGGCGGCACAGTGTGTTACTGATGGTAGCCTTTGTCACTTTGGTCCCAGCTCTTTGCAGGTCATTCACTACGTACCCCCGTGTGGTTCTGGGATTTTTGCTTACCGTTCTAGTGATTTTTTTGACCCTCGGGATGAGCTCTTGCATGGAGCCCCAGATCGAGGGAGATCATCAGTGGTCTTGTATTTCTTCCATTTTCTACTAATTGCTTCCACAGTCAATTTCTTTACACCAATCTGCTTACCTATTGCAAAATCAGACTTCCCAGCCTGGTGAAGGTCTACAATTTTGTTTCTGGTGTCTTTTGACAGCTCTTTGGTCTTGGCCATAGTGGAGTTTGGAGTGTGACTGTTTGAGGTTGTGGACATGTGTCTTTTATACTGATCACGAGTTCAAACATGTGCCATTAATACAGGTAATGAGTGGAGGACAGAGAAGCCTCTTACAGAATAAGTTACAGGTGTGTGAGAGCCAGAAATCTTGCTTGTTTGTAGGTGACCAAATACGTATTTTCCACCATGATTTGCAAATAAATTCAAAAATCAATGTGAAAATCAATGTGATTTTCTGGATTTATTTCTCATTTTGTCTCTCATAGTTGAGGTATACCTATGATGAAAATGACAGGCATCTCTCATCTTTTTAAGTGGGAGAACTTGCACAATTGGTGGCTGACTAAATACTTTTTTACCCCACTGTATATCAACCACTGTTTCTCTACGGCTGCCCTACACCACATGTGTTGTGATTATTAAACACAAGAACTTCAACCTCCTGCTTGTTGTTATTATTAACAACTGTTTTTGAATTATCTTGATGTGGGGAACTTTGGATTGAGGCATAAACCTCTAATTTTCTGTCATGGCACACACCCATAGCAGAGTGAGGTGAAATGTTATATGCTATTAACAACTCAAGATATGTTTAAACATTTTTTAGTTTTGCAACTCTACTTTCATAAAATTTATTAATTCCAAAACCAACCCAAACATAGGTCCACATGACTTCAAAATAGACTGCACAAAAACACTTAATGAGTTTGGATTCTGGGGCAATTTTTTTTAATTTTGTCAGGCATAAGATGAATACATGTTGAAAATATCTCACCAGTTTCTCTAAATCGGAACCAACTGCAGCTTCCTTTTCTTTACCAATGTCTTTGTACTGGGACCTGAGTGGAAATGCTGAAAGTTGGGATCATTGCACCCAATCAAAGGAAAGTGCAGCTTGACTAACTCCACTTGTATTACACCTATGATGACTGATGACATATCTGAAGAGGCTCTGACTCTGCTAAATGTTGCAGGAAGATTAAAGTGCTGTATTAATAGGGATGGGTACCGAAACCCGGTAATAAATTGGCCCAGGGGCTGATTCTGACGGTCCACCCAGACCGATAAGCTTCAGCCTTATCGGTCCTCGTAACGGTAAAATTAAGGTCGTATTCATGTTTTGCGGGAGATATAAACACAAGCCAAACATTGTATTGCAGCCCACTCCTCCTTAACTAGCACACACGCTGTGGGGACGGAGTGGCGACTGCTGCGCGCTCACGTGTGTTCGTCAACTCATCCGAGCAGCAGCCGCGTGGACGCGCTGATGCCAGCTGCGCGCGACTTGCTGCGGGGCAGCTTGGCGCCCACTTGATGCGTAGATACCATAGACATGCATGTAATCTAGCTGCCCTGCTGCCTGGACGCGCTGACCGGTGTGAACGTGCCATTACAGATACGATGGCAGAGCGAACAAAAAGATCCAGAATTTGGCTTCATTTTACGAAAATAGATGCCGACCATGCACGCTGTCACATATGTAATAAAAGCTTTGCTTGCAAAGGCGGGAACACAAGTAATTTGACCAAACACCTTGCCAAAATACACCAACTACAAACCGAAAGATGCACGGTGTTTGACTGCCTGAGTGCTGCAGCAACAACAACCCCTGAATCGGCAGGTATGAATGTATGTTGCAAAGGAAACACGTGAAGCATGGACATAAGTTTGTCATTTTATTCTTACAATTAATAAATGCTGGATATTTTGAACAACAGCTTCCTTCTTATCAAAGTTTTTAAAAAAATCTTAAACTACAGTTAACCTGCTATTTCATTCTTACAATTAATAAATGCTGGACATTTTGAACAACAGCTTCCTTCTTATAAAGTAAAATTTTTTATCTTAAACTACAGTTCATTATTTGTGTTTTTCCCCTTTTGTTTTAGTCTTTCAAAAAAAAGTACCGATAAGAATACCGATAAAGTACCGGATAGATAAGGAGTATCGTTAAGAGTAGTAGTATCGATAAATCCTTAACGATACCCATCCCTATGTATTAATGGTTTTTATTCAGCTTTTCTGTATGTCTAGCACTTGCAAAAAGTAATGGAAAACATTGCATGTATAAATATGATTTGAAGAAAAAAGTAATAATTTCACTTAGGGTAACAGACTCATTTTAAATGCAGATACAAATGTTTAGATGACCATTTCAGGGCTTGCAATGTAACTCTTTTACTCAACTACATGAAAGTTTTTTGTTTGTTTATTTTTATATCCTTCACCAACAGTCATGTAAAATAATAAAGATACCTTATACTTTTTTAGATATTGATGGATGTTTAATAGTTTTTTGCATTCATCTTTAGAAAAGAAAATATACAAATATAGAATTTGCATTGGTCAAGGCTGAGGATGATCAATGACTTCTTCTTGACACCAGGACCTGTGTGGTGTGTTGTGTTAGGTACAGTCTTATCTTTGATGTTTAAACATGCAAAGTGGGACAATCAAGCAACAGAGGCAACATGATGTCTAAAGGTCAACTGGTTATTGATCTTGTCAGGATACTGGAGACTGTTTGGATGCAGATTTTGTGACATGTGGTCAGTTTGGCTGGGAAAACAAGCTGTGAATTTAAAAAAAAGTTTAGTTGGAAGTGATGGGATTTTCCCCATGTTGATATCTCAGAGACAGTCTGAAATTTTTTGCTCAGACCGTGTAGTGGTCAGGTCCGAAAAACAGGTAGAGTTTGGTATCTTCATCATAGTAGTGTAATGAGAAGCTATGTGTTTGGTTGACCTGGTCCAATGAAGTGGTGTGTATAGCATACAGAAGAGGTCCCAATATTGAGCCTTGGGAGACCACTGTGGCAAGGTGGTGCACTTCATTTAACATTATGACATTAACATGGCTTGAATTTACCTCTGTCACATCCTACTGTATGTGCAAAAGTCAAACACAATATCATAGATAGAAGTAAAGAGGCATGTTATCATAGGTGATTTTAAAGCTCAGTGTTGGTAAAACATTCTTTAAACTCAATCACAGTAAAACATCTTAATACTCAGTAACATTTGTGTACTTCATAACCTTACATTAAGGGAAAGTGATGTGTATTATATACCATGTAATTAAAAGAGGGCATTTTTAAACAAGATGGCTACAGTGGGTACTAGACATGGGATAGTATGAAATTCCTATGGTTCATTAACCTAGAGTAAAAACAACAAGATTTTATGGTATCATGGAATATGCATATAAATTTAAGACAAAATGTAGGCTATTACATCAACTTATTGTTTTTCTTCCAAAATAGAAAAGCAGCAATTATTCCTACTGCTACTTGAAAAATATAACATACATTTAATGATAAATTCTATGCTATTTGTAAGGCAAGGCAATTTTATTTGCATAGCACAAATTCACCAACAAGGCAATTCAAGGTGCTTTACATAAAAACAGCAATACAGTATAAAACACAGACAAAAGAAATGATACATTAAAACATTACTCAAAGGCAGATTTAAACAGATGGGGTTTTAGCCTTGTTTTAAAACAGGTCAGTGTTTCAGAAGCTTTGCAGTCATCTGGAAGTTGTTTCCAGATAAGAGGAGCATAGAAGCCGAAAGCTGCTTCTCCATGTTTGGTTCTAATTCTAGGGATGTTTAGTAGATTAGAATTAGAGGACCTGAGTGGTCTGGGGGGTTGGTATAGTGACAGCAAATCTTCATCATACTTTGGTGCTAAGCCATTCAATGATTTATAAACTAGTAAAAGTATTTTAAAGTCTATCAATAACTACTTCAGTTTTGTTTCTGTTCAGATGGAGAAAATTATGGCACATCCATCTTTTAATTTGCTCAATGCATTCACTTAGGGTTTGGATGGGTTCAAAGGTTCCCCTCCCCAGATATTTTTTTTACATGGGTAAGGGGGCTGTCTATTTCTTAAATCTCTGGCTCTTGGATTGGTGTGGATTCGTTAGGCGTTTAAGAACTAAGTTCGGTAAAGAAGTGATGTGATTTTCGGTGACTTTGCCCAACAAGTCGCAGATCAGAAATTAGCTTCTTGCTTCTTCTTCAATGTTTACATCTGCCAGGTAACTGTAGGGAGGATGTACTTCCAGGTCAGAGGTGATTGTGATGTCATAAATGTGGGTCTGCCTTTTTTTCGCATGTGCCTACTAGGTCGGGGTTGCACCAGCGGGTGGATTAGAGGAGGGGGTTGTGGAAAGATATAAGGTTAGGTGGGATATACCCTGTATAACCTTAGCCATGTTAGTGTTGAAGCAACCTTAAACCTTTAAAACTGTGGGTAAGATAAAGGCAGGGGACGTTTTTGGTTTAATTTATGGAATTCAGACATTTTCCCTACATTTGGTGTTAAATAGGGATGAAGTACAGATTCCCCGTCTTATTGTTAGAGTCTTTCCAGTAAAAAAAACTTGCAAATTCATTGCCAGACCTTGGTGGAATTTAGTTCAGGGGTTACTGTCACTGGGGGATTAGTTAGTCTTTCCATTTTTGCAAATAAGGTCCACGCATTAATAATGTTTCTGTTAATGATTTTAGGAAAGATCGATTCCTTTTCGTCTTTCGTATTTAAGTGATATCTGTTCAGTCTCTCTTTCTAGATTTCACAATGAACCCTTTGTCGAGTTTTCAGCCATTCTCTCTCGGCTCGTGGTCACTCCCTTTTTTCACTACTTACCTGTGGATCACTAATCCACAGAGACTACTTTCACTTTAATGATGGAAATAATGATGTCTGAAATTTTGGTTAGGAAGTTATCTACCAGCTTGTTTTCTGATTTTTGAGTTGGAAGAAGGGGGTGTGGAGAAAATTTCCACTGAACTGTCCCTTAGAAAACGTTTTTTCACATAATTAAGTCCAGAGTGTGTTCTCAATTGTGCGTTGGTTGTTTGACATGCTGAGTCAGGCCGAAGTTATGAAGAGTGTCACTAAATGTTTTTTGCCCGTCTCTCTTGGGGGTTGTCAGTGTGGATGTTGAAATCCCCCACAATTATTAACTGGTCATAGTCGAAACATATTACAGAAATAATGCCACTGAAATTATTGAATAACTTAGAGTCAAGCTTTGGGGGTTTATATAAACTTAGAAATTAGGCTTTAATTGGAGAGCTAGATATTCAAAAGATCATTTGTCGTGTTTCGTTTAAGGTCCCAAATACAGCAAGTAAAAATTTAATTATTTAATTGCAACAAAAACAAGAACTTACAAAACTCAGGAGAACCAACAAATGCAGCGTGGGGAGAAACAGGTACTGGACAGGAAAGTTTGACGGGCGACAGGGAAGGCAGGAACCAGACAGGCAAGAATGACGATGGACCAGTGAGTTGTGACTGAATGAGAGCTGTATATTTACTGAGGAGGGAATGAGGGAGTGACCGAGAAGACCAAGGATTAATTAGTGAGAAGCAGATGCAGGTGAGGGCAATTAGTGAAACTGGGTAAGGAGCAGAGTGGCAGGGAGTTAACAGGAAAGTGAAGAATTGCAAGGGAAACAGAAAACTCTTAAGAAAGTATAAACTAACTAAAAAAATATGTCTAAGGAGGAATCTAAAGGGGAAGTTAAGGAAACACTGGAGAACAAAAGGAAGAAATAAATTAGGGAACTATCTAAAGAGAAATAAACTAAGGAAACACAAATAAGAAGAAGGACACAAACAAAAGGTGAAAACATCTAAGAGCCTGAAAGGAACATGAAAACAAGGAAGTGCCATAAAATAAATACCAAAGAATACATAAAAATGATAATTAAACCGAATAAGGAAATAACTTACTTCAAACACAAAATCCAAGAACTATGACATCACTGAGTTAAGAAAAATTGTGGCTACTTTACATAAAAACCAGCTCACTTTACATAATGTGTAGCTTTAAATCCAAAGTTAGGTGTTAGGTGGTTTGTCAAATGTTCTCAATTTCAAACAGTCTTTCTTTTATTCACCAGTATCAAATTCTGAATTTATTTCCCACTTACTTTGCCGAACAGTTTAATTAGGAATTCCTCCGTTAACATTCCTGAGCCATTGTATTGTTCCACCTTGTTTTTAACTGCCTATGCAGGTGTTTCCAACATCTCTTGAAAGTAAAGAAGGTCTTCAGGGCCCAACACACTTTGCAAGTGTTTATAATGGCTTGACTGCACCTGTGCTGTTAGTCAGTGATAAGTGACTCAAGAGCATTAGCTGTAATAATGAGCTCTTTTCTTGCCCCCCCTTAACTTTGCCAAAGCCTCTGTTTTCTGTTGTTTATCCTCACCTAACGTCTGATGCTTACTCAGAGGTATGTAAAAATAATTTGCTGCTAGTAATTCGGACCCATAAAATCATCATAACCAATTTTGGATTGCAAGTCGCCATGGGATATATTTGCAAATGTACGATAAAGCGCATTGAAGCTCATTAAGATACATTGCGTGTTTGAATGCAGTTAGAAATTAGTTTCAGATTAAATCACCTAGTATTAAAACTCTTCTAAATTGGCTGCCACAAGCAGCTCTGATAAGGAATTTGATCAGGTTCATGGCTACCATACTGCTTTTTTTCTGTTTAGCCAACATAAGAGTCTATTAGTTACTCCTTTATAGAGTGCCTTCTTTGTAAATCCACTCTTTTAGCCTAATGTTTAAGTGGAAGATGAGAGGTTCATCATGACTCAGGATTGCTTAACGCATCCCTGCTGCTCATTGTGCATAATTGTATATATGCATATCATAAAATGCAATGTATTTTCAGCTATAAATTCAAAAGCATATGCAAGGCTATTTATATATAGAAAATATGTTCAAGCATTGAGCTTTTACAAAGGCAAATACAAAGTTTATACTACATACAAAATTATATTTTGCGTTTGAAACAAAAACACGGGGACATAATGGAAAAGTAAGAGCTTATCTTATTAACGATATTACGAAAGCAAGCAGTGCAAGATGAGAAACAAAGAGACAGTTTGATTAAATTAAAGGGAAGAGAAACACAAAGAGAAGAGAAAGAGCCTTGCAAAAAATCAAGCCAGAAAACAACAGGGCCTGATGAAGAGAGAACAAACTGAAGGTCAGAGCTTCATTTAGACTTCAATCTGCCAAGTAAAACAGGCTGTTGGCACTGCAATTACACTTTGCTGAGCATATTTCAAAAGTCCCCAACATCCTTGATACTGCAGTTCAGAGAACTTTACAATCAGAACTCAGACTTAACAAAGGTTAATAGAATGTAAGTATCAGGGTTTATATATTTTTTTACTGCAAAATATGTTAAACGTATTTATTCTCAGGTCCGTTGTTGGTTCACAATTATTCACTTTATGAATGTTCTCATAATGTCCCGAGAGAACACAAAGGAGATATTAAACATATGAAAACACTGGTCCAAGTGTTTTGTTCTGAAATGATCCAAAGTCATATCAGACGGGGGTGATTGGAGTTCCAGGAGAAGGTGAGTTAATCTACAGAGCTGAGATTGACAGGTGTTTGGTGGTTCAGTGATATTTTGTTCTTTTTTTTCTTCCAGTTGGAGCTGGTTAAGTGATGACTCATTGGAAGGTGTATAGGCTAGGCATGTGAGTGAAGTAGAGGAAGAAGTAAACCTCAGAGAGCAGTTACCAGCAGGTCTGACGGAGGAGTGGCAGAGAAAGGAAGAGCACTCGGGATAGGTGTTCTCCACAGAGACGCTAGAAATCAGATCACTGTATTTAAGATTCAGACATTACTGGACAAATCCAGGTTCTGTCAGGGAAGAAAAGGGAAGGTAGAATCAGAGCTTCGGGATGCAAGCAACACAAGTAAATGAGAGCTTACATACTGCTCAGGTAAGCAAAACAATCTGTTTGTTTCAGGGAACCAGCTCCTCTTTAAGCTCCTCCTGATGGGCCTTAATGAGCCCCAGCCCTGGAGCCTGCACTTGCCAAACACACCCTGGATGGAAGGACAGAAACACCAAAACCACTTGCACAAAGCTCTGTGGATAGGTCGTCACGGCTTGCTCAGGAACAATATCATACACTCACACTCACACAAACTCGTACAACATTCTTCACAATTATTGGCACCCCTGGTAAAGATGTGTATATTGCCTCAATTAAAATGATATTTAATTGCATTTGCCAACTCTACTCCTAAAAGAAATGCAACAGTTCTCTCACAGTAAGGTGTGGAGATTATTATCGGCCAAATTAGTCAGTAAATTTAATTATATTTAATTCAAAAATACGTACTGAACCCAGAGGCAAATTAAATGTTGTTATTGCTCATACAATTAATTCTTTAAGGGCTTGTTTTAGATCATGACGGGCATGGGCGGTCTGTGTTGCAGCAGAACTGAAGAAGCCTCCGACTGAAGACACTCTGTTGTTGTAGATAGTCTCATGAAGAGGATGCTTAGGTTGTCTATAATTTTTTTGATTTTATGCAGAATTCGTCTTTGCATCATCATCTCCAGTGGTTCCACAGTAGTGGTAAGAACAGAACCAGCCTTCATAATCAGCATGTTTAGCCTTTTTAAGTCCCTGGCTCTGATGCTGCTACCCCAACAGATGATGGTGGAAGATAATATACTCCTTGAAGGACCTAAGCTTCCTCAGGAAGGACAGTCTGCTCTGTCCCTTCTTGTAGACTGCTTCACTGTTCAGTCTCCAGTCCAGTCTGTTGTTCAGGTGAACTCTGAGGTGTTTATACTCCTCAACCACCTCCACTTCTTCTCATGTGATTGAGACAGTTTGATTTATCCCTTTCTTCTGAAATCTACAATCATCTCCTTCGTTTTGTTCACATTCAAGGTAAAAATTTTGATTCCACACCATTTCACAAAGAGGTCCAACAGCTCTGTTTGTTCAGCTTCTTGTCCATCTCTGATACACCCGACAATTGCAGTCATCTGAGTTTTTCTGCAGATGACAGGTCTCTGATTTCAACTGGAAGTCTGAGGTGTACAGAGTGAAAAGGAATGGTGAGAGTACAGTCCCCTGTGGTGCTCCCGTGCTGCTGACCTCCTGGCATGACACACAATTTTTGAGTCTTATAAACTGTGGTCTGTTTTTCAGGAAGTCATTGATCCAGGCTATTGTTGAGGGCTACACCTGTGTCTTCAGGGGTTTCTGACAAAGCAAATCAGGCTGAATTGTATCAAATGCACTGGATAAATTAAAGAACATGATCCTCACAGTGATACCTGCTTTGACCAGTTGACAGTGGGTTGGTTGAAGCAGGTGGATGATGGCATCTTCAATTCCAACTCCACGGCAATAAGCACACCTAATATGTTCTTGTTTGCTTACTCAGGGGGGGCTAAAAGGAATCTCTCGAGGACATTTATGATGTGGGATGTCAGGGCAACAGCTCCGGAGTCCCTGATGACTGATTGGTGATTTTTCTTTGATACTGGAACAAGGCATGATGTCTTCCACAACACTGGAACCTTCTCCTGGGTTAGGCTAAGGTTGAAGAGGTGCTGCAGAATCCCACAGACCTGCTCTGCACAGGCCTTCAGGACTCCAGGTCTCTCCAGCTGCCTCTTCACCTGACTTTTAGAGACAGACAATTGGGAGGGGGAGGGAAATGGGTTAGCAGCATATTCTGACTTGGTTGTCAAGTCAAACTTGTGGAAGCAGAAGAGTCCATGACTGAGGTGAATGATAAAATCCTATGTGTGACAGGAAACCTGTGGGTCAGAGGAGAATTGGATGTTTGTTTGACTGGGGACAGGTGAGGAGGATGCTGAGCTACTGCCTGAACTGAACCTGTTGAAGAATGTGTTTAGTTCACTGGCTCTGTCCAGACATTCATCTATCCAACCCTGCTTAAAGCCTGTGAGCTTTTTCATTCCTGACCACACATCTTTGATATTGTTCCTCTGTAGTTTGCTCTCCAGCTTCTTCTTATATGCCTCCTTGCTGTCTCTGATCTCGACCTTAAGTTGCTTCTGTATTCTCCTCAATAATTCCCAATAATTCTCAATAATAATAATTTTTTTCTTCTTTAGCAGTTCCTTCAGGTCACTGGTGATCCAGGGTTTGTTATTAGGGAAACATCACACTGTTCGCGTGGGAATGATGTTGTCCACACAGAAGTTTATATAGTCAGTCACACACTTTTGCCGCGTTCACACCGCGCATGACTAGTTTGAAGCCTATACATTTTTAAGCTTGAAGCTTGCAAGCACGTGGGTGGGGCTTCCTCTGTTGCCAGATTCTTTAAACAATGATTTTAAGAGAGTGGCTTGACTTTATTTGCTAAATAAATCTAGACAACGTCGTCGTCGGGGGCATTAGCGCCGTTTGTGGATACACCCCATTCTTAAGAGGCTTTTTGAGTTTGGAGAGTTTAACCATGTAATGTGTAGTGACGTCACTTCAGTGATACGCTACGATTGGTTGACGCTCAGGGGACAGCGCAGAAAGTTCAGCTAGCTCAACTTCTGCGATGCTGGCTTTTGCCGCTTTGAAGCTTGGAGAAAAGCAAAAGTTTCCAAATTTGCCGCGGCCAAAGCACACAAAGCACCGCGGAAACTCTGACGGCCTCAACCATAGACTTAACACATAATCTTGCCGTTAGGGGCGTTGACTTTTTGGGCCATGTGAACGGGCCATCGGTCCTGATACTGACGTCCTCTCCATGTCTGTGGTCTGAAAACAACCCCGCAGGGCCTCTTCAGCTTCGTGTGACTATTTTCTCACATTTCTTTTTTTCACAGGTTGCCTCTGAACAAGTGGTTTATATTCTGAGCAAGATTGTGATCTGATTGTCCCAGAGGAGGTCTTGGTTTGGACATGTATGCATCCTTTACATTTGCATAAAACAAATCTAAGGTCTTGTGTTCTCTTGTGGAGCAGCTGACAAACTGTTGAAATGTTGGAAGTGTAGGAGAGAGCGAGGCATGATTAAAATCATCAGGGGTCTCATTTATAAAACATTGCGAAGAATTGCTACTAAAAGTGTACGTACATCCAAAACAAAAAGTTTGCGTACGCCAAAAAGATTTCTGATTTATAAAACCCTGCACAGGTGTAAGCCATTTCCCCTTTATAAATCACAGTCTTCTTGGAAGTTTGCGCACGTGAATTTGGCTCATATCCCGCCCTGAACACGCCCAAATCCGGCTATAAAAGGTCAATGCAAAGTAGGACATGAATATTGATGTATATGAAGAGAGGGAAATATGGCAACAACAAAAAAACCAAGAAGATAAACTTTACGGAGATGAAGATTGAAGTGCTAGTGGGTGAAGTGGAGGCTAGAAGATACATTTTATTTGGTGGACGCAGCAGTGGTATCACAAATAAAAGGAAGAACTGCGAGTGGCAGCATGTGGCGTCTGCAGTGCAGATTGTCAGTGCAACTGACAGGACGGTACCCGAAATAAAAAAAAAGTGGTCGGACCTCAAAGTTGAGGCCAAAAAAAACTTGCCTCCCACCGCCAGAGTGGGTCTGCTACTGGATGGGGTACGTGTACACCCGGGCTGACACCACTGGACAGGAAGATGGCAAGCATCATGGGAACATCAAGCGTGTACGGTATTGTGTCAGAGAAGGAGGGCGACACCGACCTGGCAGAAACGAAAGATGAACCCGGTAAAGTACCTTTTGTATATATTTTATTACATGGCTACATTAACAATTTGAGCATATTTTAAGGAGACAGACTAATATGCCGTGTCTTTTCAGCTCTTCCACAGTCGGTAGGTGGCGAGGATGAGGAGGCTGAGGAAGATGAGGTTGCCCAGCGTCCGGCTGCCCCCAGCACCAGTGCTGCCGGTGCCCGTGGTGCATCCAGCAGTGGTCGGGTTCTGACTGAAGCTGAGAGAGACATCATCAGCGCCATCAATTCTGTGACAAACGAGTTAAAGGAAATGAAGAGTGTGCTGTGCGACATGGTGACAGCCATTGGTACCTTAAATGATACAATAAAACATTTTAATAAATGAACCTTGTCGTTGTTATCTCAAACGCCGCATTACATCCAGGCAGATCCTTGCTCCCTGGGTGAAGGCTTCCTGTCGAGGAGGAGGCGGCTGTGGGTCGGGGTTTTCATGCTGGGGAGGGGGTAGGCCAGGAGGGAGGGGAATTCCAATTCTCAGTGCCATGTTATGAAGAATTCCACATGCCCTGACGATCTTGCAGACCTTTGTAGGGTGGTATAATAGTCTGCCACCCGAGACATCCAATGACCGCCACCTACATTTTAACAGGCCTATGGCAAGCTCCACGACTGAGCGCACACGCGTGTGACAGGAGTTGTAGCACATTTCCTCTGCTGTCTGTGGGCCTGGGAACAGGGTCAGAAGCCAGCTCCTGAGAGGGTAGCCACTATCACCTGCAAGTGATAGCACGTTTAATTCAGGCGACAACAACAACCAGCATTTCTAATGACGGTGAGGACTTACCGAGCAGCCAGCCATCACGCACAGCGCCTGCCTGCAGTCTGTTCCCTACATTGCTGTGTGTCAAGATAAAGGAGTCGTGTGTTGACCCAGGCCATCATGCCACCATATTAGTGATCATCATGTGTGAATCACATATGATTTGCACATTAATACTGTGTACATGTTTCCGATTGACAAAAACAAATTCATCCTCGGACGGGGCCCTTATTGCAATATGGGTGCAGTCAATTGCGCCGATTATGTTTGGGAAACCAGACATTGCTGCAAATTGCATCTTAATTTCGGCCTGCTTCCCCACAGTATATGGACACATGATGTATCGCCTGCTCATTTTAATGATCCCATCCAAGACTGCAGGCATTATTGCGCTCGGGGACGGCTGTGATATCCCAGACCAAGTAAATAAATATAACTTATTTGAAGGCATTATTTCCAAAAAGGGACTTTGGGCAGAATAGTAAGAATCATGTCACTCAGACACATACCTGTCGGCTAATTCCCGCTGGTAACAACCAATTGCAAGAAACCCCAGACTGGTGAGCACCTGCAGCTGGACCGGAATGGCACGGTTCCGCCTGGACAGTCTCTCCAAAACCGGGCCCAATTCAGCACAGAGATCCAAGAGCACAGCTCTAGGGAATCTGAATCTGCTTATTAGCCAGTCATTATCATGGGCAAGGAGGTCCGCATGATCCCTGAACACGCGTTCTCTCCTAATCCTTCCATTTGCAAAATCTTCTAGCAACACCAGTGCATCCATCTCAAATATTACGCTTGAAAGTAGTTGGGGTATTTCTATTGGCAGCAATAGGACTGATTGCTTCCTTCTTTGGCACAATGAATGTGCCAATCAATGATATATGGTACTGATGATTCCATTTATTAATTGGCATACAGTCCCAGCCCTTTTATCTGAGTTTAAGGTTTTGAGATAAATTTGATGTATTAATTTTAACTTTGAAAAATGTTTTTAGAAGAGCTATAGCTCACTGCAAAGCTACAATATAGATATCATTGCTGGTTTGGATGTTTATAATAACATGAATCCATAATTAAGGTTTGGTGTGAGGTGAAATTATATGTGTGAGAGGAGTAATATGCAGTCTGGCTGCAGTTCACCACCTCACCAACTGCGTCGTCGATTCCCCCCGTCTCCAAAATGTCCGTACGCACGGGTCAAAGTTGGCGTACAGGTGCGCACATTTTCCCGTCAAGTCTGTTTTTTATAAATCATAACTTTTGCTTTGAAAGTGCCGTACGCCAGTTTCAGGCCCCATTTTGTGCGTATGCAACGTTTATAAATGAGACCCCAGATATCTCCACAAATGCATTGGGGTGGTGAGTCTGTAGGTTAGCGACAACGGAACTAATGACATCACATGCATTGTTGGTAACAGCTGAAGGGGAAATGTAAACAACTGCCAAAATAACACAAGTGAACTCTCTTGGTAAATAATATGTATGAAAACTTACTGCCAAGAGTTCAGTATATGGGCCTCAGAGGTGAAACTTCACAGTAACATGTCCTAGATGACACCATTTGTTGTTGACAAGCACTGCGACTCTACCTTCTTTTCTTTTCCTGCTCCTCTTCAGATCTCTCTCTGCTTGTATAGTCATGAATCCTGGCAGAGAGAGGTTGGAGTCGGGATATGATCCTGCAGCCACGTCTCAGTGAAACACATAACACTGCATTCCTGATACTCTCACTGAGTCCTTGTAAGGGCTTGGAGTTCATGCATCTTGTTAGCCAGTGATCTGTGGAATTTTGTTCAAGACAACATGTTGCAGCCTGACTTAGTTGGTGACCAAATTATGTATACAGTAGTGTTAGAATGACTCAGTGTTTGAGTGCTATTTACGAAAGACAACATATCATTATATTGCATTGAAAAGAAGTGGTGTGATAGGTGTTTCATTAAGAGAAAATATTGGCTGCTCCTTCATCCTTCAGTTTTTTGTGTTTTGTTTTTGGTGTGAGCTATGGCTACTGCAACAAAATATACTTTTGTAATAGGGGCTTTTACATGTTTATCAGGGGTGCTAGTAAACAACAAGGGTGCAACCACCTTGGTACCTAGTCTGCCCCCAATCAATCCCAAATATTTGCCAAAGCAACCTCATCTCAAACTCTCTTGTTGTGTCATCCTTGTTTTTAGTGTGTGCAATTAATACAACATTCAAAGATAAATAGAATTTAAATTATTTGCAAGAGTTGTGATTACAAGACTGGCACAGAAAAAAGTTTATCTGACTTCAAAGCTATAGATGGTTCAACCTTCACCATTTAGTTTTAATGTTAAAAACAATAGATACGCTATTTTATGACTGTTTAAATGCAACATAAATGTCAGAACTCAACCACAGGCTGCAAACATTCAAGTCGATTTATTTTGAGCATACTCTAAGTGACCTGTTTCAGAATGTTCTTAATCATTTATTTGTAGCTCTTTGTAGAACTTAGTAAGAAGAGATGCAGACGACTCTATCAATCTCCAAAGAACTGTCCTGTACTATTACTGTGGTTCACAACCTATAGCACACTTGTATTTTAGCAAAATTTCATGTGTGGTGCCAAGAAATAGACTGATGCTTCCTCTTTCATAAATCAATCACTGGTGACCTTATGCTGCTACTGTAGAGTGAACACAGTTTTGATTAGGTGTGCATGTGCTTATTAACCACAATGTCTATCTTGAGCTCTACATCAAACACAGTTTAATCAAATGCACACACACACATACGCACGTCTTGCTATCCTTGTGTTGACATTGTATTGACTTCCATTGATTTTACTATGCCTAACCCAGACACTTTCCCTAAACCTAACCATTAGGGATACATGCCTAACCCTAACCTTAACCTAAACCTAATTCACACCATACCTCTAAACCTAACTAGTAGAGTTTAATAGCTTGTTAAACATTGTGGGGACCAGGCAAAATGTCCTCACAACTACAAATGTCCACACAATGCTAGTGGGCTGTAAAAGGTTGGGTCTCACAAGTATAGCTATACATGTACACACACACACGCATGCACCAACCTATACACACACACACACACACACACACCTTCCTTTAACTGATTATGAATAGCCTCAACAACTTGACAATCAACATGAGAGACAATCTTTTAATGTTTACTGTCAATATTAAGCATTTTTGTAGTAATTGCTTTAAGCAACATTAAAATGCTGTTACACTCAATATGTTGAAAGTCATTATGCTTAAAAGTCAATGTGTTTAAAGTAAGGATTCTGTTTAAATTTCAGAATACTAATGTAATATAGACTATAAAATATATAAGTTACTAAAGTAGCCTAATGAAGTAAGTCTTAAAGGAGGGTGGCATGTAAAATCCACTTTTTAAAGCTTTTCATCACATTCTTATGATATTCCCTCCTTAAAAACATGCCTAAAGTGTTTCTTAGGTTAATTTATGTATGTTTGAGTAATATCTATAAACTCTCGCGGCCGCCATGTTGAGCACTGAACGCCAGGGTCCTCATAGGAACGCCCTAACCTCCCAGCAACGCCCCTAAATTTTGATTACCGCCCACGTCTCTCCACAGCCCTCCCTCCCCCGCTCCCAGAGGCCAGAGCACAAAGCAGAGCGTCGTCAGTAGCAATCAGGTAGCACCTGTGGAAAGTCGTAGCTCTTGAACGAGCCGCTGAACGGGCTCCGGTTCATCCAATATTTCACTTTCAGGGTCAGAAACGGGATCAAATGCATATGCTTGTACCATGTCCTGCGTGGCCATAGTAAACCGGCAGATATGCCTGTCTTCCAAAAAGTCCAGCGCACCGATGCTACAGTACTGTAATGCTTTGTCCCCATGCGACTGGAGAATGTTATGATGTTGTGGCAGCGTGTTGAAGGGGGCATGTCCGATACTCTTAAAGAGACATGCAGCTAATTTCAAGCCGTTCAGTGCGAACATGCTGTGAGTGCAAAATTTCAAATACTTTATCTTTTTAATTGCATTTGTTGCTTAAATTGAAATTCCTGAACAGATTAAATTTTTTTTATTTGTACCTAAAAGAAAATATGCACACAAAATCCAACAACTGCATTTTCTACAGCTAATCACATCAGCAGCCTTAATCCTAAATTTTTTTTTTTTCGAACTATATAACCTAATTTATACCTTGTAGTCCACACTATTATTCTTGCAACGCATGTATGCCGTACGTAATGTCAAATACTGTCCTCTGCAGATTTTCTTGTGCAGTCCAGAGTTTTGTGTTCACATTAAAGGTTTTATTCACTTATAAACTGTGTAATACTTGTTCTTTTTGAAATATGTTTGGTCACTGAGTTGCATATGCATGCTGCACATGAACATTTTCTCCAACCCCCATTGCCTGCATTAGCCACAGAAAATACATAGACAGGAAAAACGAGTGAGTCAGAAAAAGCCAGTCCCTTCTTTGTCACAGAGAAAATTAGGATTCATGGTCTTGCCTACCTTAGTTTAAGGCCCCCCCACGGGAAGGCTGTATTGATTAGCCAGTAGATGGCAGAGCACGTATCTGCTTGTAGAAGTTAAATATTAACAACTTGGCTAGTAGAAGCTAACCATTAGCAACTCCACAACATGGCGAAACATGTTCGGGCTTGTGTTATTTTTGGACATATCACATCAGCGTTGCATTTTTTACCCAAGAAAGATGAGCTGAAGAAGAAACTTTTGTAATTCGTCTTAGGAACACCACCAGCTAAATAAGGCAGCATAAGAGCCGCATTGATGTTTGCCAATCGTGGTCAAGACATTTGTATATCATGAATAATAATGAGTTAGACTCTTGGGCCACGTCCACACGAAGCCGGTACGTTCCCTATCCGATTTTTTTTTTCCTCGTTCTAAAAAGAAATTCCGTAAACACGGCGTCATCTCAAGAACTATCTGCGTCAACACGAAACCACTGAAACCGACTGAAAACGGTGTAGTATATATGTCAGACCAGTATGGAGCGCTGCAATTCCGCCACAGAGATACACTGTACACGGAGAAGAAGACTTGAGCATGCGCATAACCTTGCGCGCTGTATACGAACCAAGAAGAATACATTTATAAAAAGCAATAGATTTTGCTGTAATAAAGCTAGTAGGCTTAGTAGCTTCTGCAGCACGAACAAAATCATGTAGTCCGCCATTATTGTTGTTGCAGTTACGTGTGATGCAGCCGAAACATGATGTGATGACATCATCGTTTCAGACAATATACGGATTCGCTGTACACACGAAACCGCAAGGGCATCGTTTTCAGATTTATCCACTTTGGGACCCGGTTTCAAAAAATAGCGGTTTCAGTCTCCGAAAACACCGGATCCGTGTGGACAAAACGCTAATACGATAAAAAATGTATACGTATACAGCGAAACGCGTCTCTGTGTGGACGGGCCCTTTATCTTGAAGTTTCCCCTCACCCACTCCTCTGACAAACTGCAATCTTCTGACACAGGAGTGAGAGAGCATTTTTTTTCCACTGAAGACGACTCACAAGGCTTTCATTCATACTAGAGGCTACAGCAAATTTATTGAAAAAAACAAGTGAATGAGACCTTTTAGCAGAAAGGATAATAACCTCAGTCAGAGGGTGGTGCCAAACACAGAAAAAATAAATAAAATGAAGGGGCAAATCATGAGTCAAGGAAGAAAAGCACCAATGAAATGTGTGCAAATCACCCTTATCATGACACTTGATATAGAGGTCACGAATGGAGTGTTTCAGTTGCTTGGTGAGAGGCTTTTTGTAGCAGTCAGAGCAGTGGTGAGACGAGGAGTGACAAGATTTTTACAATAAATTAGTTCAAGTGGTGCTAGCCTGATGTGCACATGATGAGATTGGAGCTTTGACAGGGTACCAGTATGGCTAGCACTACTTCAAATTGTATGATTAGCAATCCACACTATTATGTACAAGCCACAGGACATAGAAAAGCTACTACTGATCATACCAGGATCCTTCCAAGAACTAAATATACGTATTTGTTAGGGACCACAACCGCCCACAAAGTGGTGGTTGTGCTACAATCCAAGAATACTTCAGACCCCCTCTAAAAACATATCGATCAAACTTTATTTATAAATAAAAAGACTGCAACTCAAAGTGCTTTACAGATTAGAAATAACCCCACATAAACCAAATTCCCATCCCTCCCCCAGATTTAAAAGCATGATCACATTTATACCCCCCTACCCTCAACCCAATTCCCATGAGCACACACATTCTAGAGCGACATTAATAAGGACATCTCGCAGAGTACAGAGGAGCCAGGTAAGGTAAGGAAACACCAGCCAAGGGCGCCCAGAGGAGGCAAGACCGAGACCCCTCCCTCCACCCAAGCACTACCTGGAGAGCTCCCAGGCACGCACAGCTGACCACCGCTCCCGAGGCAGAGGGCTCCGGCAGAGGAAACACTTGACAGTGTGTATTTATCCAGATGTCATTGAAATCTTAATGAGGGTAGTCTCGGTGCTGTGGTGAGCATGGGAACAAGCACAAAAAATATCAAAGTGGTTTGTCATTGTTAGGAAGCTATTTATCTGTTGAAACACAGCTCTCTCAATAATCTTACTGATGAATGGAAGATGAGAGATTGGCCTGTAGTTCTGGGCTACTGTCACAGGGGGATTAGTAAGTCTTTAAAGTACATAAAGTATGTGCATGGCGACAAGGAAGTTATCTACCAGCTTGTTTACTGATTTTGAGTTGGGAGACGAAGGGGATGTGGTCGGAGAGTAAATTAGTTCAACGGTTTCAACTGAACTGTCCCATAGAAAACCTTTTTTTTACAGTAGTCTCACAGTTGCTAGATAGTTTAGCAGGGATGGTACTTTTAAAGAATACATAGAAATTGTCAGATAATGCAATATCAATTACTAAAACGTTAGAGATATTTAAACCTTTGGTCATAATCAAGTCCAGGGTGTGTCCTGGACACCCTAGACAGGGTGTGTGTTGGTTGTTTGACATGCTGGGTCAGGCCGAAATTATGAAGAGTCTTACCTAATGATTTTGCTCGTCTATCTTGGGGATTGTCAGCGTGGATGTTGAAATCCCCCACAATTATCATTTGGTCATAGTCAGTACATATTACGGAAAGAAGGTTGTTAAAGTCATTGAAGAGTTAGTTAGGTTTTGGAGATTTATATAAACTTAGAAATAAAGCTTTGTTAGAATCCTTAATTTGGAGAGCTACATACTCAAAATAGTTATATGTGCCTAGGAATACATTTTTAAAGTTCATTGAGTTAGGAAAAATTGTGGCTACCCCTCCACCGCGTCTGTGTTTCCTGCTTTTGCTTACAAAACTGTAATTTGGAGGAGTCGATTATATTAATGTACGGTTCATTATTTACGTCTAACCAGGATTCCGATAGAAACAGAATGTGTACATTATGCTCAGTGATTTAGTCATGTAGTCATTATTTAGAAACGACTTCCCTGACAGAGAGCTTATGTTTAATAAAGCTAATTTAAGAAGTTTGATGATGGGTAGCTGCACCTTCTGACATGTGATCAATTTGAGGTTTGGTTTAATATGAGAGCATTTGGCTTTAATTTTTGGTTTTTAGAAAAATCCCTTTTCACAATCTCTGACAGTTTTTTTTTGGCTACATCAATAGATTCTGCGTGAATAACTAGCTTTTCCAGTATTGGATGGTTATCTATGATTGTCTGAATTTCTTCTGAAATTTCTCTCACAATACTTTGGGAGTAACTGAAAACATTAGTGTTGAGGCTTCAAATGTTTTCGTTGCCATTTATTAAACCTCATTAATTATTAGAATCTTTGCAGGGTGAAGTCTTACTTCTCTTATGTGGCTGGATTTCTCCTGGCAACCTTGGCTGGTACCGGGGTCTTTGTTGTCTTTTGGGGAACTGAGGGCTGCATATCTGTTCTTCAGTGGGATTTCGAACGGAGTACTGTCTCTTGTTTTGAGTTGGAATTTATTTTGTTTTCTCTTCTTCGAAGCAGGTATAGATCTATTGATGCGCTTTAAGGCAGGCCATTCTTCATCAAACTGTGAATGTGGTGTTCTCCCGATTAAGCGCCATGTTTTGGTTGGGGGAGTAGTGTTTTCCTGTGGTTTCTGTCCAAGGGCGTTGGACAGGGTAGCGAATAACACAGGCCTGCCAGGTTGTTTATCCCTTTGTCTAATCATCGGTAAACTCGTCTCGTTTCCATATCCTGCATTTACCTCCACAATCCCTTTGAGGCATCAGATCTTCTCCATTGCGTCCAGTTTGTCAAAGTACTCAGCTGAGCATAACGGCATTTTGTTATTCCACAGTCTTTTAAAAAGTAATCCAAAAAGAGAAATCCGGTGTAATGCAGTAGCTCCAGAGGCTGGTATATTAATTAAGAAAATCAACAGCTAAGAAAATAAAATAAAAGAAGAGAAGAGAAGATAATAAGGTGAGGATCAGAGATCCGAAAGTAATCTTCCTTCCAACATTACACTGTTGTGTGATTATTCCACGATAAAATTCTAACATATTGGATGTTTAAACTTGAGATTAATCCTATTATTTAACTAACAGGTACCAGACCACTTTTAAATTTGACTACTATGTCAACCATAGTATCATACCACAAGTGAGAGGTACACAGGTGGTGCAATGCAGATGTTCATTCTCTGTAACACCAAACAAGGAAACTTTAAACACACACAGTTGTTTCCATCTCTCTCAGTGCATCTGGTTGCTCTGCAGAATGAAATTATCACTTTAAATCATCTAGATTTGTAAAGTTCATTGCATACTGATCATCATTAATAAAGCACAAATTATTCTAAAAGCAACGCCTGTTTGGCTTGTACTTAAATTGTACCTGAAGGTTCCTGCTCTGAATCCTCACTACTGCTGTCCACCACTATCGTTACCGCAGGAACTCTTGCAGCACTTGTGCTGCTGACAGTGCTGACTAGGCATGGGCCGCTATGAGATTCTGACGGTATGATAACCGTAGGCAAAAATATCGCGGTTTCATGGTTTTACGATATTATGATTACAGCTCTAAAATATGTATTTTGAATGTCTGTATTATTTTTTTTAAAGGAAAAAACGTTTTACCTATGCAGATATGGTAACTAACTAGCATGCTAAGATAAATCATCATTAGCATGCTAGTTACCATTATCTGCCTCAGTTAAAAAAAGTTACTAAGGACAGAGATGAAGAAAGGATAAGGTAGTTACCATATCTGCCAAGGTAACAAGCTAATTTCACTAATGTCAGACGCTAATACGCTCGTTCATTTCAGGCCGCATTAACTTTACCTTGAAGCCAAATACTGGGATATGTGGTCTGTTCAGTCAGATTTGGGAAAAATGAATGCCAACACAGTTCATTAACTTAAAAGACAATTAAAGTTATTTTGTTGTTTTGTGTTAAAATCGCAAATTATAGAATAATTTGTGAATAATTTGTGATGAAGATTTGGTTATCAGGCCTGTAAATCATTTATGCATAAAAAACACATTTGAATAGTCATAGGCAGATAAAAACACTTAGATAACCATTAGACTTTTAATTAGGGATGTCCGATATTATGCTTGATATTATTATCAAGGATACAATTCAAACTGTAAACACTGTTGTGGTAAATGTTGAATGTCTGAGGTGGTCCAATCAAAAATGCTACGTTCGGGAATTTGTGTGTTTATCCAGAGGAAAAGCTCGGGTCAGCCTGATCTGAGTCGTGGCCCAGCTGAATTATAGCCTTGGCTAAGAGGAACGTGTTTCCTCAGAGGAATGTTGAGTTGATAAGTTGTTGTGGAGAGGAAACATCTGGATACTGTCAGACAGTCCATGCATCAATATGACACACGAACTAGGTATAAAAATAAGGGTGCTAATGATAGAGAGGGAGTCTTGCTGGGATAATTGAAGACGACAGAACTGTATGTCATTAATGCTTTGTCCTGCTCAGAGAAGGTATGTAAACTAAGAGGCAGAGGCTGTATTCCAGAACCGAACCTGTGTTGACTGTTTTGTTTTACTGGACTCAATATCTTGCATGTCAACCCGGACCAACAACACATCAAATGTTTTTGTCAAACCACTGACTCACTGTTTGTAGCCTCGTTTATGTGACAGAACAGAAGCATCTCAAACAAACGTCTTTTTACATACTTAAAGGTCCAATTAATGTTCTCCAATAAAATAGCTAGTCCACAATCCAACACAATCTGCCGCTGAAAAGCTTCCATGCAAGCATTTATGACAATGTTTTCATGGTAGAGTCCATTAGCCTGCTATTAGCCTACAAATTACATTGCACATGACATCTTACTTGATCCAATAGGTGAAAAGTGCCTTCTTCTTAAGTGTCTTTCCAACCAGTCGCAGCGCAGAATAATTGAATTGAATTGAATTGAATTGAAATTGAATTAATGGGGATTGATGCATTAAAGAGCCAGTGTAATGCTGTAAACGCAGATATCTCACATGAGGGGTGGGCACAAGTCTTTAAACTCCCTCTTTGGTAATGATTTGAAATGATGCTTCCATATATCCATATAATGTATGTTTTTATCAAGATGTGTTCAATTTTTTGAAGTACACCAGTCCCTACTGCAGTATAAAATTTACGGAACATCATGCTGCCATCCCTGTAGTTAACACAGTTAGGATGGTGTTCTCAGACTCTGAGCCTTGGTCCAATTTCCTCTATATTTAATGACAGTTACATCTTAAATTAGGAAAAAATAAAATAAGGTATTTTTTCTTTGGTGTTTCACTGAAACTCAATTTTGCATCAAAACATGTTGATCTCTGAGACACTGTAACTTCAGCTTCCTGAACGGTATGATTTGCTGAACATTTTCATGATGTTTATACAATAATTTCAACAGAAGAACTTAGCTCCTTCAAGCATCTGAAAATTGTACCCCAGGACATGATATCTGATATCCTACATGGTTTGTTTTATGATGTCACACGGGGTAGCAGTATGTTTGAGGTCTTACCTCAAAATATATTTCCAGAGGTGCTTCTATTTAACACAAATGTTGTAAATTAACATATCAGCAGCTTATTAAGCCTTCTAGAGGATCCCTATTATTTAAGTAATCAGCTTTCCTAGATGTTTTAAATCAAAACACAATAATACTGGGGAGCTGTATAAACTTACTATAGCTAGTTGAAAATCAATATAAAGGCAGTCAAGCATTCAAGCAAGAGTACACCCACACAGTTCCAATCAGCTGAATGCTCAAGCAACTAGGTAGGTGTACAATAGTAACAATCATGTTTGATTAAACTTTTAATATTATTTGTGGGCCACTGCAATCTGGCCAACCACTTAGAGGAGCCCAAAGCAAAAAGATCATCTGAACAGGGGAGCTTACTCAAAGTAAAAAAACTCTGGGGCCAAGACAGAAATGAAAACAGTTAGAATCTTAAAAGATGGAAGAAAGAGGAGAAATAACATTTCGATGACCCTCTTATTGCTGAAACCTGACCCAGGCTTTCTGAAAGCAAATTTACTTCAAAAATAAAAAAATAAAAATAATGTGCATTGGCTCCAGTGATCTATTTTATACTTTTCTGGTCAAAGAAACGGTCATGGTGAATTGATGTATGAGAGAGGGGGAAAAAAGTCTGGCATCTGAGTAAGAGACTGCCTGAGGTTCTCCTATCAACTCCCAGTATTATATAGAAAACAAATAGAATGTGGCTAAGGCATGAGATCTGGGGTGAAACATACAGTGAAGTGCAGCGGAGTAGGACCGATGAAGGAGTAATAAAAGATATGTGTTGATAATGATCTCAAACAGATCAAGATAGAAATAACTTGCGATATTTATAACTAAGCCCCTTTGATCAAACCAAAATACTCACCAAGATGAGACATATTTTTCACCTAGCAAGACATGACCATACACCTAAACTGACAGGCTAGGGCAAGGAGAGCATTAATCAAAGAGAAACCCACCATGCCTTGGTAACTGTGAAGGAGCTGTAGAGATCCACAACTCATGAGGGGGATTTGTCAACAGGATAACCATGAGTTATAAATTCTACAAATCAGTTTTTCGATGGGAGACTAGCAAAAATAAAGACAATGTTGAAAGAAAGCTCTAAGAATTGATGTTTGCAAGTTGTCACAAGTCATATAGGGAACACATTAAACATGTGTAAGAAGGTGTTTTGGTTACGTTAGACAAAAAAATATATATTTGACCTACATCCAAAATCCTAAAACTGAAAATCAATGTGAACAAACCATCTCCACAGCAGAACATAGGGATGACTGCATCCTGCTTTGAGGAAAATTTTCTTTAGCAGAGACGTAGTCAGAGTCTGTGGAAGAAAATTCTTTGCAGGGTACAAGGACTTGAGACTAGTGGAGGTTCATCTTTGAGCTTGAAAAAGTCACTAAGCCTACAGCCAAAAATACAATATAAAGTACAGATATATATGTGTGTGTGTGTGTGTGTGTGTGTGTGATGTGGGTTGGCTGTGGATTTTCTGTTCAGCTTATTCGGGTTGAATATTAATTAAAAAAAAAAATACTGAATGTTAAAGGGGCTATATGCAATTTTCTGAAATTTAAACTTGCGACTGACCACATGTGGCCAAAAAATTTAACTCCTCTTCCTTTCTGCTCGCTCTCGCAGAGCGCGCTCCTATGTCGGTCGCTCTCAGTCTTCGATCTTTTTCGGGGACTTGTCAGGGGTTTAACTTTTTTAGTCTTATGTGGAGTTACTGTTGGTGTTGTTGTGCCACAGATAGGTAGGTTTTGGCTATAAATAATTATGAATAATTGCTTAGGGCAATTATTAATCAGATTAATCATTTTATGTAAACATTTCCAAGTTTAAGGGCACCACCTGGATTCCAGGAATACAATAACCAAATTGTTCAGTATCAGTTTATGTTTATGATTACCTGCCTGATAAGGCTGATGCAATTAAACAATATATGAAGGAATAAGTTCTTGGCGTACCTGAACAGCAAGTTACTACACATGTAGGTGAAATAACAACAATGGTTTTCAAAAATACAAGAGTTTATTACAAAAATAATTCACTTTCAGTTAACATATTTTAATCAAAAAACTCACTAGTAACTAGTAACACACAACTAAACTACTAAGAAAAGAATAACGATAATAAAACTCACACTCAGAAGTAAAACAGTAAAAGTGTGAAACATGCACAGAAATGGAAACAACAATAAATTGATAATGATCTCACAGTTCAGAATGAATATGGTTGCTCAAAAACCAAGGCTTGTATTGAACAGTGTTGGGAATAAGGCTAAGTTAGTTTTAAACTAATTGCGATTAGTTTAAGACTAATCACCACATTCTGGTTTGTTTTCAAACCACCAATTCACAATGCAAAGCAGAAGTGAAGAAAAACATTGTTTGGAAGAAGCAATGTTTCATTAAACCATTTGCTGAATTAGAAATCAACAACCTTTAGATAATTGATTCTATTTAATGGATTGGTCACCGCAGTGATTGATCTAATTTAATATTTAGACTTTATGTTGACGTTAACGGCAGTACCAATTATGTCGATATAATTTAGTATTTTGATTTACCAAGAAGGCGGTCTCAAAAAGATTAGTTTTAGTGTTTAAACTATCAGTTTTAAAGTCGATCTCTATTTTGAATAGCATTAACGGCAGTCTTTATTGTTCATTAAAAAAATGCCGTCAATGGCGGGCCCACGTGGTTCGCTAAAGCATGTAGCTTACAGCTAACTCACGTGGTGCTGCTTAAAGTCACTCTGGATCATTTATTAAACATCAAACAAAGAAAACTGTTGGATTGAGTAACTCAGGTGGCAGGACATAAAACGACTATCCATCGGAAACCTCGAAAATCACTGTTTAAACCTCCAGGTCGACCGGCCTGTTTGTACCCAAACAATAAATGAAATCTTACACAAAGTAACAAATCACAGTGAAAATAAACAACCCTTAAATCTTGTTTAAACTAACCTAATCTCGCCTCTGCCAAGACAGACCTTATTGAACGGTTAAAGTTCTCCAAGTCGCTCCGTGGATGATGGGCGAAGCTAACACAACTTTAGCCGGCAGGCTAGCAATAGCTGCGGTAGGTTAGCAGCGGTAGGCCGTACGGCTGTTGTAGCATAGCAGCCATGGAGCTGGAACATCGTTGTCCTCTCCCACTTGCTTAAACAGCGATCAGCTCTACCCTCTTTCACTGAAAGTACCTTAGTCCGCAGCTTCCAGCACAGCGTTCGTCTTACAAAAGCTCCGTCGGGGTGGATGTAACGGCTGTAGTCTGGACTCGGCTCTTCAGTGTCTCAAGACACTGGGTTTGCGATTCACCTGATTGATCAACAGTCTTGTTGTCGTTGAAGTGGGTTCCTCCCAGAGCTTGTGTCTTTTCCCTTGCCAGCGAAGGAAACATGGATCTCTCCTGGCGCTGTTTGGCTGAACGCCAGAACTGGAGAGGGCGTGAAAATCGGTGGCGATGCCTTATATAACCTCTGGTCCTCTTCTTCTCCTGTCGGAGCTAGAATGTGGGTTAGCGCCACCCAATGGCTGTGTGTCCCCAACAGTGTCAAAGTTGTCCTTGGTCTCTTCTGTGTATTCTCACAATCCATTAAACTGCTTGCGAGTGCTGACTAGCGGTGGTGGCAGAGTGATCTGAAACATTTAACATGAACGCGCTTGACGTCACATCCGCAGACAGCGCGGGAATATCCGACCCGACAGAAAATAGAAAAAACTGGATACAGGTTTATAAACTCAGCAAAAAATGAAACGTCCCTTTTTCGGGACTGTGTATTTCAACAATTATGTTGTAAAATCCAAATAACATTACAGATCTTTATTGGAAAGGGTTTAAACAATGTTTTCCATGCATGTTCAATTAACCATAATCAATTATTTAACATGCACCTGTGGAATGGTTGTTAAGACCTTAACAGCTTACAGAAAGTAGGCATTTAAGGTCACAGTTCGAAAAACGCAGGACACTAAAGAGACTTGTCTACCGACAGTGAAAAACACCCAAAGAAAGATGCCCAGGGTCCCTGCTCATCTGCGTGAACGTGCATTAGGCATGCTGCAGGGAGGCATGAGGACTGCTGATGTGGCTAGGGCAATAAATTGCCATGTCCGCACTGTGAGACGCCTAAGACAGCGCTACAGGGAGACAGGAAGGACAGCTGTTCATCCTAACAGTGGAAGACCATGTGTAACAACACCTGCACAGGATCATTACATCCGAATATCACACCTGCGTGACAGGTACAGGATGGCCACAACAACTGCCCGTGTCACACCAGGAACACAATTCCTCCATCAGTGCTCAGACTGTCCGCAATAGGCTGAGAGAGGCTGGACTGAGGGCTTGTAGGCCTGTTGTAAGCCAGGTCCTTACCAGACATCACCAGCAACAACACCGCCTATGGGCACAAACCCACCTTCGCTGGACCAGACAGGAGTGGCAAAAAGTGCTCTTCACTGCTGAGTCACGGTTTTGTCTCACCAGGGGTGATGGACGGATTTGTGTTTATCGTGGAAGGAATGAGCGTTACACCGAGGCCTGTACCCTGGAGCGGGATCGATTTGGAGGTGGGGGGTCCATCATGGTCTGGGGCGGTATAACACATCACCATCGGACTGAGCTTGTTGTCATTGCAGGCAATCTCAATGCCTTGCGGTACAGGGAAGACATCCTCCTCCCTCATGTGGTACCCTTTATGCATGCTCATCCGGAAATGATCCTCCAGCAGGACAATGCCACCAGCCATACTGCTTGTTCTGTGCGTGAGTTTCAGCATGACAGCAATGTCAGTGTTCTGCCATGGCCAGCGAAGAGCCCGGATCACAATCCCATTGAGCACGTCTGAGACCTGTTGGATCTGTCACGCTGCCCTATTCCTGCCTCATTGTCTTCACCTGTCTGTCTCATCATTCACACCTGATCCTACTCACCTCCTGCCTTTAAGACCCCTCACTTCCTTTCACTCCCGGCCGGATCATCCTAGTCCTCCTTCCTCCTAGTCCTCCTTCCTCCTAGTCCTCTATTGTCTTCATCCCCATGGTGTGTCGTCTTCCTGCCTCTTCGTTCCAGCCCGATGTCCAGTGTCTCCGTTCACCACCATCATCACGATCTCCTCACTTTAATAAAACATCCTGCATCTTCCTTCAGCGAGTGCGTTTGGGTCCATTCTCCACACACCCCGTGACAGAATGATCCGGCCCTAAACATGGACCCAGCACTCGCCCGGGAGATCGCCGCCCTCCGCCAGGACGTCTGGGCCAACCTGGCCAGACTGGCTGCCTCTCCTCACTTTCCTGTGCGGGTTTCCGGAGCTGAGGAAATCCTGGGAGTGCTCCCTCACTTCCAGAGTGTGTTCTCTGCTCCGGATCTCGCCGCGCTGCGGAGCGAGGCGGAGAGGGTTCGCAGGGAGGCGTTGGATCGGATCATCGGTCCGCCCTCTCCGTCTCCACCATCTGTCCGCCGGCGGAGGTCCCGCTGCGCCGCCGGGACTGTTTCCGGGAGCGGGGAGCGGAGCGCCGCACCTTCACCGTCCGCATTCGTCGCCACAAGGTTGGCGTTCTGTTCCCCGGGGACTGGTCCTCGACGGCATGAGCCGCTTCTGCTGACTCACCGCAAGCAGCGCCGCCGCCGAGGTGGGGCCGCTTCCGGAGCAGTTCCAGCTCCAGTCCGTGAGCCCGTTTCGGCTCCAGTCCATGAGTCAGTTCCAGCTCCGGTCCGTGAGCCTGTTCCGGCTCCAGTCCATGAGCCCGTTCCAGCTCCAGATCCCGTTCCAGCTCCAGTCCATGAGCCCGTTCCAGTCCATGAGCCCGTTCCAGTCCATGAGCCCGTTCCAGTCCATGAGCCCGTTATAGCTCCAGAGCCCATTCCAGCTCCAGAGCCCGTTCCAGCTCCAGAGCCCGCCGTTGTTGTGGCTGCCGTGTTTCTGGCGGTCACAGCGGCGGCTCTCCAGCGATGGACATTTCCCCATGCGTCGCTGGAGCTCCCGGGGAGGGTCAGGGAGGACCCGTCCCCGTCGCTGAAGCTCCCAGGGAGGGTCAGGGAGGACCCGTCCCCGTCACTGGAGCCTCCAGAACCTCCGTCTGGGGAGGCGTCCGAGCCTCCAGAACCTCCGTCTGGGGAGGCGTCCGAGCCTCCAGAACCTTCATCTGGGGAGGCGTCCGAGCCTCCAGAACCTTCGTCTGGGGAGGCGTCCGAGCCTCCAGACTCTCTTTGGCACTACCTGAACCTCAGAAGAGGACCTAAGGGCTGTCCGCCCGACCTCCATCCAGCCAGTGGCCGCCGGCGGGGCCGTCCGCCCGACCTCCAGGTCCTCAGGGGCCGCCGCCGAGGCCGTCCGCCCGACCTCCGTCCAGCCAGAGGACGCCGCCGAGGCCGTCCGCCCGACCTCCAGGTCCTCAGGGGCCGCCGCCGGGGCCGTCCGCCAGACTTCCAGGGGCGTACCCAAAGAGACTCGGGGCCCTCCTTCCGTGGGCCCCCTCCACCCACCCTGGCAAGGGTGCTTGTTTTTTTTCTCTTCCCTTTCTTTTTCACTCTTTCCACGGTGTCTGGAATCCACCTTTAAAGGGGGGGGTCCTGTCACGCTGCCCTATTCCTGCCTCATTGTCTTCACCTGTCTGTCTCATCATTCACACCTGATCCTACTCACCTCCTGCCTTTAAGACCCCTCACTTCCTTTCACTCCCGGCCGGATCATCCTAGTCCTCCTTCCTCCTAGTCCTCCTTCCTCCTAGTCCTCTATTGTCTTCATCCCCATGGTGTGTCGTCTTCCTGCCTCTTCGTTCCAGCCCGATGTCCAGTGTCTCCGTTCACCACCATCATCACGATCTCCTCACTTTAATAAAACATCCTGCATCTTCCTTCAGCGAGTGCGTTTGGGTCCATTCTCCACACACCCCGTGACAGGATCGCAGGGTGAGGGCTAGAGCCATTCCCCCCACAAATGTCCAGGAACTGACTCTTTTCGTGCTCATACCAATATTTACACACATTAAGTTTACTGAAAGTAAAAACAGTTGAAAGTCAGAGGACGTTGCTTTTTTTGCTGAGTTTAGGTGCACCCACTGTGAGTTGACAAGGTATCTGTATGCTCATCAGGAGATGTTTGAGTCATAAATGATCAAATAAAAAGGCTATTGTTACATTTTTTTGGGGGAAAAAGTTGCATATGGCCTCTTTAAATTCTATTGGAGATATGAATAAAAACAATGTAAATAAAGGTAAACGTAGATTATAATGGGGTTTCTTTGACCCCAGTCAAAATGATAAACAAGAAAATAGTATAGCACAACCTCTTGTACAGTCAAATGTATAAATGTGTTGCAATAGATTAGCCAAAGTCCAGACTTAATTGAAATTGAGAATCTGTGGCAAAACAAAATTTCGCTCCCAGATGCCTTCCATCATACCTGAGCTTTTTTGCAAAGAAAAAAATGAAATTTCTGGATTCCGTTGTGCAAAGCTGAAACAGACTTTTGCAAGGCAGCATATAGGACACATTACAATTTAGGAACAAATGTATCATAAGGTGTAATTTCTTCTTAGTCCAAGCAATATAACTATATCAGTATACATATAACTTAAAACTGTTTCGGAAAACATTTTCAAAGGACATTAATTTGATTTGGAATTCAACACTGAAGAGCATGTTTTATTCAACTTAATTGGCAGTGCTGTTAGGATATGGTGCCTTGTACGTATCCCACATCAACAAATATTTTTCATTTTCTAGTTGATTGACACCTGAAAAAAAATCATCCCCATCATAATAGAGACCATTAATTTCAACATGGAAATGATTAAAAGCAACAGATTTTTTCCTTCTAAACAGTATCCTGTTGATCTTGAGTGATACAGTGTCTGTGTGTGCACATGTGTGTGCATGTGTTCATGCAATGCGTGACAGAAAGGCAGCTCCTGCCTGAGAGACCAAAACAGCTCAGGCTTGTGTGTCGGATGCTTCACTGATCCGGGTCGAAGCTTTTATTTCTGCAACCCCTCGATGGACAGCCACTCTGTTTGTCAGGTCAGCGTTGGCAGGATTGACCCTACATGGCATTCCCACCTGAACCAGAAAGCTTTTGGCATTATTCCATTTATATGGAAAAACAAAACAGAAAAAACCCACACTAACAGGTAAATGTGTCTGACATACACCTTGCAAAAGTATACAGTTTTTGAACGGTTTCAAAATGCATCAAAACAATAAAGTTCAATGTCTTACGTTAGGATTTTGTCAGGTAGAACAACACAAAGCGGTGCATAATAGTGAAGCAGAACACTTGGCCAAGTCCTGGTAAGACTTTTGATATTAACAGCATGCATTCTCCATGTGGTTAGACTGAACAGTTAAATAACAAACTTCAGATAGGCTTTCACAAGAATAAAAATGACTTTAAAATCTCTGGAAATTGATTAATAATATAAATTATTACTCTTTCAAATTAGAAGATTTACCAGTAACAAAAATAGTTCAAGTTTTAAGTCATACTGGACAAACATTAAACCAAAATCTCAAATAATATCCTGAGAAAACAAGTATTTTCTTTTCATTTTAGTAATAAAATATTTACAGACTCGGAATTTGCTCTGATGTTACGGTGCAGATATATAAATAACGAAGTAAAAGAGAAATTAAGCAAAAACAATAACATAATATAAAATACTTTTAAATAAAATAATTGGTTAAAAACAACAATATATTTGTTTTTGGTATATTTCAAATGGCAGCTATGCCATCGCTGTTTGTCTATAAAGCTACACTTGCACTTTCATATCTTGTAAACAGTCGCAACGCTGCGTACGAAGCGTGGAGCAGGGCAATGCAATGCAGTGCAATACAGCACACCACAGCACAGCTCGCCGTCTGTTCTGTCTATGCACAGATCAGAACCATCCATTAGGCAGCAGCTCGGGGACGACGTCAGATGAGAGAAAGGGTGTTTTATTGTATGCATCACACCAGTCAGTTTAAGTATGCTTACTGGAACCTTAAAAAACTATAAAAACCTTTTCATTCATCTATGAAATCCCCCTGGCAGCACATGAAAAGTGGACATGTCCAGGGAAAAGAGGACGGTTGGTCACCCTAACATGTACTCTATTAGAAAGCAATTAATGACTGCAAAGGAAGCAGAGCCTGGGTAAGGTATGGCAACAACAATGAGGTAAAGATGGCAGATGTGATAAAAATGCACATTGTGGTGTGAAAGAAGGCGACACAAGCTTGCTGCGAGTGAGTCAACTTTATTCCTTCAGAGCCAACAGAGAAGAGAGCAAAATCGGGGACAAACAATGCAGGTGTGAGCTAAGACACACCCCAAACCCCAAAACCTGCTGGGTTAGAGGAACCTCCTTAACATGTATGCCACACAGCCGGCCCCCCGAACACCCAGAAGGGAACTTTCAGTGTTTAACTACATAGTCATATCATATACACTCACTGGCTACTTTATGTGGTACACCTTGCAAGTACCGGGTTGGACCCCCTTTTGCCTTCAGAACTGCCTTAATCGTTTGTGGCATAGATTCAACAAGGTAGTGGAAACATTCCTCAGAGATTTTGGTCCATATTGACATGATATCATCACGCAGTTGCTGCAGATTTGTCAGCTGCACATCCATGATGCGAATTTCCCGTTACACCATATCCCAAAGGTGCTTTTGGTAAGCCTGTAGAAATTGTAGCCTTAGTTTCCTGTTCTTAGTTGACAGGAGTGGCACCCGGTGTGGTCTTCTGCTGCTGTAGCCAATCTGCCTCAAAGTTCGAAGTGTTGTATGTTCAGAGATGCTCTTCTGCTTACCTTGGTTGTAACGAGTGGGTATTTGAGTTACTGTTGCCTTTCAACAGCTCGAACCAGTCTGGCAATTCTCCTCTGACCTCAGTGCAGCATTTGACACTGTTGATCATGATATTTTATTGGAACGACTGGAGAGCTGGGTCGGACTCCCTGGTACACTACTTGGCTGGTTCGAGTCTTACCTAAAGAACAGGGACTTCTATGTTTCAATAGGAAACTTTTCATCAGAACGAACAGAAATCACATGTGGGGTGCCCCAGGGCTCCATCCTGGGGCCCCTCTTATTTAATATCTACATGCTCCCACTAGGCAAGATTATAGCAACCAATAACATTAGCTACCATAACTACGCGGATGACACTCAGCTCTACATTACAATGTCACCAGGTGACTCTGAACCCATTCATACCCTAAATCAATGCATTGACCAAATAAATGGATGGATGAGACATAACTTTCTCCAGCTGAATAGAAACAAAACTGAAGTAATTATTTTTGGACCCATAGAGGAACGATCAAGAGTCAGCACACAGCTTCAGTTAATACAGCTAGAAACTACTGATCAGGCTCGAAACCTAGGTGTAGTAATGGACTCAGACCTGAACCTCCTGGGTCACATAAAGGCAATAACAAGGTCAGCCTTCAATCACCTAAAGAACATATCTAGGATTAAACAACTGATGTCGCAACAGGACCTAGAAAAACTCATCCATGCGTTTATCTTTAGTCAGATTGATTACTGCAACAGCATCTTCACAGGTCTGCCTAAAAAGTCAATCAGACAGCTGCAGCTGATCCAGAACACTGCCGCTCGCTTCCTCACTAGAACCAGGAATGTAGAGCACATCACCCCAGTTCTAAAGTCCTTACACTGGCTCCCTGTAGCTCAGAGAATAGACTTCAAAATACTCCTACTAGTTTATAAATCAATACATGGCTTAGCACCAAAATATGTTGAAGATCTGTTGTCACAGTACCAACCACCAAGACCACTCAGGTCCTCCAACTCTAGCCAACTAAACACCCCTAGACTCAGAACTAAACATGGAGAAGCAGCTTTCAGTTTCTATGCTCCCCTTATCTGGAACAGACTTCCTGACGAGTGTAGAGCTGCTGAAACTCTGAACTGCTTTAAATCGAGATTAAAAACCCATCTGTTTAGAATTGCCTTCGAGTAAATGCTTGATGTCATATGTATGAAATGTGTTCATGCTCTCTTGCTTTATTGATTTGCTTTTTTGAGTTGTGTATCATGTGTAATGTGTTTCTCTTTTACTTTTAATTTCCAATGTTATATTCCATGTGTTTTTTTAAATCACCAAATCATGTAAAGCACCTTGAATTACCCTGCTGTTGAAAGTGTGCTATACAAATAAAATTGCCTTGCCTTGCCTTACCTCTGGCATCAACAAGGCATTTTCTCCCACAGAACTGCCGCTCACTAGTATTTTCCATTTTTCGGACCATTCTCTGTAAATCCTAGAGATGGTTGTGCGTGAAAATCCCACCCCTGTTCGCTACGGGCCATCAGGGGTTGGGGTCCGGAGGAGCACAGGCGGTCTGGTCGGGGGTCCTGGGCTGTCGGGCTGCTTTGCCACTGTGGGGCCCATGGCGGTCTGCTTGTCTCCGTCCTAGAAGGTAGGGGGTCCACCTCCCGGGTCTGGGGGCTGGTGGCTCTACTGGGGCATCAGTACCTGGACCTGAGAGCATAAAGTGTGCATGGGGTGTGTGAGTGAGGGTACAGCGTCATTTTTTTGGGTGTCTTGGTGAGTCAGTGAGAATGTATATGTTTAAGAGGAAGGGAACGTATGACTGTGTCTGTATGTCTTTGTCTACCTGTCAGGTTGGATCTTGGTCTGCCCCCTCGCCTGGTGCACCTCAGGCCTTACACTTAATGGGGGGCCTATTTCCCCTCCGTCACTCCCCGTCGGTGACGGGGGCCCCTGCCTGCCGGTGCGCCGGTGGTCAATCCGGTTCGGACCTGGTGCGTGCCTGGCCGGGCCTGGGGGGGCCGGTGTGTCGGTCGGCCGATGCGCTGGGCCGATATCTTCCTTTGGTTGGTTGGGGCACCTCTTTTAGAGGTGCCAGGTTTGGGATTGTTGGGTGGTGCCTGCTCGGTGGCTCGGCGGGATGCGGATCCGGCGTCTCTGCTCGTTTGATCACCTGTTCTGTTTGCACCGTGCGTGGCCGGTTCATTGGCGGGTTGGACCGGCCCTGGCCCTCGTTGGATGCCTGGTCTCGGCGCCCTGCGTTGCGCGGGATCAGGACCCGGGAGCTGGTACAACTTGGCGTCCAGATGCTGACTGAGCCCGGCCTGGGGATGCTGTCCGTCCCCTGCGGCTATTGGTGGGGCGCTGGGATGTTGGAGGTGGGGATTGGCCTAGGGTGGAGGCGTCGCGTGGCGGCCGGCGGCCGGCCGCGGCCCCTGCAGTGCCGGGGGCCCCTCGTTGGCCGGTCCCTTGTCGGGTCCCTGCTGGGCGGTGGGGTGCCCCTGGGCCCCGGCTCCCCCGGTCCATTGACCGCCCCGCCCCGGCGCGGCCGGTTGCCGGCGGAGCCCGTGGGCTCGTCACTGCTGCCCCCCGGGCCCCTGCATAGTGGCCGCTGGATGTTCCCCTGGGGTTCTCCTTTTCTCCTCTCTTGGGGGATGCGGTCGGCCCCGCCCGGGTCCGCCTGGGGCTCTGGGGGTCCTTTGGACGTCTTTGCTCCGATCTCCTTCATGTCTGCATCGATTCCTGGGAGACGGATTGATGTTTTCTCACACCAACTATCAAACAGTCTTATGGAGAAACCTTATATGCACCAGCATGCTAACACACACACACATAGATGTGGGGTCTCTGGTGTTGAAGGATATATTATTGGGCTGAGGTTATCATTACTAGAGCTTGATTAATCGGTACCATGAGTTTTTCTGTGAGATTGTTGTTGTATTTTTATATCTATTTTTGTGTGATGTGGTTGTGTAATTCTTAGTTCACAATGTTTGGTTGGTTTTGTCGATGTTCCTTTTTCGTGTTTTGTTTTTCCCCTCTCTCTGCCGTCCTGTGGGTATGGAGGCAGACTTCAATGTTTTCCTGTGTTTTCTTTGTTCCCCTTCCTCTCTTGTATTTTCAACTCACCCTCTCTCATGACATTTTGTTTCCTACCCCTCTTCTTCATCCTCCTTCTTTCTTCTCCTTAATTTTCCGTCTCCGTGTCCATAACATCAGGAAATAAAAAGCCCAACAATTCATAATAAAGATTTTTCACACATAAATCAAGTGGAGTACTATAGCAAAAGCTGTACTGCTCCGCTTGTGAAAGTAAATCTGTTGGGCTTCTACTTGGTACTCAGACACCAATTCTGAGCTCCACACTGCCAAACAGGACACGTAAAAAAAAAAAAAAGAAAATCCCAGTAGATCAGCAGTTTCTGAAATACTCAGACCAGCAACCACCAACAACCATGCCACGTTCAAAGTCACTTAATCATCTTTCTTCCCCATTCTGATGCTCGGTTTGAACTGCAGCAGATCCTCTTGACCATGTCTAAATGCCTAAATGCATTAAGTTGCCGCCATGTGATTGGCTAATTAGTGCATTAACGAGCACTTGGACAGGTGTGCCTAAAAAAGGGACCAGTGAGTGTATATCCCATTATTTTTATACTTTAATCTGTTATTTTATTCTTCCTGCCTGTATTTCCACTGCAGGGGCCCTCTGCCTCGGGGGCGGGGGCCTCCTCTGGGCGCCCTGTGTGCCTCGGCTGCTGCGGTTGATCTGCTGCCGCTGGTGCAGATGGCTCCCTTGATGTCTTTCCTTACCTGACTCATCTGCACTTGGCCCTATGTCCTTTATATGTCTTTTTTATTGTTGTTCTTAAGTGTTTGTGTGCATGGGAGTCTGGTTGGGGGGAGGGGGTTATAACTGTGATCTTGCTTTAAAATCTGTGGCTGAGGGATGGTAATATGGTTTATGTGGGGTCATTTTAATCTGTAAAGCACTCTGAGTTGCAACTCTTTTATGAAAAGCGCTTTATAAATAAAGTTTGATTGACTGATTGATCTAAATTATATCAGTAGATTTCACCATTCTTCCTTCCTTTAATTAGATTAGGTCTGCCAGTACCATATGCTTTAAGACAGACCATACTATGATGTTCCCACCTGAAACTTTAGTTTTGGAATGCTGTGTTTTGGGTAATGAGCACAACCATTCTTCGTACAAACAGGGTGTGGACAACAGTATCCAAAGACTTTAGCTTTGGCCTCATCTGACCAAATAGGTTTTCTCCCAGTATTTCATTGGTTTGTCCAAACCTTCTGCAGCAAACTTTAAAAAAAGCTTTAACATGCCTTTTTCTTCAGCAGTGGAGTCTTGCGCAGTGCGTGTGATTAGAGAACATTGTGACTGAGGGCATTACCTATTGTTTTCAAAGAAATAACAGCACTATGATCTTTCCACTTCTGAGTTATTGTGGTTTAAAAAAGGGTGTCTTCCTATGCCTTTTTGCACATCCTTTTCTTCAACAGATCAATAGTTAATACCTGTGTCATTCCAATTATAACCCATAACTTTATTAATAGATTCATTTGGTTTGAGTTTTATGTATGTGTGTATTGCTTTGGCCGTTACTAACAGCTGGCATTAATTTCATATCAACAATAATATTGGAAATATATTCACTGAGAAAACATTGATGTTTTAATGTCTATTTTACTGTACTCCACTGTAAATGAACGTATTTTTTTAAATGTACTAGAATAAAGCAAGCTTTTTAATCCACTTCAGAATACTAAATAGTTTAGTGTGTCACAAAAAAAATCTAATACAATACAGTTTGTGGTTGTACAAAATGGGAAACACTTCAGGGGTATAGATACTTTTGTAAAGCTCTGTTTTAAGTCCTTTATGATTTGAAGAGATCTTTATGTTTATTGAAATGACTAAGCATTTTTCATTTAACTATTAATGAATAACAAGATGATAATGAGAAGGTTTAGCTGGCAGTGCAATTTCTTGTGTTTATTTCACAGTTGCAGAAGTAGTTTACCATAGTTACAGCAGGCTGCAAGCTAATACTTAGGCAGCAGTTAGAGCTGAAAGACTTGTTCTAAGTCACAAAACCCAGAATAGCATTCATCTTAAACAATCACAGTAAAACTTTTTATAATTCACATCACACCAACTAGAAGTTCTCACCAGAGTTTGCTTGATGGGCAGTTAAATGACAATTATTAAGACAGGTTCCTCCAGCTTTGCTGATTCAGTTTAGTGTCCATGCATAACAGCAATTGCATCCATCAATTGAAAGTGATTTATCAATTGCTGCTCCTGACAGAGACGTTGTTTGGCAACCCAGAAATCATTATGTCATCATGCCATTGCTGTTCTGACAAAGAGGGCTTTGTCCCATGGTCAGTACTGAAGAAATATGTCATTGGATTTGCTGAAATCACTTGTCTCCAAAGAAAATAAAATAAAAAATATTTGTCTAAAGATTTTGGGCTAGTACCATTTCAAGATTATTCCTCAGAACCTTGAAACAGACATTGGCAATATGCCTGTGTATATCTGACGACATTTAATTTGACTCTTGATGCGTAACAGACAGTCCTAGTGCAGAAGACAGAGAAGGGGAAGCTGGAGAGTCAGGGAGGAATAATTGTTGGGTTGGTGCTTTTAGTGTTGGCTCTTATCTTAAGGCTTGTATTAGGATAAGAGAGGAGTTTGCTTAACATTGCATTCCACAGTTAAGTTACCCTTAAAGGTATGCTAACCCCTATTTACCACTGTGTTGGCTACAAAAACTTTTGTTTTTAGTTTCAAAACTATAAGAATATTACAGAGGTACTGTAGGCTTCATTCAGCCCACACCAAGTCTTTTTCTTTATTTTATAATCACTATCTGTCATGATTTCTAAGAGACTCTAGCGCAGACATAACCCACGCTTTAAAAAGATAGCAGTTCTGGGATCAGCAATGGAGTGGAATGAAGGGACGCCTCAGGAAACGGAACACTGGAAGGAGAGTAAGTATAACAGGTGAGTCTTTGATAACAGGATTTGGATGTGTGGGTGAAGTGCAATCAGGGTGCTTACATTGCTTGGGCAGGTAAGTGGGTCCTGTGCAGATGTGGCAGACTGTGTGAGAGACGGGTATCTGATCCCTTTTCCTTGTCTTTGCAGGCTGGACTGATGGAGGATGAATCTCAAGTGTGGACAGACAGGTAAGGTTAGAGAGTTCTGACAAGTGAGTTTCAAGATGTCAGTCAGAGAAGTGGTGCCAGATGGTCTAACCATCTGGCGTGTGCTTCAGGTAACCACTCCCTTTTTAAGCTGCCATCCTAATTGGACCGATCCGCTGCGGCTGGTGGAGCACCTGCCTGTCACACCCTGAAAGAGAAAAAGGTGAGAAGACACACCAATCTGCACACAGAACCCAATATTATCAAGTTTATTTGTATAGCACATTTAAGCAACAAGGCAATTTCAATTGCTTTGCATGATAAAAACTTAACAAAATCAATATACCCCCCAAAAAAATCCATTACATCGCAATGGAAAAAAAAGATGACTAATGTCAAGTTGCAATCCAAACTAAAACTAATGAACATCCTCTTTGCTATTTCTAGTATTCACATTATTTTCTCAAGAAGATCTCAGGACCCAACACTTAAATGTTTGTGACCCCAAATGGGGTCCCGACCCCAACTTTGGGAACTACTGGTTTATTAATGCTCACTGCTACAAAGGGACCCAAAGTGTGCCAAAAAAGATCCTCTACATCATTACTTAACCAGTGGCAGTCTAACTTTTATTGGTCTTCTAATGGTTTGGATCCCCTTTTAAAGAAGATCCTTCCTTGCCATTCTTCCCTTTCCTTTTGTCTCCCTGCCACTCTACTCCTGACCCAGTTTCACTATTTTCCCTCACCTGTAACTGCTTCCCACTAATTGGTCTTCAGGTTTCTCTCTCATTTCCTCACTCCCTCCACAGTATTTTTAACAGCTCTCTTTCAGTCACTACTCGCTGGTCCGTCGTCACTCTTCCCTGTCTGGTTCCTGTTTTTTTCCCGTTGCTGCATTTTCTGGTTTCCTGTGTTCTACAAGTTCATGTTCCTTGTTTTTGTTGTTATTAAATCATTCTTATTTTACTTACTGTATTTGGGTCTTTTAATACGAAAACATGACACTTATTTTCACTCTGGGATCAATAAAGCATTTTTTTTGTTGTATTCTTCTGAACAGTAGAGGGATTATTTGCTTATCAACATGAGCGCAAATGGTGTGGAACTCAACCTTTACATAACTCAATTTCCCACTGGGTTATTTTAATATTATTTATGGTTATCTCGCAGCTGCAGTGTTGGTTAGCTATGTTAGCTTGTTTGTTAGCCAGGACTTGCCCGATGTGAAGTAATTGCTGCTGATTTTTGCATTTTTAATCATCTGCTTGTTCCAAATGCTTCTTCTGATTGTTTACAACACCAGATAGTGTATTTTCCTGCAGACTAGATATGCAGGGAGAGACAAGGAGAGCAGGGAGTGACGTGGACCGATGATCTCTATCTGGCCTGTGACTAAGAGACGTTCACATGGAACCGTGGATGCAGTTTAGGTCTGCATTGCTGTTTACATGAGGAACACTGAACGCAGCACGAGCTGAATTGTAGGATAAACAGGGTGGGTCATCCTGTGCATGTTAATTGCGTTAAAAGAATTAATGTGTTAATTAATTCTACAAATGAATCAACCTGGGTTAATTTTTACAGCCCTACTTTAGACCATGCCATATCTACTATGTAATTACTTTTGTGAACATATTTCTTTAGTGAAATATAGATGTGTGTGTATATATATATATATATATATATATATATATATATATATATATATATATATACTATTGACATGTATTACAAACTTTAGTTAACCTGGTCAACAACTCCTAACAAATCAAACGGTTCTAACTAGTTTTCAAATCTGTTAGTAGAATGCACACAACATTGGTACAATATCATTCTAAGAAAGGAGTTTTGATATCCAAGACTATTTGAAACACAATGTTTGAAAAGTCAGAGTTTTGTAACTTAACAAATGAAGCAAAAAAACAAAAACAATCTCAATGTGACCATGTATTGAAGATATGACTGTCCACATAAAATGAGATCCATTTAGAAGAAATGCATTTTTCAGAAAAGCTGGGAAGAGTTCAGTGTTAACTCTGGAGGAACTGTAGAGATTCTCAGATGGGAGAATCTGTTACCGAGGCAATTATTAATTGTGCACTAAACAAGTGTGGCCTTATGGACGACTAGTGGGAAGTCTTTTTTTTAGTTTGCCACATCCCCTGTGAGGGACACAGAAAATCTACATAAAGCTGGGATATGTAGTTTAACATTTTTAAAGCAACAGACAAATGCTTACATTTCACTATGTGAATATGTTCTATGATATTAAGTATGTAATCTTTCAGGATTTATATTTCCCTCCTCCTTTTAAGTGTCTCCTCTGGCCTCTACAGCAAAACGAATAATTTACGTGAACCTAGAGCTTTGACCAATCGATTTGCATTTCCACAAAAGGAAGCTGTCAATCAACAAGAATATGCCCGTCCCCAGTGTGCACTGTTGGGTGACGCACTTAGCACACCAACAAACATGTTAAACAAACAGATAATGTATTGGTTAAAAATACTTCCTTACCTAGGAAAACTCCATTGTTAAAAGTAGGTCAATGCTGGGTCAATGCAGTGATGCTTTTTCTGTTTACTCTGCTTTCCCTGTCTGGCCGATATGAGGCATGGCGTTTAGCTCCTTCCAGAAGTGGAGGGGGAGCAGAGGAGGGAGCAGTAGCTGTTTATATTTCAAAAATCTCTTCCTCCCCTCCTTGATGATGTCATGCTACAGACCACAGCTTTGAGAAGGTACTCTTGTCAACTGAGACCAAAACTGAAAATTATGGTCCACACACAAAACCCTGTGTGTGGTGAAAAACTGACTCTACATCACCGTGAACATATGATCCCTGCTGTGTAAAATTGTGTAATGGTTTAAAATGGTGTAAAATGCATCATGTTTTGGGGATAATTTTCTTTAGCAAGACCATATATTTGTTAGAATGATCTAGTCAAAGTACAGAACTAAATTCAATTGAGAATCTGCTGCAAGACTTGAAAACTGTTATTCACAGATACTCTGCATTCAATATGGTGGATTTAAGCTGTTTCAATTTTATACAATTTTAAAGCCATGTATCTTTTTACTTCCAGATATGTCATAGTCCTTAGTTGTTTGTATAGTTTTATTTGAGAGTTTGTCAGTTCTGCTTAGTTCCTTAGTGTCTTTAATTTGAGATTTTAGTCTCCTTTATTCTTATTTTTCCTAAATGTCATTTTTCTTAGTTCCACTCTGTCTTAGTCGTTCCTTATGCATTCCTAGGTTATTTTCTATCTAGTCATTTTTGATGTTTTCTTCTTTGTCCTTCTGTTTACTCCTTGCCATTAAGCCTCGCTGCCCAGCTGCATTTCATTTTCAATATATCTGCTCTTAATTCCACCTACATCTGCTTTCACTAATTAGTCCTCAAGTTTCTCTCTCCTTACCTCACTCTCTCCTCAGTATTTAAGCAGTTCTCATTCAGTTACAACTCACTGGTTCCTTGTCAATACTCCCTGTTCCCCAGTTTCAGCATTTTTGTGTCCTCCTGTTCAATTGTAAATTCTTTTTTCATTTTTTTATTAATTTTTTTCTTCATTACCTTGCTGCTTTTTGGGTCTTCTCCTAACAATACATGACAAGGCAACATTTACAGTGGGATAAAAAAGTATTTAGTCAGCCACCAATTGTGCAAGTCCTCCCACTTAAAAAAGATGAGAGAGGCCTGTAATTTTCATCATAGGTATACCTCAACTATAAGAGACAAAATGAGAAGAAAAATCCAGAATAATCACATGGTCTGATTTTAAAGAATGTATTTGCTAATTATGGTGAAAAATAAATATTTGGCCACCCACAAAGAAGCAAGATGTCTGGCTCTCACAGACCTGTAACTTCTTCTGTAAGAGACTCCTCTGTCCTCCACTCGTTACCTGTGTTAATGACATCTGTTTGAACACATTAGCAGTATTAAAGACACCTGTCTACAATCTCAAACAGTCACACTCCAAACCTCAATAAGGCCAAGACCAAAAAGCTGTCGAAGGACACCAGAAACAAAATTATAGACCTGCACCAGGCTGGGATGACTGACTCTGCGATAGGTAAGCAGCTCGGTGTGAAGAAATCAACTTTGGGAGCAATTAGTAGAAAATGGAAGGCATACAAGACCACTGATAATCTCCCTCGATCTGGGGCTCCACACAAGATCTCTCCCAGTGGGGTCAAACTGATCACAAGAACTGTGAGCAATAATCCCAGAACCACACGGGGGGACCTAGTGAATGACCTGCGGAGAGCTGGGACCAAAGTAACAAAGGCTCCCATCAGTAACACACTACGCCACCAGAGACTCAAATCCTGCAGTGTCAGATGTGTCTCCCTGCCTAAGCCAGTACATACGTTGTTTTTCTGCAAAGGGACCAGGGGCCTGTACCATGAAGGTAGCTGAACAAACTCGGGGTTACAGGATTGGTTTTGAGTCGACAAAACCAAACCGACACAATCAGGCTTTATTGGTACCATGACGCAGTTTATCAACTTTCTCTATCAACTCAGGCTTTGATCCTTAAACTATGATTAATCCACACGGGCGTGCACATAAAAGAGTGACGACGACACTGATCAACCAATCGCGTTCGATATGGATAGAGCAAGAGCTATATACTTTTCAACGGAGGAACAAGAGATTATTTTCCAGAAATATGAAGAATTTCGAAATATTTTTCAAGCACGTAGTAACACTGTATCTGCTGCCAAAGCAAGAGAACAATCGTGGAGGAAGATTGCTGATTGCGTTAATGCGTGGGTTAAACAATTAATGTACATTTATGTAGGCTAAGCATATAAAAAATATATTAAATGCTAAAATGAAAATGTATTCGTGTTGATATATATATATTGTATATGTGTGTAGATGTGTGTGTGTGTGTGTATATATATATATATATATATATTGTATATGTGTGTAGATGTATGTAAAATGTGAATGTATAGGCTATTACATCCTAAGAAAGAATGATATTCATTGATTTTTAGATGCAACCCCAACTCCAAACGTTCTTGGCAGCAGATCAAGACAAAATATAAAAATATAATTCAAAGTGGTGAGTATTTACCATAACCTTTTATTATTTTCTTTGAACATTTAATCACAAACACTTGTTTGCAGCAAACAGAAAAAAATTTGAAATATGCTTTTTTGAAGAAAAAAGAATTAGTCTGAAATGTAAAATTTGTTCATGTGATGTCACCCTATCAAGATATCTTACCGGCAATTTTATAAAAGCCCTCTTTTATGGACATGGTCGATAAATGTCCAGGGAACACAATGAAGCTATTGATGTACCCCTGCAGAGCGAGAACCACCTTTCGAATGGTTCGGCAGACTGTTTTTCCCTAGATTCTCTGCATCCCCGACCGCATACAAGTATGTACCACTTGCAAAAAAACGCAACGTAATACATACCATTTGCGGTACAGTCAGGGCATGGCTTCGACGAGTCACATTTGTTATGTGCGGCTCAAGAAGTTCACAGAGATAAGACATTCCTTCCGCGGAAAATCTGTATCTTTCATACAAGTACGCATCAGGAAAGTCAAATGGATTTTGTCTGTCCCTAAAAACTCGTTCTCTACGAAGTGCTCGTCTAACAATTTGCGCGGAGATGTCCACAGGATTTGGGAGAAAAGGTGAAGCCATTGCAACAGAGAACAGACGCTGGGAATTAGTTACGTCACATATATGTTTCTTTGCTCACAGCTGATTGGTCAAACTTCAGTCTGAGATCTTGAATCCAGGACATAACCTTCCCCGGAGCAGGTTAGCAGTGCAGTGTAAGATACCATGGCAACGAACACCGATCAAAGCCAAGCTACTCTCATAGTACCTAAAACCCAGGGTTGGCGGAAACTAAGCTGAAACATAGCTGGCTAGCCACCTAATCCGGCTTCATGGTACAGGCCCCAGGACAACTGATCTGTATACAGGAAAGAAGGAATGAGGCCATGTATTGTGAGATTTCTGAGTGAAAACCTCCTTCCATCAGCAAGAGCATTGAAGATGAAACGTGGTTGGGTATTTCAGCATGACAATGATCCCAAACACACCACCCGGGGAATGAAGGAGTTACTTCATTAGAAGCATTTCAAGGTCCTGGAGTGGTCTAGCCAGATCTATCCAGATCTTAAAGAGTAACTAAACCCCAAAACAACTTTTTTTTGCCTATTAACTGTATAAATGGGTATTTACCAATGCAATCTTTCAGTTTCTGGGGATTTTTTTACATTTTCGTGTAAACTGGTTTAATTCTACACTTTTTGGTCTAAAAACATTTTAGTGCTGCCCTCTTAGGGTTGAACGGTGGCTATTGCATTTGAATTTTGTGATTGGTGGAGAGCGGTACATCTTTACGTCACAGGCATCGACTGTGTCACAGGCATGTTCTCACAGACACGCCCCGTGGGTTTGGGTATAAAACTATCAGAGATATCGGCCCCGTGGCGAGTTTGGAGTTGGATTGCGTTTTTCAGATTACCATTTTTATCACATTAGCACTTAGTTAGCATAGCTAACATACTGTTTTGAACGTTAGCCTATGTTAGCATTACCACTCAGAGACTGGACCCATCCTGTCTCTCTCTGCCTCAGCAGCAGCACCAGCCTCGGGTGGCGTTGACTCAGCGCCCTGAGCCAGCGGCTCTAATTGACACGGCTCGCGGCCGCTGGGCTCCATAAAGCCTCCGGTGACGACAAAGGAGATCCACTGGCACAGGGCGCTGAGTCAGCGCTGCTGAGGCAGAGGGAGACAGGAGGAGTCCAGTCTCTTTGGCCAACGTCGCTTTGGTCACTGTCCATGTTTCAGTGTCAGATTAAGCTAGCTGTCACTGTCCTCCTAAACACACTCCCACATTCCCCCCTCCACTCATCCTCCACACTTGGCCATACCCCTCCGTTCTTCTTGGCACCGCCCACTTTGTAGAATTTTTCAAATGTTGTCTGGGGGCGGGGTTGTGATTTTTCATGGGGTTCAGTTACACTTTAACCCCATAGAAAATCTTTGGAGGAAGATGGAAGTCTGTGTTGCCCAGCGACAGCCCCAAAACATCACTACTCTAGAGGAGAGCTGCATGGAAGAATGAGCCAAAATACCAGCAACAGTGTGTGAAAACCTTGTTAAGACTTACAGAAAATGTTTTACCTCTGTCATTGCCAACAAAGGGTATATAACAAAGTATTGAGATGAACTTTTGTTATTGACCAAATACTTATTTTCCACCATAAATTGTAAATAAATTATTTGAAAATCAGACCATGTGATTTCCTGCATTTGTTTTCTCATTTTGTCTCTCCTAGTTGAGACACACCTATGATCGAAATTACAGGCCTCTCTCATATTTTTAGGTGGGAGAACTTGAAAAATCGATGGCTGACTAAATACGCTTTTGCCCCACTGTATGCTAAATGTAACTTTTTTTTCCCACATCAAATGTCAAAATGATTGGAAGTTTGTTGTTTTTAGAAGACAAAAGATAAAATGTTGTGAAAAACTTTGCAAAGCACTGTATGGTGAAGCATTTAAATTGATCATCAACAAAGAAAAAAAGAATGTTTGGTTCATAATGATCCTACCTGGCAAGGAGTTTAAACCTTGACATCTTTGATTCCCAAGATGGCTTGCTTTTATAATGTGTAGTCTGCTTTTATGCTACACAGACATGCTTACTTGTACATATCTGTAAAGTCCAGCAGATTTAAGCTGTCAAAAACATGTGCTTCACAATAACTCCTTTCATCCGTCTGTCTGTCTCCTCTATTATATTATCACACTCTCAGCCTTCGCACCCTTTTTCACCCGCCCACTTCTGTTTGACCTTCCATCTCTGCAACCTCTCCTCTCTCAGTCCCTGGGCTTTGGGAGTGGAGAGGCATCCTTATCTGTGATGACAGTAGGCTTATTGCCAGCCAGGCCACCACTTTGCCCCTCAGCTAAAGTAGCTCTCATGAGCGAAAGAGGGTCAGGGATCAGGGAAGGTCTTGCAAATTTGACCCGCTACGTCATAACAACATTCTGCTGAAATATGTTTAGCAGTGTATGTTGCGTAGGCGTCTAAAAGAATATGAAGGTTGGTGCTACTCTTAACACCAGCTATACAGTATGTTAGTTTAGTGTTTCTAGTTTTAACGGAGCCTCAGGTTGAAAGACAGTGTGGCAAAGATGGACACTCTGTTCTCCAATATACATAATATTCAGCTTGTTTTTCCCCCAGAAGGCAAATGGATGAGAAAAAATGTCTACCAAATAATAATCACAGCTTTGAGGGCACACATGGGCTATGCAAGTTTCAATTTCACACTCTACTCTCCTTTCCCAGCTCAGTCTTTCTGCTTTTCCCTTTCTTTACCAGTAATCCTCTGAGGCAGTGCTGACAGAGGAGGTATGATACAGGAGCGCCTGCTGGAGCAGAGAGGGAAATGATCTGCTAATGGTACACTAGCTCCCATAGGATACCTGCTTACACTCCACAGCCCTGCTGCTCACTCACTTGTTGTGTGTCTATACGAGCATGTCTGTCTGTGAGTAAGCGAGAGTGAGTGTATAAACCTAGCCTTCAACCATGCTGAAAATACTCGCTTTATTGTGGGTTTAACAAAAATAAATCTGCACACATTTGGAATGTATTTGCTAAAAGCCATGATTGTCAGAGAGATTACAAAGGGTAAAAGGTCCATTGGATAAAAGTATCAGTAAGCAGAAGAATAGAAGGAAATACAAATATTTAGCATAATATCTATAGCAAATTGATCATTTGAAGAAAATCTAAAATATTAGCATAATGTTAGGAAACATAGAAAACAGGGACATTACTAAATTGGATGATAAAAAAGACAAGACAAAAGCTGTTCAATGAGTCTGTCAAGAGCTGGACAGCAACAGTAAAGGAGCAACTGGAGTTTTGGAATTATTACAGGTTGTATTCTGCATGTTACAACATTCCCCTTTACTGTATGTCCATGTTCATGGACTAAGAAGCATGATTGATTCCTGTCTTTGAAAGAAAAAAAAATTAAGGACTAGCTCATGTCTCCCAAAACTCTTGAGAATGTCTTATGGTGTGATGCCACCATACTTAAACTTTTGCGCTGCAGTTTTAAAAAGTATGTTTAGGGCAAAAACAGCACTGCACATCCCAAAACAAACAAAAAAGCACAGTTTACACAATGACACATGGTGATGGCAGTATTACGCTGAGGTGTTTTTTTTTCCTTGGATGGACCTAGGATTTTTGACAAGTTGGATTAAATTGTAACCAGCTCACAATAGTGGATTTGACCTAAAACCTTCAGGTTTGTCAGCATCACAGGCAGCCCAAGCATATATCCAAATCAAACAACAAATTGTTTACCCTGAAGAAAATTAAAGTTCGGAGTCTAGAACTAAACCTGATTGAAAATTAATGGAGTCACGTGAAAAGGGTTGTGGACAAGAAGATATTATAATATGTCAGTTCTTTGTTGGGTGTAGACACTAATGTGCACCTATGAAAAGAGGTTTTTTAAACCTTTTCTTTTATATTCCCCCCTGTGACATATTTGTTTTTCAGTTGAATTGTAAAAGATACATGTCAAAATAATGTTGAAAAAGTTTCAAAATGATTTATAACAATATCTCAAACAACATTTTACCAAGGAGAAGCACACATGTCCCTTTCTGTACTCTACATCTTCTACCCTACATTAACTTTTCAAAACTTCCTTAATTATTGGTATAATCCTCTGTATCCAAGTTTTGTCTGTATCGAAGTACCCTGTGTTTCTTTTTTAACTTCTAATAGTAGCAGCTTACTCAATCAAGTGTTAACTCCCATAGAAATTCATCAGGGTGTAACATCAACCTTTCAGAGCTCATCAGATCATGCCAAGCCTGATTAAAACAATCCGGGCTTGATCATTACACCCATGGCGGCAACAAAGCGTGCAGCAATTAATAACTGCCTCAAACATTGGCCAATTTTACCTTCCTCTCTCTCTCTCTTTCTCCTTCTCTCTTTTTATAATAAACAATCAGCAATTTTTACATGCCAATAAAACTTTATGAACATGCCTCCTCAATTCCCTCACTGTTTAATGTCTTAGCCTCCATCACCATGTAATTCCTGTCTGTCATACAGCCGTGGGTTGCCATCTATCCTGCCTCTCTGCACCAAGCCCTGAGTAAATACGCCTTTAGGTAAATGTATCATTTATGGCTGGAGCATAATCTCACACTTAAAATTTTAAAAAGGTCAGGCTTTATTTTGAGTACATTCATTTAGCTGGGAAAAAAACAACAACTTGTTTTTAGAAAATCACTGGGTGCACAGTTGTTGGTACGCCCAAACAACCCCTTTAAATTCTATGAGTCTAACTTTTTTTGTACGTTCGGTATACTTTATTTACTTTATTTTCTAACTGACCAGGGTTTCTAGGAATTTCTGAATAATCACCAAAATTATTTTTCCTGGGGCATGAAAATGAAATTACACAGAGACCCATTTAATTTAGCCACTAACTGCTAGGATCATTGAATGGTAAACTGACTGAATTTAGATAGCACTTTTTTGTCATACCATCCACTCAAAGCACCTTACATCAGATCGACATTCATCTAATCACACACATTGAAAAACTAATAAGCAGATCGGTAGATAATTTGGGATTAAGTTCCTTGCCCAGCAGCACATCGACATGCGGCAGGAAGAATGTGGAATCAAACCCACACTTGAGGGTCTTAATTTATTATATTTCCCCACATGGTAAGCAGGATGATAATGCAGATTTAAAAAATCTCCTGAGCTCACTATTGAAGAACCGCAGCAAATAATCAGAACAGTGCCACTTTATTTTGCTGGGAGTGATGCCATGATAAAGGCATGATAAAGGGACTTTAACTACTTTAACTACAACTGTGTGCTTTCAAACTAAAGAATGGGCTTTTCACCAACAAGTTGTGATTAACACAATTAAAAAAATACCTTGATTGCATAAGATCTTAGATCGTATGTAATTAACCACTATTATCATATTATAGATTTTACCACCACTATCACCAGAAGGGTTTCTGAGTAAATAAGAAAAAAGCTTCTCCTAATCTGCATTTTCCACTGTGGTAGCAGTTCACATGCAATAACTCTGTTGCTTGTTATTTGTCTGAACTTTTTCATGGAGCAGATAGGTCATTTGAATTTCCATGTCTATTTATTTGCATGTACATCCCAGCCCAGCTGATGTCAGTTTGCTGGTTACTGGCTGAGGGGGATACTTCTTTCTCTGGGACCTGATCAAGGCTTTGGCTTTGCCTTTGCCAGCCAAAAACAGGGGATATTACAAACCGTTATCCCTGGTGGAGGGGTTCCATATGTGGGGTGAGAACTTGGATGTCTCTCAGATCCACCACCATCTGGGAAAAAAATCAGAATATGCCAGAATAGCTTGTCAAGATCCAGGGAGAGAAATCCAACACCAGAATAGGTACCTTGAACACTGACAAAGTGAACAACTGAGAGCAAGACAGGAGTAGGAATCCATGAGGGAAGGAGGATAAAAAGCTGACAAAAAGAAAAACAACTGTTTCAGATGGATGTTGTTGTCGTCTGCTTCTTTGGCCCAATAACCAGCATTTATGCTTTCCCTCTCAAGGCTGAGTCCTGGACCATTGTGTCTTCTCTAGTGATGTATGTGAACAGTGTTTGTGTTTGTCTGTGTGTAAGGACCCGTGTGAGGTATGTGTGTCAAACACACTGATGGAAAAAAAAATATAATCTGTCTCCCTGTCCCAACCCCCATCATGATACTTTCTCTTAACAGCTACACATTGTATTTGAGTCATTAAGAGTAACTGACTTCTAAATAGTACAGCAGGCTAAGCAGATAGAAAATAACAATAGAATAAAAGTTGTGTAGATAGAAGTTTTTTTTAACAAAAACTAAGTGTTTCAGTGTCTGCTGCATTATTGGTTCAAACCTACTTGATTTTTTTTCAGTGAAGTAACTAATTGTACTCAAGTCAGAGTAGCATAACTTTTTTTTTTTGTTCCATTAAGAGGGAGAACTGGTGCATTAAAACTACCTAGTAAAACTACTATTCCCTGGAGGACTTAAAAAAAGCAAATACAACTGAGTGAATGTAACTAGTTCCTACCCACCTCTGTTAAAAACAAAGAAATCTGTTTAAAAGAAATTTTTGAAAAATAAAAGAAGCTGCATAAACCTGGTTTAATCGGTGTCATACTATTTAACAAAGATTTGACATTTAAACAATTTTCACATAAAACATCCAGCTAGAACTAAAATACTCGAAAACATCATAAAATAATTTTGAATCAAAAGTAAAAGTTTTGGGCCGTAATTCCAAAAGGTGTGTTTGTTACAGGATCAGCACTGCATAGCTCCATAGGTATACCCAGAATGATGTTAGTAGCATCATGACTTAGTGTTGTTTTTTTGTTTTGTGCAACAGATTCGTTTCCTTTGTAGCTGAATTGTACAGGACATATGGCACATACAATGTGCCATATATCCATTACATAAGATTTTTTTTACCCTTAGTTTGTATGTTATGTTACAAAAACCAAACATTTTAATGTCTAGACTTTTGAACAGTGCAGTTTACAAGCCTGTCTAATGGCTTTTTTCTTATTTACTCAGAAACCCTTCTGGTGATAGTGGTGGTAAAATCTATAATATGATAATACTGGTTAATTACATAAGATCTAAGATCTTATGCAATCAAGGTATTTTTTTAATGGTTTTAATCACAACTTGTTGGTGAAAAGCCCATTCTTTAGTTTGAAAGCACACAGTTGAAGTTAAAGTCCCAATAGGGTTTAGCAAACTCCCCATTGTTGGGATTTGTGAAGCTGGGATTGAATTGCCTTTATCTTTGTCTATGAGCTATGACAAGAGGACATCTCTTAGAGAAGATTTAACATCAAAGTCTACCAATCATGAGAAAGAAGCAAAGCAGATACAAATGTGTTACTTCTTTACTATTATTACTGCTTCCTCAGAATGTAAATATCCAATAAATATTTCAAACTTAAAATAAGGCTTTTCAGACTCTTACACATGTCAACTCTGTTTAGTTTTTCCTCTCATAATGATTATTAAATCTTAAAATACTTTCTTCATACCCTTACTGATTAGGCTGCAGTTGGTGCATTGGTGGACTCAGGTCTTCTTACTTTTAATCTGCTTTGCTTCTTCCTCATGATGGGTAGACTTTGATGTTAAATCTTCTCTAAGAGATGTCCTCTTGTCATAGCTCATACACAAAGAAACAGTTGCTCCTGCAGGTGGTGACAAGCTAATCAAAGTATTGCACTGTAATTGGTGGGTACAGGTTTGCAGCCTCTAATTAGCATACAGAAAGTCCTACAGCCCCATCCTTGAGAGATGTATGAGAGGGTCACTCCTCTACAGTCATGGGATCTACAGTTTCTCAGTAACTGAAAACCTATTGTTGTGCTATCCTGTCATCTCTTGGTCATTTCTTTTACCGAAATGTCACATTCCAATTCTGTCAAGGGTAAAGTGAATTCTGTGTGGAAAGAGCCTTAGCAAAAATCAATTTCTACACATTTATTTTTGATTAAATTCCACATTTTTACAGACTTCCAGAAAGTATGTATGCATGTCCCTTTTAATTCCCTTTTAGACTAGAAGGAACAATGGATAGACAGATTATTTGACGGACGGACAGAAGGACGGATGGATGGATGTCACACACAGATCAACATGACTGGAAAGATTATCAAAAAACAGATTGATGGACAGATTAATGACTGATGGATTTGCTGAATGAGGATTTGGATAGATGGACAAAGGCATTGGTCCATGAATAGAATAATTTTTGGTTGGAACTGGTTGAAGGATAAAGAGATGAATTCAATTACAGATGTAAGAAGGAATTGATTTTCATGTTAGACGGAAGGATAAATGGACAGACAGACATGAAGAAATAAACATGTCCATCCAATATCTTTTGCTTAATCTGGCCAAGCACTGAACCTTAGACTTTATTCTTCCCAGCCACTTGGGCCAGCTCCTTTGGGGGAATCCCACTCTGTTCCCAGGCCAGTCAGGAAACATATCCTTCTGCATGTCCTGCGTCTTAATTTGGATCTCCTCCAGTGGGATGTGCCCCGAACACCTCACGAGGCGTCAAGGAGAACTCCAAACCAGATGCTCAGACCATCTCTACTGGTTACTCTCAATGTGGAAAGGTTGAGACTGGGTTTGAGGTTCGAAGACGATGAACTTAAAGACCCACTCCAATGAAAATCGTGTTTTCGTGTTGTTAACAGGTTCTTGTGGCATTTTTCTGATACCAGATGACATTTCTTAAGAAAATTAAGCTCTAAATTGCATTTCTGACTATTTCTGCTTTCAAATCGCTGTGACTCAGTAGCAGACGGTAAAAAGCAGTCTAAAACAGACTGGGTTTGTAACGTAGCAACCCCACTAGGCGGGCTACAAGCTCCTGCTTCTGCTCCGCTCTGCCCCGCCCACTCAGGTTCTGAGGAGTAGAGCAGACGATCGGGGATCAACAGCTGTGTGCTGTAGCGGGTGCTGCTGGAAGGGGGGAAAAAAATGGGCTTCGCTAGTAAACTACTTTTGAAGCTGGGTGCAGGGCCTTCCATCAAGACACCATCAAGTGGACAGCCTGTGTCTTTACCGGTACGTTTATTCTTTTCTGTCTGGAACCATCCACTTGTTTGTGAGGGGCTGTAAACTAGCAGGAGAGCTAGCATAAATGGAGAGCTCTCAGCAACGGGGGAGAGGGAGGAGTCCTCCGAGCCAACGGTTCCGCCCACAACACAGAGGCGAATTGCTATTGAGCTACTGTCGCTCTTCTGAAGCTATGTCCTAGAAAACGGGACAGGTTTTGTGATTTTGGCTAAAAACGACATAATCATAATTTAAAGACCACTGAGAACACTTTAAAATAGCTCAAAAAGATGATCGGAGTGGGTCTTTAAACATTACAGTCAAGTCTCTAAGGGACAACCAAATAAAAAGGTACACCACACGATGCAAATTTTCATTTGTATAATTCTTTGAAAGATGTTCCCAAATCTAACATTGTAACATTTTACCGTGTCCCTTTTGCCTGTTTAACTGGTGACATGATTTTTTTTCATTTTGTGTAATTTATTTAAAGCTTGTGAACATCTGTTGCTGGGGCACAGCACTGATTCATGTTTACACCTAAGCCACATAATTAACGGATCAATATGAAGTGTAGAAACGGAAAGCTCTTTGTTGGATGCGAATGACAACAGATCCTTACAAAAACAGTGTGTGCACACAGACCAATGCTGGCACTGACTACTAACTGCTTCTTATGCTAATGTGTCTCAGTAATGGCTGCAAGGTAGATAGGGAATATGAATGAAGACAAAGTGATTCAATGTGTATATTTAGCTACGTGAGGAAACGTTTTAATTCATCAGCAAACACCTATTCCTTTAAACCACCAATAACCTTCCAGTGTGAAACATGTGGTAAGAATGGAACTTGTGAAGTATTTCCAGGTAAAGTAACTGATATAAAAGTAAAGCAGTTCAAACACATGGCACACTAGGCAAACACTTCTGATTTGTACTCGTAGGTAGTTACTGACTAAAAAATGCCTCACATGTTTTGTTTTTGTGCATGTAACACAGATGGCAATCTTTGGTGGCGGACCACCTCCAAGCTCCATTTTCCATCTGAATGATCACAGATTTCTGTGATTATCATTCAAAGAGGACAGCACGCAGAAGGTTCAGAAATTCGGTTTGCTTCTGCGTAAAAACTGTTCAAATCTGACCTTCACTCTTGGTATGTTCATTTCTAATAAATCCAGATTAGTTTTCCTGGGGGCTAAAGCTAACTTTTAGTCTCAGCACCATGACAGTAAACAGTAAATTCACATAGTTTTAGTGAAAGTTAAGGACCAACAAGACTTCATGATTTTATTTGACAAAATTATTGAATCTGATCAGCTTTTTAAACCAAAAATTGCATCAAATTGTTTATTGTTGTTTGATGCAATTTTCAGTATTTTACCTGGTGACAAATTGAGGTGTTTCAAGGGAAACCTTTTCTATAGCAATCTTGATTGGTGCATCTCCACCTCACAGGACCTCTCACACCAAAAACCCTGAACTGTTCCTCATAGTGCTTTGTGTGAACCTCACAGAACAACTTTCATACATGGCCTCTCTGGTTCCAAAAGAATTCAAAAGAACACTAAATTACAGGAAGCTGTACTACTTAGCTTTGTCTCTCTTTTTTGGTACAGCATGCTTCTCCATGGGGGGCATCAGTTTTCAACTTCCATTAGTAAGTAAGTATAGCACCTTTCAAGATAAAAAATCATAAAGTGCTTTACAACAAAGGAGGAAATATCACATGAACGCAGATTAAAAAAGATTTGTCTTAAGCTGGCCTTTAAAAGCAGCAACAGATTCCACAGCTCTCAGCGACAGGGGCAGTGAGTTCCAGAGCTTTGGCTGAAAAAGTTCGGTCTCCTTTGGTTTTCAGTCTGGTATGGGGAACAGTAAATAAATCTTGCTCGCAGGACCTCTGTTGGAAATGTATGGATGCAGTAGATCCGAAATGTGGGCAGGGGTTTGTTCATGAGTGGCCCTCCATGTAAGAATTAGGATGTTAAATTTCACCCTATAGAAAATCGTTAACCAGTGAAGATCCTTAAGTACAGGAGTTATATGGCCAAATTTTGAGGACCTCGTTAGGAGCCTCGCAGCAGCATTTTGAGCAGTGTGCAGACGAGCAAGAGTGGTTTCAGATAAACATGTACAGCGCATTACAATAGACCGACCGAGATGATACAAAGGCATGAATAATAACTTCCATCTCGGGACGTGAGACTATATGGTTTAGTTTAGCAATATTTCTTAGATGATAAAAACAAGATCTAGTCAACAATTTAATCTACATCTAGTCTACCTCTAACTCTCATTAGGAAGGAGCAAGAGCCATTTTAGGGGCTGTTTACACGACAACGTTGCCGTTTTTCTTTGAATACGCGGGTGAAAACGCACTGCGTTTACACGACAGGGCGCGCGATGGAAAAAGATGTAGTACATATGCCCGGCATTTAGATGGCAGTGTGCCCCGTGTATGCAGTTTTCCAAGGTTTCCCTCTCACAACCCGGAAAAGAAACATTTCATGATACCCAACAATGGCGGTCTTCTTGTAGTTCTCCGCTCAAATAAAGGCATTGATTATTTGACGCACGTACTGTATGCGACCAAATAACTTCAGAAGCTGCATCAGCAGTAACCGCATACCTGGATCCTCCATTGTTGTTGTTTTTCTGTAGAAAGGCGGAGTGCGCAAGTGCAACATGTCCGTAGGCGGCTGGCAGTGACGTCATTGTTTTCAAAAGTCTCCTGCTTGCGTTTACACGACAACGAATCCCGCAGCGTTTTCAAAACTCTCCACTCTGGAAGCCGTTTCCCAAAAGCTGCGTTTTCGCCCCCCATTTTCTCGTTATCGTGTAAACGAGAGGCCGAATCGGAGAGAAAAACCTCAATTTTGCTGAAAAACGTTGTCGTGTAAACAGCCCTTTAGTATTAGGGTGGTCTCCAGCTGTGAGCGGAGGTGTCTGTTTCCACACAGACAAGCTGGGAAAAAAGATAAAAGGAAAACAAACAGTGCCTCGGGTCAAAATTATTTTTGAAAATAAAATCTAAGAAATCCAGAGGAGTTGGTGGGATTAGCTATGAGTGGGTATATAGGTGTAAAGTCACATCAAGGCACGTTTCATACTGTGTAATTGTGCGTGCTGTATGGCTTCCACTCACTGCTGGTCGGGTGTTATAGGTGTAAGGTAGGTAGGGGGCTGATTGCTGTAGTGTGGTCCCTTACCCGGAGGGATGAGGTTTTTGCGTTTAGCTCTCTCCTGGGTTGTGGATGTATACGGGATGATGGAGCTCTTTAATGAGAAAGCTTTAAAGGTCAGTGAGTCTGTGAGCACAAATAAAGCCACTGTAAGCATGTCTGCAAATATGTATTTAACAGATAAATAATCACAAAATCCTTTTTAATTGCAGGAAGATATTGTTCCAACAAAAAAATTCTGAGAGAATATGTATGTTTTATATACCCATGGCACAAAGCCAGCAAGCTATAGCAATGAATATGTGGGTTTTTGTTCCTGGCCCGTATGTGTGCTGAAACACGCCAAAGCAGGCAGCTGCTGCTCTGCAGAATCATCTAAATACAGTAGAAAGGCTAGACAGGCCACTGTCCAACAGAAATAGATGTGGTGGATTTAAACTCAGTGGAGTTAAGGCACTCAAACATATTTTCTCCCACATGTTCACAAAGACACAAACGCATGCATACTCTGAAGAAAAATATGGAGAAAAATGTATTTAAAAAAAGACAATGGTAAATCACTTAAAGCAGAGGATTTTGCTTCAGTCCCCTTACCTCCTTTAAAGTGCTCTATCGCTGCAAGCCACATTTGTTTTATTAATTTGATGTCACATCGGGAAGACTGTCTCTGTGGCTGACTCAGAAACTCGTAGTCCTATTCTCTGTGCGCCATGTACTAACAGAACAAAGCGTCATCGTGTAATGACAGCAGTGAAAGAAAAAAGAGGTACAAAGAAAGGAGGGGTGCCGGGGGATAAAAGCAGTTCTCCTCTTCCGATTAAATTGCCCTTTAGATAAAAGTAGATCTAGCAAAAGCCAGAAAAAAGTGGGAATTATTAATGGTTCTCCTCTCTAATGTGATTTTAAGCCTTTATATCAGAGATGAATAGTAAGGAAATAAGGAAGGAAATATGTTTATGTTCTTGTGCTGGAAACCTAATCCATTTAGAACAAATCTGCATCTTATTGGACCATAAACAAACCACCTCCAGGGAACTGTGGGTTTATTTTGGATTTCAGGCAGGAATAGTTCAAATTCTAGCAATTGCTTTTCATATTACGTTATTCTTTTCCCTCTCATTGGCATAGGCATGCAAATTCATTCAGGTACACTGAAAAGGTCACATCTGGAGACATTTCAGTTGTATTCTCTTATAAAATCTTGAAACTGGTACTGATAACTCTTAAAAGGTAAGCAGAATGGCAGCACACAAGCTTTAGGACTGAGGTTTTTCTTCAGTTTAGGAAGGAGATAAAGACATCCTTAGAGTATGTTTTGTAGATAGTGGATGTCTGTTTTTTCTAATATGCTTTCACTTTGCAACACAAAACAAAATTGCAAGAAGTTATTTATATCTATGTTATACCTTTTTGTACTGCATTGCAACAGCATGGTGATCACTGCTTTAAAAAGCCCTACATAGTGCACATGGGCACCACTGCTACAAAATCAATGGAAGTGAGACCCAAAAGTTGCCGCAAACACTTCACATCCCTTTTTTCTCTCATACTCTATCTGCACTGATGAAACTTGATTAATTCAGTTAACAATTATTTGACCAGGTAAGTTCTACCCGAACATTAATCCCCAGATGGTCAGGTTATCCTTAAATATGTACAAAAATAAAAAGAGATGGTGATAACACTGCAGAAATTATTTCTAACTCATACGTCCCATTCCACTTTACTGTTCGTTCAAGTGCGTAGAAATTTCCTCATCTCTACCCGCCTACTTGGTCACAGAAAAAAATGGCTGGTCAGACCACCACCGGCAGAAGAAGAAAATAGATCAATAAGGATCTTTATTATTTTTTCCTAACTAAAAAGTAAGTAAACTAGTGCATTATTGTCCTCTAGTTGGAGGTTGTGAAAACTGTTTCTCTGATTCTAAATCTTTGGTTCAACTGAATTAAAAATTTAATAAATATCACACCTGCTCTTTCCATAAGACTCAACCAGCTTGCTTTCACAGCCAAGGTGAGGGATGTTAAGGGCTTGGTGTACCTCTCCTTATACAGTAGAACACCACTTTTTTTCACCCTTCATCCTAGTACACATATACAGTAGAAAACAGGGGTGCATCATTAGTAAAACACAAACTTCAACACTTTGAACACATGACAAGAGTTTATGTTCTACAAAACGCTCTTCATTTCCACATGTTTAGACTCACATAACATGTGCTTTTTAATACGTTAGTATACATAGCAAGGAAAGCGCAACAGCAGCTTTTTTACAAAGAAAACACTCCAGCATCACCTTCCTACATATTTAATACTATAGCACACATAATTTGATTACGAGCTAAGTCAAACTAGCACCTATTTTTTGGACATAAAAAAATCTGCAACATGAGCACTGCAGGACTCACAAGCCATGTGTACAGCACTTTTTTGCTACTGCTTCAGCATTTCTATAACGGCAACTCAAATATTGCAACCACCCAATAATATGATTTCATCTCCTGTAAGACTATCAATATGCTCCATTTGCACCACTGTATTAACCTTTAATTTAAAAAGAATACATGTCTATTATAAACACATTGTTATAAATTACTTAAATATTTAAAATGGCACTGTGTTTTACACTGAATTATAAAACTAAATTCACTACTAGAGTGAATTTAAATTTAAACTCACGGTTAAGCAAATCGTTTTCCTTTCTCTTGCTGTTAAAGATTTGAATTAGCTTTTAAAACACCATCATCCTTCAAAAAGACAGCTCTATTCAAATTTTGAGGGTCTTTTAAAATAATACTTTTTTGAAGATGTTCATGCTTTGTTTCAATACAAAATAAAATCTAGTAGTATGTCTTTACCAAACACTGCAGACAGAATCAGATTTCAGGCAATTTCACTTTGTAGATTGGTATATGGCTTCAGCCAGAACTGATTCTATGGATGATTATTGAATAAATCTTTTAGATAATTCTCTTCCTCTAGAGATATTTTTCCTGAGTGGGGTGGTAAGATTGTCAAATTTTATTTTTGCCCATATGAAATTCACAAATTTCCCAAGTTCAGTTTTACTGTCTCATGAAAATGGACTCTTTCGAAAAATAGATGGTAAACCTTTATGGACCGAAGCCAAAAAGCGGTGACATGACATTTTAAGAGAATTAACATTACGAGTAAAAGCAATATCCTCTACCAGCAGTAATATTAAGCTCCTTAAAATTATAATAATTTTCATAAACCGATCAAACACATACTGTATCAATAATCTAAAGTATAAATGTTTGTTTTCCCAGGCAGTATATTTCTCAGGTTTTACTATTTATTTAAAATCCATATTTATATATTTAACACTTCAGATAACGATTATTAGAATTACCAAACAGAACCAATAATCAAAGTAATCAAATTATTAACCACCAAAAATCTAATTAGTGTTGATAAAATAACACAAAAACAAAACAAACTAATTTACTGCTATAGATTACATAAATACCTATGAACCTGTACAACAAACACCAAAAGACTAACAATCTTTCTATTACCAACACTCGAACTATAGTAATTAACTGATTAAAAGTCTTACAGTTTTTTTGAATTTGTCTCCTCAAAGCCTAAAGAATTGTTTTTATAGCCTTTCACAGAACAATCTTGCATATCTGCTCATATGATTTCCAGCTCCATCCCTCTCAGCTTTTGATATATTCTGTTTTCAACTCCAACAGCGGTTCAGTCTGCCAAAGGTCACTCTTAGACTATTGGGAGGGATTTATTTTCTGGCAGAGGCTTTTGTCTGGAGGTTCCCCACATTAGATCATTATGAAACTGAATTATTAATAATAGAGCAAAACCTCACCTTGAAACACTGACAGGGTTAAACCACCAGAGCCTCTAGTATGTATAAATAAAAAAATTAAAAAAACAACACCTTAGAAAAATGTAACTCAAAAATAGACTCAATGACAACATAAAAACCAACACTTAGTACAACCAAAACTCATAACGGTGATCACTCCTTTCGCTGACTTGCTCTGGCAATTCTTCTTCTCACTTTCTCACTTTCAGCCCAGAGGGAGTAATCAATTTCTGAAAAAGATTTGGGATAATTTGAGAGCTAAAGCCATGTGAAACAGTTATGATACCCTGTGAAAGCCTGTTTTTAAAACATAAGTGGATATATGGATATTTAGTATGAATTTTACCAATATGGAAACATGCAAGTAACATAAATAAACTATAATACTGAAAATAATGTCTTTAAAGAAATTCTGCAAAGTATAAGGAAACAGAAATTATAATTTTTAAGAGGAATACATTAGGAACACCCCCCCCCCCCCTTCATTTTCACTTAAAATAGCTACATTCAGACACATCTGCTACTCATGATCAAAATAATGATGTTTAGCATTTTGAAATGTGTTTGCCCTGTTTAAGACTCAGACATTTAGTTTGGTGTGCTCCTGATTGCTAAATATGTGTGAACACCATGGTAAGATTGAAGCAGCTTCTGAGTCTAATAAGGGATTCAAAGAGGTCTCAACAGAATCTATAATCGTCAATTCCACTGAAAGGAAAAAAAAAGTTCACAAGTGGAGGACATCCAAAACATCTGCCAACATGCCCAGGTCTGGCTGTCCAACCAAGTTCCCTGTGGACAGCGCAATGTTAAAAGAAGTCTCAAAAATCAATCAATTATCATCATGTCATCTACAGACCTAGCAGACTCTTATAACTGTTTTGTGTGAAAGTGTATGTTTGGACAACCAGCAAGAGACTGCACAAGTTCAAATTTGTTAGGAGGTCCACTTCTGAGGCAAAATCACTCAAACTGATATCTTTTTGGTGTGCCTCAAAATACATCCTCAGTCTCAACTGTTCTTACCCTTTGATGGCGGGGAATCATAAGTATTTGAAAGAGAGACCATTGTACAATAAATGGTGGAGATCTTGGCAATATCCAATATGTATGAATCCAACATAATTGCATTTTTATATTGTTGAAAAATGTGACCAGTTGCATTGGAGGGGCACCAATCTGTTCAATCTCACTTTCTCAGATCCAGTGTGACCTCTCAATCAGCATAAAGCCATCATTGTTCATCAGTGCTGATTGTTGCTTTGCTTCTACATGCAGCTGATTACCCTCGTCTGAGTGTTCATCAGCACATAATTGGTACACATTTAACCCTGGCATGGTCAACCTACAGACCGTCACTCAGACTTCAGCATATGGGTGTAACTGTTTTATTCTAATTATTGTTCATTTGTTGTTCGTTTGGGTAGTGTTAGTTCTACTTTCACTTTCATACTAAAAATAGCCACTGTGAAATGGTTTTTCCTCTAAAAGCACAGCTGCTTCATTTTCCCCTCTGTGTGATGTTGCTTTTCGACTATTATCCTTCTACCAGTCCTGTTGAGCCCAAGAGAGATGTCTTTGATGTCAGAATTGGTGACTGGCCAGAGAGGTGGGAAATAGGAAATTACATTTGTGGCTTCTCTAAAGGGATGCGCCTGAAAGTTTACCTCAGTTTTGCTTAGCATTTTTGATGCTCCCTGATACTTTCCGTACCAATACTAAATTCAATGCTGCACATCCAGCTGCAATCTCCCAAATCCCACTGATAAAAAAGGTTCTCCAGTTGAGCTTCAGTGACATTTCGAAGCTTAAGCTTTATTTAACATTTCTTGGAACAGACAAATGTCAAGAATGTCAACATATGAAGTCAGACATGTAGTTTTTTTTAAACTATGTTTTAAACTATGTTTTGGGTAAATTTTTTAATGCTTATTTGATTTACATGGCTTTTTTTACATATTATCCACATAACATTTCAGATAAAAACCAACTCTGTAGTTATAAATACCTAACCTCTATTCTATCTGAAGTATTTGTGTTAATGCAACCACAGTGTTCTGAAGGTAGTGGTGTTTGATATTTAAGCAAAAAATGGCATCAACATTCTTTTTTTTGACATTTTCCTTATACAGTTAATGTGAAATGACAATAATTCAAAAAAATGTTAAGCCTGTTCTATCTTTTGGTCTGGTTTACTCAACTTTTCACCAGACCAAAGGTGAAAAGAATTGGTCTGGTCTTAAAAAACAGCACAGGAAATTACTTAATAGTTACACAAGTCAGAATTACATGACCACACTAAAACTAACCCATAAATAAGTATGTATATATTTATCTTAATTTCTAGTAAGTCCACTTGTAATAATGCTTTTATTCTACCAAAAAGTTACATTTGTTACAGTAAATTACTAATGACATTTAACTGCTAATATATATATATATATATATATATATATATATATATATATATATATATATATATATATATATATATATATTTTTTTTTTTTTTTTTTTTTTTTACAGTAAAGGCAGTTAAATTAATGAAATTATGATACAAATGTACAAGTTTAAATGAAATTGGACAGTGCAAACTTAGGTATTTGAACACATTAATTAGTGGACTGTTAAAGTTGAAAAATAAAATACTCATCTAGAGGTGAATCCCAAATTGTTTGGTTACACCAAAACTTCCCAAAAAAAAAAACCATATTTGGCATTGATAAGGATTAAATAAATATGATAATTAATGATGTACTGGTTATTTTTATGTTGTTAACTTGAATTGTTGAAACTGCAGAACCCATTCCTTCTGCTGCCCCACCAACCAATCAAAATGCATTTTTTTTCCCAATATTCTGAAGCAGGATAGCAGACATTACAGATCTTCTTAAAGCATGTGACCTGGTCTCCATATTCTCCGAATGAAGTGGGGCTGCCATTACTCATTGACTCCATGCAAAAACAAAAAACAAAAAAAACAGTAGTGTGATTGGACATTTATTGTCTGTACAGAGTAAATAAAATATTAAATTTCAATTTCAATTCAGTTTATTTATATAGCGCCAATTCACAACAGATGTCATCTCAAGGCACTTAACAAGAAGTCATTTCAATACATTTATACAAACATTCCAATCAATTAAAAAGTTTCCTATTTAAGGAATCCCAGCAGATTGCGTCAGTCATTGGCGTGAGGTTGGGCCCCGTTGATGCAGACTTTGCAACCACAGCAATCCTTCAGCAATCCCTCATACTGAGCAAGCATGTAGCGACGGTGGAGAGGAAAAACTCCCCTTTAACAGGAAGAAACCTCCAACAGAACCAGGCTCAGTAGGAGCGGCCATCTGCCACGACCGTCTGGGGGTTTGAGAAGACAGAGCAGAAACACAGAAGGAACAGAAGATCTGATATAAGAGAACTTTCTATGTTACAGAAAGTAAAAAGTTAATAACAGGACACAGTGGATGTTCAGTTACTGGGATGATCATCCCAGTCGATGTCCCCCGTCCAACAGGGCATTGCAGCCAAGCAGGATACCAGACCAGGTATATCTTCTATGGAGAGAAAAACTCTGAGAGAAAACAAAGTTAACAGTCGAAAACAATCTCCCGAACCTGGAGGCCAAAGATAGCTGAGAAAGTTTACATAACTTAATAATTTACATAAGGTGTTTTCGGAACCCTGAACAGATGTCAAGACAGTCTTTAGGCATATAAAAGGCTGCAGATGAAATTTATTTTATAATAGGCAGGAAATATGAGGAGACAATTCTTGGATCTCCAGAGAACAATTCAACTAGGTTTTGAAGATATGACACTTCATGTAAATGCAGCTGAAGCGAAAAGTTTGAAGACAGGCTTTCACATTCTTCTACATGTTCATATTGCAAGCTGTCATGCAGTCAGTCGTATTGATCTGTTTTTCAGCTTCAGCTGTACGATGTTCAATTTCTGGGTCCACAGTTTTGACATTAGTCTAAATGGTGGCAATGACATGACGAGGTGTTAATTTGTCTATTCCACAGAGATGAAGAAATGAATTGAGTGATATCTTACCAGAAATTTAACACAGCAATACATTATACTCTTGGTAACAATATCCTTACAGTAATTCTTTTGAATATGTTTTGCAGTCTAGTTTCACTGTGTCTTTGGCTTCACTTTTTAAAGATGCTGGAAAGTTGCTGTAGCCACAAATAATGTGCCGTACCCTGGCATTGTGTCCAAAAGATTTGCTGGACCCTGGCGAGCAGGTGGTGATGACAAGAATCAAGCGGACAAAGTAGAACAAATCAGACCAGAAAGTTCAGAAATACAAAGACTTTGATGGATACTTGTCTTGCAATTTACAAAAATTTTATTTTCACATTTTTAATAGCAGTAAAAATGTTGTTCTTTCCAGCATTTTCAGCATTTGGTTGAACTGTTGAGTTTGGAACTAGATTGTCTTATTGAACACTTATATATTCGCCTTAAAGGCAGAATAATGTGTAAATTATGCTAAAAAAAATGGAAGAAAAACATTCCTCCTAAAATTTGAGTCATTTACATAAGATTTTGCAGTTTAGAATCCCACTTGATGAAAATTCTGTTTATGTAGTACAATTGCTAACAACTAACAATATTACTATAAAGTATCCAAAATCCTTACTATTCTGTCCTTTCTGTTATTACCCGTTCACAATATATGTTAAATCTGAGCAAATGAAACTCAACATTATAATTAATTGCTCCCAAATTCGTTTCCCCAGTTGTAAATGAGCGACAGTGTTACTAATGCATAGGCCCATCATAAAAGATTGTTCCTAATTAAAAACTTTCCTGACAACACAATTAAAATAACTTCAAATAAAAAGGAACAGCCACGCAAAAAACTGAATAAGTATTCTGTCTCTGGATAAAATAAAACACTCATCCACACACATATGTATATATATAACCATTTATCATAACTGGAATTTGACCATCTAGCTAACAGACACAGCAAAAATAAAGCAGAAGGTTCTCTGTTTAGATGACACCATAACTGAACTTTTGTGTCCAAATGCAAAGCACTACTTTCTTGTAAGAGGCAACAACACAATACTGCTAAATATACACCAAAAGAACTGAAGATCCAAAATATATTTGAAAAACATGTTTAGATTTTTACAACCTTTAGAAACCATGTATCATTTTCATTGCACATCATAACTGTGCACTATATACTTTTTGTTACATCAAATCATTATAAAATAAATTAATGTTTGGGGTTGTACCATGGTAAAATTAAGTTTCTTTTTAGCGTGGGGTTTCTGTGTGTACATTTCTCCAGCTAACAAATGGATTAAGGAAGCATTGAGTAAATATATTACATTGTGATGTCATTAGCTAAAGATTGAACTGCAAAACAACATATCAAATTTATGATAGACTGCGGGAGAGGGCACAACTATTAATGCTTTACACTTACCTTATACAACATAAACCTAAACTATGACACATTTAAAAATATACAATTTTACTATTATATTTTAATAATAAATATTTTGTATTTTATATAATATATTTTCAAAATATATGTTCTAATGATAAGAAATATTAACAATGTCTTTCCATTCAAATTATGTTTTTGTTTAAGTATTGAGATCAATAAAAAAATAACCCTATAAGCCAAATTGTCAATTACCAACAATTACAATGTTCGATCAGTCTGCTTGATTATGATTCCTATCCTCTTTGACAAAGCCAAAAGTTATTGTTTGGAAAATGACAAACAGGCCCTCTTCCCTTTTGCATCACATCTGTCCTGGTCATTGTCTGATTGCTTTGTGGGCACTGTTTAATTGCCAATTAGGGTGGGAAACCAGGACAGCAATCAAAATAAGTATGTGTGAGTGTCTGAATTTCAATATGTTTAGGAGGTAGAAGTCACAACGAAGTAAATTTTGGGTCCGTGATGTGCTGCACAATACGGATGTTGAACAGCTAGATATAAATTCGTTTTCAGTTCAAAATGAATAAATTTAGTGATAGAAAAATGGAGATTATGAAGTGGTTAAACCTCCCATGAATGCTTCCTGTGGGTGGAAGCATTGGGTGGGTGGAAGACCTAAAGAGGAATGATCAAGTCAGCACACAGCTTCAGTTAATACAGCTAATACAGCTAGAAACCCAAAATCTAGGCGTAGTAATTGACTCAGATCTGAACCTCCAGTGTCACATAAAGCAATAACAAGGTCAGCTATATAGCACCTCAAGAACATTTCTGGGACTAAAGGACTGACGTCGTAGTGGGACCTCGAAAACGTATCCATGCCATAACAGTCACTTATTTGGCGCTGTTGGTGCAAAGTTGGTGCAAAGTGGTGTGTTGCCACACGGTGGCAACACACCACCGTCTCCGTCTCTTTGCTTTTCTACGGTCAGTAGGTTTCCTTTTTGTTTTACTTTCTCACGCCCTTGAGTTTTAAGGAAAAAAAACAATGAAACATGCTTGTTCTTTTAAATCCTTTTCAGCAGTTAACATTACTCTGCTGCTCATCTGAAACTAACCAAGCCGTGCTGTTTCCTTTATTCCCAGCAGTGAGGGAGCTCTCCTGCAGAGGAGACTGGTGCCAGGAGGAGCCTGGTGCCAGGAAGACCCACTGCGGTCAGTGAGGAGAAATGTATGGAATGAAGCTGCCTTTAGTTAATTGATGTGGTTCGATTTTCAGGGCCACAGTCACAAAAAAAGTGCAAATTATATCGCTAACCTATGCTAACGGGGCATAAACTATACTGATATAAAGAATATTTTGCTGAATTATACAAATATTTTTCAAAATTTTATGATATTGTCCAGCATTAGGTGGCAATGTTCCACCTGTATGATCACATCTAACAGACAAAGCTTAAAGAACAAGTGCTTAGAGAAAAGACTTACTAGTTTCAGGCATTGCTTGGTTTCCTATTTTCCAGCGACTGTCCCTACTGAAGCTAGATGGGAGCAACAGCGCAGCCCCGCCCGTTTGAAACAGCTTTTGTGGACTGTACCAATCTGAGGAATGGGGCAGAGGGAGTGAGGGTCATAACCTTTCAACAAATAAAAATGCATTGTTTTGCATTTGCAATTTGTATCGTTTGTGTTGTACTTTTCTTGGACAATGCTATCTAATTAAAATATATATATGTGAGCAATGAATTGAATATTTAATATGAACATAAATAAGTAAAAAGGAAAGAAAGGACTCGTGATCTCAGCAAACAAGTAGTGGACTTGACTGTTTACGGGACTCACTGACCATGCAGCAGGGTTTTCTTAAACATGGGAAACCTTATACCTCCCACAGTCCTGCAGTCTCCTGTTTTCCCGATGGTTACGTCCACCCGCTACATTCCTACAATGACTGGAGTTGAACCTGCAGTCCATAACGACAATAATAATCCATTTGTACACGCAAATCTGTTCCTGCCTCCCAATCCTTCTCTCTCATTCACTGGAAGTCAACAACACTTCAAGAGTGATCATATCAGCTTTGCATCATGCCAAACTGGAGCCTCCTTTGTATGCTGGGCATGGCAGGGTGCAGCCCGAGGACTGGTTACAAGCTGTTGCCAAAGAGCCCAAAAAAATGGTTCAAAGCCTTGAGTTCCCACATCACCTAGTAGGGCCAGCTCAGTCAACTGTTTAAGACTGTTTTTCTGTCTTCTGTCAACTAGGAATGCATTCTGAGAGGATTTTTGGATCGTGTCCAGGCTCAGAATGAACCACTCCCGATTACTGTTGCACATATGTTGAGTGCATTTGACAAACTGCAGAGTTTACCACCTGAAAGAGAGCAAATCAATCTGATCAGTAAACACTCGCTTGAGAAATACAGTATTGCACTATATGGCGCCAAGATCACCTCTGTGAAGAAACTCTTAAGCCTAGTTTATACTTCTCCGTCAGCAAGTTTGCGCCCACATGCACACATATTGACGGATACATTTTTTCTTTTATACTTCTCAGTTGGTGTGTCAGTATTGCCTACCATTGCAGTGACATTTCTGCTCAACAAAAGTTAAATTACTTGAGCTTGTAAACGCACATCCACTCAAGTAGCAATGGTCGACAAAGAGCAAGTTTTGATTGAGCATGAAAGCTTTTTACTAGAAGTGCAGCTCATAGAATATTCTAAAAATGCATATAAACAAACAAACACAGCTGTCTGTTTTGTTGTTCTTTACTCCTCTCCTGGTGTTTAAAATCACCAAAAGACCATATTAGATAAACTATAGCCTTGCAATATAAAGCATGTAGTGCCCAAAAGCTGCATTGACTCCTATTTACATAGCCTATAGAGCACCGTTCTGGTGAAATGATCTGGTGCTGATTTTGGGCTGACCAATCATAAACGTGACCTCTCCGTTGCATTCGACGGATAGTTAAGAAATTGGACTCCACTCCGTGTGTCCTTGCATGAGTGATGGACAGCCCTTGCGTTGACAGATAATGGGGCTGTGTGTCTCCGCACCTATGCAGATGAAGAAGTATAAACTAGGCTTTACTCCACGCTCATGAGCTCCACTCCGTGCTTTGTCCAAGTAGACCTCAAACCTCTCCATGTTACAAAGAGTAAACCTGAACCTTACTGCTTCAAATACTCTCATCCAGGGTTCACCTCACGTACCTGCCCAAGCTGTAACAGTCAGCTATCGTTGAAACAGAACACTACTGATGCTACAGAGCTCAGCCAGTACCTACTTATCCCGGTCCTTCTGAGTTGGATCGACAAAAAACTGATACTGACCGCTCCTCAGCCCCACCACAATACAGGCAGTCGGGAAACTACAGAGGGGGTAGGACATTTTGCAGGCACCAGCCTCCCCCAAGTGATTAACAGAGGCTCTTTCACCCACCGTTTAGAAGGATGGACAAATTCTAGGACACTTATAGGACAATTTTTCCGAAGTCCATTGGAACACTCCTCTTAGAACAAAGGTGAACTTCAATGCTACATCTGTGGATGCTACTCTTGAAATGGGTGCTTCTCTCTCAGCTGTGAGAGCTGATCTCATTCATGTCAACGACAGTTTCTGGATGTCTAAATCTGGTAGAGACATAGCGCAAAAACAACAGGCTGTAATCATGGTAGCTCTACAAAGTGTTTACTCATGGGGCAAAATCCAAATACACACTGATGAACTGCTGGAAGCAGTTAAGACTTAGCCAGAATATATCTCCAAAATGTCTCAACCACAAACCATGATGGACATACAGTAGGTTTGTTGGTCATTCGACAAGCTACACAAACAAACCAATCTCTTTAAAATGCACATCAAACAATTGGAGCTTAATGTATGATCTAGTGCATCTTTCCCCACAAACATTGGAGACACCTAAGGCTGGAAAACATACTGTAGAGACCAGGAACTAAAATATGGTAGCGGATTTGAACCAAGAGGTTATCATTCTCCAGCACATGAGAGAAGTGCTTATGATGCCAGGGGTTAGTAATGCGCTGAAATTCCACATTGAATTATGGACACAGAGGGACTTCTTGGTAGCATGACATTCACTCACGGGTACTGCAGGAATTTCAATTACCCTTTGCCCCATTGTTGTCCTGACAGTGATAAAGCCATATGCTCCCTCTACTGCAGCCACTTTACACATTCATCATTATGGTGTTAACTGGATAAAAAAGGAAGCTTAAGAGTTCCTTGAATTTATGTATTTATCACCTAATCTGAAACTCCTGAGCAATGTTTTATTTAGGTGTAACTTTCAGACCTATATACCTTTTTTGAAACAAATGTTGACAAGCTTTAGCAAAGACTGTGATCCTAAAGAATCTGTGCAGTTAGAACGCCCTACAGCAACATGTAGAGACATTTTAGTACACCATGGGGAAGAGGTGCAAAGATACAAACTGAACAATAAAACTATGGCCCTTAAGATATTGTGAAAGTAAATGCACACCCACATGATATACAGCAGCTTTACTGTTATGAGCATGATAGATCTAAGGTCAGCCAGGAAAGAAGGAGTAGGAAAAAAAACGGGGGAGTAAATCAAGGGACAAATATAACACAGACTATTAGATTATTAAAAAAAACTTTACAGCACACAGTTAGTCTGTACTAGGTGTATCTCTGTCATTTCTTATCCCAGTGGGAGCTAGAAGTTACTATCAGCCTTCTCGTCTGAGTTCTACACCTAATCTGGAACAACATTAAATTTACTAGTACATATATTGTTGTGGAAGGCTCAGAAACAGAATGACCAAACCCAAATTGAAGATCTGTGGACATAAAATAACAGTATTATAAAAGTATTGAACTTTATATAGGTTACAACCACAAACTTTAATGTATGTTAGTCAGATTTTATGTGACAAACACAAATGGAAATTTAAAAGGAGATATGTATTGAGCCCCTTTTACTTTGTTCTGTCCATAATCTTAAAATTGGGAGGATATAAAACCATTGCAAACCTACCAAGACAAGCAGGTCCACCTAAACCGACAGGCCGAACAAAGAGCAGCAACAAAACAAAGCAGCCAAGAGGCCCACTAAAGCTGAAGAGACTCACACCTCAGGTGGCATAATCTGCTCGGAAGATCTTTTTTGTTATGCACTTCAGAAATCTGGCTTTTAAGCAAGAGTGTCAAGAAGAGAGCCAAAATAAATTCCTTTTTTTATTTCCAATTAACCATGTAGGGGACACAGCAATCGTCTGGAAGGAAGTGCTCTAGTTAGATAAGACCATAAACTGAACTTTTTTTCCAACATATAAAATAAAATGTGGAGGGGAAAACAAACATGTCACATCATGTTGTGGGAATGGGAAAGCCTGGAAATAGGTCAATGTTGATAGGTGTATGAATGGAAGTAAATACATGGTAACTATTGAACAAAACCTTCTTACAGGCTGCAAAACACTTAAGACTGGAGCATAGGAAGACAATGACTGGTAATATACTACCAGAGATACAAATAAATGGTTTAGATCAAAGCAGAATAATGTTAGAAAGGCCCAGTCAAAGTCCAGACCTAAATCTAAATGAGAATATGGGAAACACTTGAGGCAAGGTAATTTTATTTGTATAGAACACTTTCAACTACAAGGTAATTCAAGGTGCTTTACATGGTGTTGAGAAGGTGTTTTCACTCTAATTTAAAGCCTCTCTTAAAGGAACAGACACACATTTAATTTATGACCCTGGGCTTTTTCTGAGCTGTCATTTCACCTTCCCGCGTGCTCGTTCATTTCTGTAAAAAGGAGCAATAAGAACAACAAACAACAATTATATATTTTAACAGCGAGACATCGTTCGCTGGACTCAGTTCTAGTAACTGAGCAAAGCTTTATCTCAGCTTAAGGTTTTTATTGAAACAAGAGTTAAAAAGGAAACTCCTCCCACATAGATCTTCATTCACAGAATGGTCACAGCTTCTTCACACAAGGCACACAGGATGTACCACATTCCTCTTGATTGTTCACTGTTTCTAAGTGTTTCCACATGCACTACAGAATTAAACCCTCATACAACATTAACAGAATTTCTATCTCGTCACTGGTTGGAGGATAAAGTAAAAACAGCCACAAAGCATAAAAGACACACATAGCATATGATATGTCAAAACATTACTCAAGACATGAATTTAGGATAAAGCAAAAACAGCAACAAAGCATGAAGCACACACAAAACATATGCTACATGAAAATATTACTCAAAGGCAGCTCTAAACAGAACGGTTTTTAGCCGTGATTTAAAAGAACTCAGTGTTTCAGCAGCTTTGCAGTTGTCTGGAGGTTTGTTCCAGATTAGAGGAGAATAGAAACTGAAAGCTGCTTTTCCATGTTGACCTAAAAATCTCATTCACTGAGAAAGCATTTAAAACTCTCGCTCTTTGAAATACGATCCTTCACTCTGAGTAAGACATGTATGCAGCACGTGATACTGTTGCCCCACCCCTGTTGCCTGCATTACCCACAGAAAGGAAATAGACAGCAAAACGAGAGTCAGAAATAGCCATGTTATCTTCATAGAAGTGTATCCTGGTCAAGCCCACCTTGGTTTGCACCCACCCATGGGAAGGTGAGGACAGGGCCAGGGAGAGGAGAGTGCATCTCGGCTGGTGGAAGCTAACCGTTTGTAACTCCACAACATGGCAGAACATGGTCAGGGTTGTGTTATTTGTGGATACAGACATCAGTGTTGCATTTTTTACCCAAGAAAGAGGAGCTGAGGAATTGTTGGAATTTGTCTAGGAACACCAGTGAAGTAAGTTAAGTTAATTATTTGTTAGGAGGAAGCAAAAGAGTTACATTGCTGTTAGCCAATCAGGCGAGACGTTTGCATATCAATATTATTGAGTAAGGCTCGTAACCTTGACGTTTCCCCACACCCACTCCTCCAACGCACTGCAACCTCCTGAAACAGGAGTGACAGCATTTTTTCCACAGAAAACCATTCACAAGCCATTCATTCAAACTAGACACCACAGCAAATTTATTGAAAGGACAAGTGAATCAAATGATGTCCATCTAATACTGGCAAAGTTCAAAAATTCCAGTTTCTAGATGAGCATAGGTGAAAGAGACTCACTTGCTGCCAACATTGCAGAGAAAGTTTGTTCTACAAATTGTTGATTAAAGGGGCTATATGTAATAATGCCAACCACAATATTTAGATTGTTATTAATAAGAAAAACCAAAAAGAAACATAACTTAACTAATTTAAATATGCACTTCTATGCACTCATTTTTAAGGTAGCTGAGTGACACAATGTGAAAAAATTCAAGGGGGATGGATATTTTAGTAAGGCATTGCATGGACATTTGTTTTAATAAGACTTTTAAAGTTATTGTCATTTATTGTAATTTAACTGTGCAACCACTATATGATTTTTATGTTACTTGGGAGTAAAAGTATTGTGATTTTCTTAAAAGATTCAATATATGTTTATATGTTTTCTGTTCTTTTTTCTTGTTCGTTTTTTGAAAGCAAAGACATGACACTGAGTTTTCATTAAATACATTTTAATTTTATGTTTCTTAAATATTTGTTTTCATTTAACATCATTACAAAAGAAAAAAAAATTGAACAGCTACTAGAACTTGACGACCTTGATCCCCTTCATCGTGTGGCCACAACAGGAGACATTTTTTCCACTTTTGTTTTCTTTAAGTCATAGCTTTAGGTTCCTCCTTAGAAAAACCAAAATTAATTGATATATAGATAAAAATAAAAGTAAAACTTTCTGATGTCTGTAACACAATCAAACTGGACACTATGGCTCAATTCCAGGTTTGATCACAAGAAGCCTGCTCTATGTGCTATGTGTAGTATACAGTGGCTTGCAAAAGTATTCGGCCCCCTTGCACTTTTCCACATTTTGTCACATTACAGCCACAAACATGAATCAATTTTATTGGAATTCCACGTGAAAGACCAATACAAAGTGGTGTACACGTGAGAAGTGGAACGAAAATCATACATATTTCCAAACATTCTTTACAAATAAATAACTGAAAAGTGGAGTGTGCGTAATTATTCAGCCCCCTGAGTCAATACTTTGTAGAACCACCTTTTGCTGCAATTCCAGCTGCCAGTCTTTTAGGGTATGTCTCTACCAGCTTTGCACATCTAGAGACTGAAATTCTTGCCCATTCTTCTTTGCAAAACAGGCTCCAGCTGGGCAACTGACTGCACTCAGACCAAAGGGGGCTGAATAATTACGCACACCCCACTTTTCATATATTTATTTGTAAAAAATGTTTGGAATCATGTTTGATTTTCATTCGACTTCTCACAAGTACACCACTTTGTATTGGTTTTTCACGTGGAATTCCTATAAAATTCATTCTTATTTGTGGCTGTAATGTGACAAAATCTGGAAAAGTTCAAGGGGGCCGAATACTTTTGCAAGCCACTGTATGATGCCAACACAGGTGCTGTGATGATAATGGAGAAATGAATCAAAAATAACAAAATGACAAATAAAACCAAATTAATACATTCTGACCATAACAACAGCAGTTTTATTGTATTATGTATGCAGTTAATCTCAGGACCTTTGCAACAACCTGCTTGGATGTCCACTCTGAGAGATACAGGTGAAAGTCGAAAAATTTGAATATTGTGCAAAAGTTCATTTATTTCAGTAATTCAATGTAAAAGATAAAACTAATGTAGGATATAGACTCCTTACATACAAAGCGAGATATTTCAAGCCTTTGTTATATTTATGATTATGGCTTACCGTTTATGAAAAACCCAAATTCAAAATCTCAGAAAATTTGAATATTGCATCCTTATGCATCGCTAAGAAAACTATCCTCCTGAACTGGAAAAATAAAAAGGCTCCTAATATTAATCAGTATAGATATCTCTTGTTTGACCACACTGGTCTTGAGACGGCCTCTGCCTTCACATCTGAACAATCTCTCTGGGCTCTTTTGTTCGACTCCATCACCTAGTAGGGATGGGGGGCCCTTGGTTTTGTCATGTCGGATATTGTTGCTGATGTGGGGTTTTTTTGGCGTTGGGGCGTCGTTTTCGCTAGGCAGATGGGGCGCTAGATGTTGTGTTGGGGCTTTGTTGGCTTTGGGTGGTAACTCCTGACGGATGCATGCAGTGCCAGAGGGGGGCTGCACTGGTGGACATGGGTTACTGGCCTGCTGCCCGTGCTGCTCCTGGTTGGGTCTGGGGGCTCAGGGCTCTGGGGCGCCGTACCACCTGGCTGTGGTCCTGGCTGGGGGTTGGCTGGTGTGGGATCTCTGTTGCCGGTGCTGGTCTGTGGGGGTCGGGGCCGGCTGGTGGCCAGCATGTGCTGCCGCTTCTCTCTTTTTCTCTGGGCTGATTGTCATCGCTGGTTTCTGGCGTCTTGCCTTGTTTGCTTATTGGGGTGCCGGGCTGGTGGTTGCAGCGGCTGGGTGTCGTTTTTGGGCCTGATCAGTCTTTTTGGCACTGGACTTGGCTCCTGGGTCTTGGTCTTTGTGCGCTGCGGGGTGCTGGGTTCGGGCGTTTGGCCTGGATCGGTCAGACTTGCCGGTGGACTGGCCCGTTAATGGATGTGTGGGGTGGGTGGTGGGGCACTGGATTTGGTTGCCTGCTAAACCATCGGACAGCAGTGGTCGATCCTAAAGGGCTGGGTGTCGGCCAGGGAATGGGGTTGGTGGATGTCACCCTGGAGGGTCGGCAGCCTGGGGCATCGGTTTGCTCTTGATCTGGGTAGGTATGTTGCCAGGGTTTTGGGCGCGGGGGCCTTTGATGCGCAGGTGACGCTGGGGGCCTCCTTTGCTGGCAGAGGCCTTTGATGCACAGGTGACGCTGGGGCCCTCCTTTGCTGTCGCGGAGGTTGTTGCTATCTAGTGACAGGTGCTCTCCCCCTATGGGGTGCACTTTATCGGGGGGGGAGGGGTGTGCAGGAGGAGGGGGCTGAAATCAACCTGGGTGTCTAGTGTCTTTTGTGTTATTTAAAAAAGTTTTAAAAAAGAAAAAGAAAAAAAAGAAAATTTGAATAGTGTCAAAAGCTTCAATGTGTTAGGCTGTCACACACTAATCAGCTAATTAATCCAAAACCCCTCCAAAGGGTTCCTGAGCCTTTAAATGGTCTCTCAGTCTGGTTCAGTAGGAATCACAGTCATAGGGAAGACTGTTGACCTGACAGTTGTGCAGAGAACCATCATTGGTACACTCCTTAATAAGGGAAAGCTTTAAAAGGTAGTTGCCAAAAAAATTGCATGTTCCCAAAGTGCTGTATCAAAGCACATTGATAGAAAGTTATGTGGAAAAGTGTGAAAGAAAAGGTGCACAAGCAGCAGGGATGACCGGAGCCTGGAGAGGATTGTCAGGCCAATGAAAAGTGTTGGGGTCCTTCACAAGGAGTGGACTGAGGACTTCGTGCATCAAGAGCTACCGCACACAGATGGATCCTGGACATGGACTTCAAATGTTGTATTCCTCTTATCAAGCCGCTCCTAAACAACAAACAATGTCAGAAGCATCTTACCTAGGCTAAATAAAAAAGAATAACTGGTTTGTTGCTCAGTGTTCCAAAGTCATCTTTTCTGATTTTGCATCTCATTTGGAAACCAAGGTCCCAGAGTTTGGAGGAAGAAAGGAGAGGCACTATCCATGATGCTTGAAGTCCAGTGTGAAGTTTCCACAGTCTGTGTTGATTTGGGGAGCCATGTCATCTGCTGGTGTTGGTCCATTGTGGTTTATTAAGTCCATAGTCAACACAGCCATCTACTAGGACATTTTGGAACACTTCATGTTTCCTTCTGCAAACAAACTTTATGGTGATGCTGACTTCATTTTCCAGCAGGACTTGGCACCTGCCCACACTGCCAAAAGTACCAAAACCTGATTCAATGACCATAAGATTACTGTGCTTGATTGCAAACAGCAAACTCTGTTTTATCTGATGGTTACGGTGTTACCTTGGCTTATGTGTTGGTAGGGAAGGGGTTATATGGGGGGGGGGGAAGTGGAATGGATAATGGTTAGGGAGGTGGAGGGTGGAGTTGTGTTTCTGGGAAACGGTGTAATGTGTGTGTTTGTAAACTGCAGTTGTACAGTGGTTTCCTTCTGTTCTAAAAACAAATAAAAATTGTATGATAAAAAACAGCAAACTCTAATAGAGAATATATGGCAAAATGCCAACAGAAAGCTGAGAGACAAGAGACCAAACAATGCAGAAGAGCTGAAGGCCACACTTGAAGCATCCTGGTCTTCCATAAAACCTCAGCAGTGCCACAGGCTGATAGCATCCATGCCACGCTGCATTCATGCAGTAATTGATGCAAAAGGGGCCCAAACAAAGTACTGAGTACATATGCATGATTATACTTTTCAGAGGTCCGACATTTCATTTAAAATCCTTGTTTTATTGATTTCATGTAATATTCAAATTTTCTAAGATTTTGAATTTGGGGTTTTCATAAGCTGTAAGTGATAATCATCGAAATTATAACAAATAAAGGCTTGAAATATCAAACTTTGCATGTCATGAGTCTATATCATATATTAGTTTCATCTTTTAAGTATAATTACTGAAATAAATGAACTTTTGTACATTCTAATTTTTTGAGTTACACCTGTAGGCAGCCACTTTGAATGTTCTCCACTTGTTTAACTTTTCTTAGAAAATAATTATATACTTCAGATTATTTGGAAATGGTCTAATAATGCTTGCCACATTGACCATCAGCAGCGATTACTTTTCAAGGATCACTGCAATGACTTTCCTTTTGGCATTGTGCTAATACACACTTAAGAGTGGGCTGACCGCTCCCAAATAATGGCCAAATAATCAAGAACATTTATTTAGCATTTACAAAACATTTATTTTTGGTTGCTTTTTACTCTCACAGTTCCTATGAAAGTATAAACGTTATTCTAATTTTTTCACATTTTTATTTTGAGTTGAGATAATTCTGGGCTATAAATCAGAAGATCTATTTGGACAAACCAGATTATTTGTTATCTGATATCCAACACCATGGATGTAAAATAAATATATCAGTGCATTTGAATGGAATTACAGGCATTTGTTGAAGATGTTATTTTAATATATAAATGCTGATTTTCACACTTGTTTTAATCCTTTATCAGTCTATTTTAAGGAGTTAGAACTTTCCAACTAAACAAGGACACTTTCCTGGTGGAATTAAAACAGATAAAGCAATGCTGTGTTATTCAAATAGGACAGACGTTTAAAAATTATTTATATTAAAAGTTTCATGGATGTAATATTATGACTTTTTTTTCAAACAAGAATATCTCCAAAAACTTTACACAGATGAGTTTTTTACTTAAATAGTTTTCTAATTGGCTGCTGCTGACTCAAAACCTAACTCCTAAGATGTGCCAACTTGGTGCTTTTTTGTATTGAAAGCCCATACAATACCTGAAACACTACAACACTATGCTTTTAATGTTAGAAAATTAATTAAATCTATTCAAGCTTTAAAAACTATCTCAACTACGGTGACCATACGTCCTCTTTTGCCCGGACATGGCCTCCTTTTTGGCCATAAAATTATGTCCGGGGGGATTTTTTTTTATATTATAAAATGTCCGGGTTTACCCCCATATTGCACCTGGTTTACCTCACTTTAAAAGCAGCCACTGTCCACAAAACAAACGAGGAGCTGCGCTGCATGCTTGTAATGTGCCACTAAAATGTCGAAACAGACGTGTAGATTCACAGAGGAATTGTTGAAAAAATACCAAATGTTCAGTCATGGTCGTCAGAGCCGTTTTTACCGGGGCAGTGGAGCTCAGGTGAGCAGCACACCTGAGCTAACACAATCTGAGCTGCTACAGCAGGTTAGGATTCATTTCGTGACGAGACAGATTAATTATTATCCGAAGTTCAAAGTTATCACCGACAATCATATGACTGAGATGTCGCGGTAAAAACAGTTCGCATTGGATCAATATTTCATCCCTTCCTCAGTAATCAATCTGGACATATTTAGTATCAGCGGATTGCTCGGGATCTCAGGATTATAAATGTGCTACTGCCATCGCTCTATCTGAAAAACTGAACGCAACAGATTTAGAAAACTGCAATCTTAACATCAAGTGATCTTGGGTAAAAATAGATCAAATAAAAAGGAGAATATTCCAATTTTAAAGCATAATGAATGATGGAAGCCAGAGTCTGATTATTATGATCTAGATTGGTGTATATGAGTCAGATTTAATGTTTGAAAATAAACTATATTATCTTGAAAACTTGCTATAGTTTATAATGGTGATAATGTAATAATGAGTAATTACTTAACCTAATGCATCATCTAGAAAATCAAGTTTTCGAGTCACGCCATCCAGCCTGCATGTTATAAGATACAGAAGAAGTTCTCTGTCAGACAGCAGGTAAAACACTAAACATGACTCAGTGATTTACTGGAGAATAAATTTCTACATCATTCTTAAAAACATATTTGCTGGAACACATTTCCAACAATCATTAATAATGATATTTTTCTGCAAATATGAATATTCTATAGTCTATTTGATTTAATATGCGGGTTTTTCAAAGCAATACTTCCTCTTTTTGGATTCTCAGAATATGGTCACCCTAATCTCAACCCATTAGACTCCCACATGCTGTTAAGAGTCAGAAGGGACTTACTACAGAATAATGTCGTAATAAATTGTAGAATTCCATGCTTAGTTTTACATTCAGCATGGAATGGGGATTTCTTTGCAGGTCTGAGTGAATAGTTGAAACCCAAACTGACTTATTAACCTAGTTGATTCATAAATAGTGTCTCTTGCAAATCCAAAACACTGGTTGGACACCAATTGAAGAGCCCATGCTCCTTGTGTTACACACTTTCCTCACACTTATGTTTTCAAAATATTACTATGCAACAAAGTTACAGGCTTGCAAGGTCAAATATATATTATTTAGCTGCAGATAGTGTTAAAGAAAAGTTATAAGTCCAAACTTAAATCCAGTGCTTAGAGAGATGTAACAGAGTTCACAGGCTTGGCAAGATTTTACCAAGGGACATTCACAGACTATGGGCTTTCAGTTAGAATTTGTTCATGCTAGCTTTAGTTAAATAACATGGACCACATAGATGTCTGTAAAGCTGAACTCTGTCTAAATAGAGACTTCAGGTCTTTTCAGAAGAAAATACAGTTAACTTACACTCAACTTGTATTATGTCATTGTTAAACTGGGGGCCGCTGGAGATAGGCACCAGCCCCTCACGACTCTGCAGTGATAAGTGGTTATAGCCAATGGATGGATGGATGTTTAACCAGGATCACCACTAAACTGCTTCTGGCTCTTCATAAAAGAAAAATTTTCTGTTATTTCTTTTAATTATCTGACATTCATTCAGTCCCTCATTCACTCACTACGTAGTTTCTTACCCTTTTTAATAATGTACCACATTTTATGTTTACTGTTTAGAGTTGGCAAAATTACTCAACAAAAAAAACAAGAAAGAATAACCTTAAAAAGGGAGAGAAGAACACAAGACAAAAGAGGGGGCAGGAGACAACCAAATGCGCATTAAGTATTCTGTCATTTATATTCAAATTCCATTTTCTTACTGTCCACCCAAAACGGACATATCACTACAGAACTTTTCCTCTATAAATTTAAGAAAGGATTCCATGTACTGTAGAACCGCTTTTGTGACCCTATGGATGCAAAATGCACATTTTCTAAATGTATCCTTAGTAAAAATTTATTGTAGCCAACCCTTGATTGTTGGAGGTAATTTGTGTTTCCACTTGGGAAGAATTTGACGTCTGGCTAATAACGTGGTAAAGGCAACGACACACTTGATACTTGATGACATTCGAAGCTGGAGGGAGGCCAAACAGAGCGGTCAATGGATTAACAGATATGTTTACTTTGAGGACACTGGACAATGCCAAAAAAATACAAGACCAGTATTTCTCAAGCTTTGGGCATGAAAAGAACATATGTACATGGTCTGCAGGAGTGTTTATGCACCTAGGACAGGTACAGTGAGACACATCCGGATATCTTTGTGCGACCTTTGCATTTGTAAGTTGTGCTCTTAATAGTATTTTAAATTCCATCAGAGCATGTCTTGCACATATAAGTGAGGTATGAACCATTTTTTTAAATTTCTGTCCATTGGGTCTCTGCTATTTTTAAGACAAGGTCATCTTCCCATTTATCTTTAAAAGTAATGGTTGTTACTATTAATTTTTTTTCAGATTTGATTATTTGAAAAGCGTTGACACATTGTGCCGACACTTGAAAAGGTAACTTAATTAAGTACCATGTGTGACAAATAGTCGGACAAACTGCTTTCTAATATTATTCTTGGGTGGGGAAAAAATAGATTTTTCCCCACCCAAGAGAGATATTAGAGATTGTAAGCTTTTTGTTTGCCCTCAATATTTGACTTAATTTGTCACCTTTCACAAACTATTTCAAGAATTTAGCTGTAAAGTGTCACTTCTTTGATGTTTTTTTCTGTTTTCTGTTCACTAATATACAGGTCAAACATGGAAGTGAAAAATGGAGCAGCAATTCCGTGCCAGTTTTTGCGTACATATGTGTCTCTGCAAGCAAAATGGTAATTTGCTCCTGCTCAATGTTTAATTTGAGTTGTTTAAGCTCTTAAACAACTCTTCTGAGCTTGTGTCCAAATGCTTAAGTTCCCACATCACAAATTAATTATAGTGCACTCACAAATCCCTCCCAATGTGGCATCATTAAACATTCTTTGAAATGTAAACCGCTATTTAACCAATATCCAAGTACTCTGGAGGTTGTGACTGTAAAAATGTTCCAGGCCTTTTTGTGACACTTATTTTAATTTTAAATGTAGTTTGAAAAAATAAAGCAATTGTGAAATAATTAGTTAGGTTCAGTAGAATTTATACTCAGAGCTATGTAACTCATTTTACTAGCAAGTAGATCTCTTGTTACTGTCACAGCATATATTTTCAGTTCTGCTTCAATTTTTTTGAGAATTCTTCTTTGGTCACACTTAGTATAAAAAAGGGAAAATACTGACATTATCCAATAACAAATGCATCAATAAAGTAAAGATGCAATGCTTTTTATCTGTGACTACAGACAACTAGTCCCAAAAAAAACTTTGAAATAATAATAGATGCTTCCAAGGTTTATTGCTGCCTGTCACCCCGCTTTCTGATTGGCTAAATGTCACATTCAACAGGCTGCATGCTCGTTTGTCCTCGCAACAACACATGTCCAACATGTTGAATATCCCCAGTTTTCAATCGGAGCTGTCCCGGCATCCTTCCGAGCAGACCAGAGTGCTCTGAACACACCACCCTCAGTAAGAATATCCATTAGGATTATCTAAAGAGCCATCCCGATAATCGGGGTGTGTCGGAAGGGGAGAATCGGGGCAAAATCAGCCTAAAAATCCAGGCTTAAGAAGGCAGAGCGTATGAGGCATACAAATGAATGACAAAAAGAACACAGACATTAACGCAACACAGTGTAGGGGAATTTATTTTTATGGTTCATTCTGGGAATTTAAGCCAACACAATTAGTGTTGAACTTTTTGGAAGAAGTCTTTCAAACTGCTTTTTTTTCAGGCAGGCGGTTAATAAACCAGGCGTTTTTCACCACCTGGAATTAATCTGTAGCGCTCTGAGTCAATGCTGGAATGCTGCTGGCAGTATAAACACGTTTACATTCACGTGCATGTGAATTTTGCAGTTTTCTGACATGAAAGCCAAACCAAGACAAGGTTTATGTCACCATAGAGCATTTGGATCACAGCAGCAGGGATTTTTTTAAAGATGCAATGTAGCTTTTGTTACAATATACAGTTTTTTTATTAACATGTTTTATTGAATACAATTTTTTGCCTTTGTTGTATTTGTTTGCATATGCCATTGTGGTTGTATTGGTCAAGCTGAGCCCAGATAGGGTTCAATGGGGTTAAGGTCAAGAGTGCAGGGGGGGACACACTTGGCATTCTGGGGAGTCGAGTTGGTATTGATTGCACATTCTGGTCCTGATATCTTTATGCATTGAGACTGTTTCCAGGGATGACAAAAACATTGTTTTTCATATGAGGGAAATGGCAACCTACAAGATCACAATGCCTTCACCAAAAGGTTTTTGGCACTGGCAGAGAGGAAATATCAAGTTTTTCCTACATACTCAACTCTGCTGCTCAACCCACTAATGCATTTTCCTTGTAAATGTTACACCATTAAAAGGGGTAAAATGGTGCTTCCAATGATGCAAGATTCATTAGCATGAAACTTTGTTACAACAAAGAAATAATTAACCACACATAAGTTTCTTTAATTTTTCTCAGAATTTAAATAGAGCTTGGAGTGCAATATGCTTTAAAAAGTAGCCTACATTTTAAAAAGGCAACCACTATGTAGATACTGTCTATTTAAAATAACAAATTAATTGCTATTGAACATTGCCATTGATTTTTCTGTATTTTTCTAAACAGAGTAGGGTCTCAGAGAATGAGACGCTTATTCTTGGTGAAGTCGGGCTTTTGGAGCCATTAACTAGTCCAAGCAAAAGATATGAAGCAGAAAGAAATTTAATCTGGCTTTTATCACATTTTAATTGTCTTAAAGAAGTTGGTGAAAACTAGTCATTATTGTCAACATTAAAGTGAATGTTGAAGTCTCTGACATTTCAAAACTAGACTTAAATGTGAATGAAGTTAATATGTTTTACTGATTTATATCATGTTTTTCCTGCTGTAAAATGTTCAAGTGAAAACACAACATTACAGCATATTTATTTTTGTATGCTGACCATTTTATTCCTATATAACAATTTACCTCTAAGAATTTGGAAACAACAGTGGCAAACTACTGTTGGTTTTGAGCATTTTTTAATCCTTTTTTAAACTGTAAGTACATTGACCCCATTTCCTCCATGGTTTTAGTGACCACAGCAGTTTAGAAAATTTATCAGAACTTTTAATGCACCTCTATGATGAATGGGCTTTTGTATCTAACTAGGTACAGTATTTGTCAGTGGTTCAGCTCCTTGCCCCTTTTCTTGCTGAATACAAAACGGTGAATGTGCATTTTAAAGCCTCTAGCAACATGAAAGGAACTATCAGTCTCAGATCAGATGACACCTTCACTGCTGATTTAGATGTAAAATGTCACCCCCTTCCCAATTGGAGCACTCCTCTGGTGATGACACAAGCCACAGCACGCCACATCTAAAGCTTTCACCAGCATCTAAGCCCTATGTTCGGATGCAAAGAATTTCAAAGAAGCAGAGTAATATATTCAGAAATCATTTGACCTCCTTCGCTGCTCGCTCATTTTCAAAACTCTTGAGTATATATGAAGGACTGGAAAGCTGATGCTTATCATATAGGAAACCCCTCTAGGAGTCAAGGAATTTCAGAAACATGATTTGTTCGTGCATCTATGTCCACAAAGAAGTCATAAGGGACATAAAGCAGAGTGTGAGGAGCACAGGTCTCTGGCTATATAGTGCTTTTTTTTCTTTTTATTTAACAAGTTATTAATAGATTGTCAAGCACTGAGCAACCTGACCTAGTTAAACCCCTTTCAATGGGTTTTGCAACCGTTTGCTATGCTGACTGTGGGCTTTTACAGGATTGGACAAGTACTATTTATCTTTATGTTGACAGGGATGCAGCACTTTAATTAAACTATGTTTCAGACAAAACTATCTCTACCTTGATATTTGCTGAGGTGATCATTTTGTTAATTTAAGTTTACACTGTTCAAAGGATGTTGTGTTTTTTATTCTGCAGCTTTTTTGACTAGCAAAAATGCATACAAGAGTAAAGCAAAGCAAGGTTCACAAATAGATGACTGAAGTAAGGTTTTTAAGATACTTTTTGACGACCCACAACAAAAACTAAAATAAGTGGATTAGTTTTTTAAGATAGCTAGTTAGTTTAAGATGCTATAAATATAGATAAAGTTTTGTCATTTAAATGTATTGATATTGCTAAAGATATAGGCTGTTCTCTCAAAATGTACTTATTTACATAAACCAAGCCACAAATCTATCCTTCTGTAGCACTGCTTTTTGAAGTTTTTATTTATTTATTTTTTCTCATAAACGTGCAAGCAATTATATGTTTTAAGAGACTATTACTGTATGGGATGAATAAATATTTTCTAATTTTGGACAACAGCTTTTTACAGGACTTTTTTTAGGGCATTTGAATGCAACAACAACAAAAAAGTGAAAATGGCATCTCTTGAATACTCTTGGCTTTCTCTTGCATTTTCAAGTGTTAACACTCAAGTGTGTTTTAGCAAATTATTACAGTGCTCCACAAAAGTCTTAATACACCCTCTCTTTCCCATTTTTCCAGTTTACAGCCACAAACTTGATATATCGATCGATCGATCGATCGATCGATCGATCGATCGATAGATAGATCAACACTGAAAAAACATAGAAGCACATGTATCGGTCACGACATATGAGAACACACATGGGACGGGGGACTTCTGCTGCACAGAGGAACCGGTTGCAGCCTGACAACAACAATGGACGCCAGCATGGAAGACAGAGATATGTGTTTATTTTTTCCTGAGGACGTTGAACTCCATGGTCATGTGTTTCTGTAGTAGTGCCGTGAACGTCCGTGTGTGTGTATGTGTGTGGATCAGTAAGTAAGCGAGTCCGTGAACTCTCCTTTCGTTCAAGCAGGGCTCGCAGACTCCTGTAAACACAGGGGATGATGTGGGAGTAGAAGTATCCATTTACATTCTTCTCTTTACGGGGGGGGTTGTGATGTCCAGCCTTCCAAGGCCGCACCGGGTGCCAATTCAGAAAACAATTTTTTAGTTCAGGCTGGTGCGCTTTTCAGCCTTAAAGTTTTTGAGCTTTCTCATAGCCACAATTTCGCACCAAACATCCAAATCAGGGCTCAGTTCCCATCCGCCCGGCTGAGAAACTTCTCCAAGTTGTTTCCCACATCGCGTACAAGTCCCTCCATCGCATCCTGTTTGCCAGTCATAGCATCTAGTTTACTGTTTTGCTCGTTCAGCGCATTAGTCTGTGTGTTCACAACACGGCACAATCCTTTGTGAAGCTGCAAAAGCTTGCCAATTACTTCTGACCGCTTCTTTTCTTTGCGATACATCAGGAATACACCCAAGCCAAACAGCAGAAACCCGATTATCATGAATCCAATTATGTAGATATCTTCCACGTCCTCCACATACATCATCGACAGACATATGATCTTCCACTTACTACAGAATTTACTGTGAGTGAGTGAGTGAGTGAGTGAGTGAGTGAGTGAGTGAGTGAGTGAGTGACCAGCAGATGTATTGCTTTTGTAAGGCACTGCATTTAGCTAGATGTTAGTTTTTCAATAGATTCAAATACGATATGTAATGGAGATAGTTATAAAAATGGTAAAATCTAACTGGATAAATTTAAAGCTACTATGAATGTGTAGCGCTTGTGGTAGTGGCTATACTGCAACACAGGAGCTGCATACTAATACTGAGAGCATCTGTCTGAAGGATATTTCTGTCTGAGCAGAAAAAACTCACCCAGATTACAGCCTGTTACAATGTTGCTTCCGTAGATACCCCTTCATCAAACTATGCAAATGTATTCAACTGTCATCAGTAAGAGATACACTAGCCTTCTTAACCAGATCCAGATGGCAATGACTCAAATAGGAAATGTTTCTATACTTGTATGATAAATGGTATTTATTTATTGCCCAACAGCTGGTTGGAGTGCACAACTTCTAATGTTGGCCCCTGAAAGCTAACAAATGGCCATGGAAGTTACACTTTTAAGGGTAAAAAATATTTTACAGTATACACAGTTATCTCCCTCTCTGAAAGTTTTATTCATGCCACACCTTGTTTCCGTTCTTCTGGTTATTTTTGATGAGAGAAAGAGAAGGAAAATAGATTTTCTAAGAGCTTTTTGTGCACAAATAAAAGCTAAGCAATTACAGTGGCTCTGCTGTGTATCTTAAATTAAACTTAAAATTTTAAGATTTATATCAATTAAATTGCCAACCCTAAGGTATATACAGTATAGTGGATAAAATAATTATTTGCAGTGTAGTGTGGTGAGTACATCTATATTTATTTAAATATAGGTCAGATCACAGACAAACATACTGTGGTAGGTTTAATGCAAGCACAGCTTTCAAAATCTTTTAGATTTCTTTTTAGAATCTTGTCAATTTATGTTTAGAACCATAACATTACACATACACCCACACACACACACACACATATATATATATATATATATATATATATATATATATATATATATATATATATATATATATATATATATATATATAAGCGTTCTATTTTGTTTATTTGCCTTGGCTGACTGGAATTTGTTGATGGTCCCTAAGACAACCAATGCACCCTGCAGCGAGTCCAGAGTAGCCAAGCACCGTTTCTCTGACAGCATCTGGCAAGAAAAGGCATCGCTGCCTCCAGTGAATCACGGAGAGAATATCAATTAAATGTCGAACTTAAAACTAACTTATTTGTGGGAATAAAATTGGACATATGGAGAAAAGGAGAAGGACTTCCCCAATCAAAAGGTTGAGAGAGTGGAGTCAGACATAAGACTCGGCATGCTTTCAGACCCCTCGACAGCCAAACCCATCTGTAATCTGACTGGGTAGTTAAATTTGTTATTGACGTGACATTGGCCAATCAGCTGAAAGAAAGAAAAATCTGGTCAAAATTCATACTTGCAAAAACTCACATGCAAGCGAGGGAACTTGAGTGAAGAGTTTTACACAATGTTATTTGCTTTGTGTCTGTAAAAAGACCTGAACAAAAAAATAGTTGTGCGTTTATTTTTTAGAAATACAAATTATTTTTGTCATGGTTGTTTGTTCTGTATGTCTCTGTTTTGCCCTGCGATGGACTGGCGACCTGTTCAGGGTCTACCCCGCCTCTCGCCCCTCGACCGCTGGAGATAGGCACCAGCCCCCGCAACCCTGCATTAGGATGGACGGGTACAGAAAATGGATGGATGGATGGATGGATGGACAAATCATTTTTACACACACACATTCAAATTTACACATGCACAAAGCAGAAATTCTCAGCCAGTTTATTTTACAAGGTTACAAAACTCAGTTCACAAGTACACAGCTTGATTTACAAGTACACAAGATTTATTAGCAGAATTTTAGCCCATATTGGAGTAGACATTGACGGTGCTACTATTAACACAAGTATATACTTTGATCAAAGTCCTGCCAGTATTGCTCTGGCTGTATGCTTCTAGGAGTTCACCGTACTTTTCTTCATCTGTTTGTATCTATCAGCTCTGACCAGTTACCCTGGCACTCCTGAGAAAAAGCTCCATTAGATGTTTGAATCTTGTTTTGTTTTTGTTTTTTCTTGTAAAAACAAAGAAAAAGAATAACATGCATAATTTTCAATTTATTATTTTTATCCATCCATCCATTATCTGTACCCGTCCAACCTATGCAAGGTTGCGGGGGCTGGTGCCTATCTCCAGCGGGACAAAAGGCGGGGTACACCCTGGACAGGTCACCAGTCCATCGCAGGGCAACACATTATTTATATTTTCATTTTAGAATGATGTGGTATTTTGCTGAGGTTTATCACGTAAAATCCTGTTCAAAGGTATTGAGGCTTGTGGTTGTAAAAAATACAAAAACACTTCTGCACTGAGGTGTTTAGACTTGAGTTTGAGCTAAAACAACATGTTGTTTCACATGTCTGCTTTATGAAACCCCCTTCTCTTCAAGCATTGAAAAATGTCAGAAAACCTTAGCACAGATTTCATTCACTATACTAAACAGCCAGCTTCACTGACTGACCTGACACCAATTCAACATGTTAAATTGGGTGCAAAAAAGCATTAACGGGGTCCAACAGAGCCAACGATGCGTTATATAGCAAAAAAGACAAGAGAGACAGGCGCTCAGTGACGCACCAGACGTTCCCGACAGTCGATTGTCGGCTTAGTTAATGCGGGCCCTAACACAAAAAAATGAAACAGGGAATGACAGATTGGTCTCTCTCCCTCCGCCACACATACAGGCTCTCACACACAGTAACAGCAACCTGTTAAAACCACTGCCAGCATGCTACGCACAAACATCAACACATTAACACACACTCTAGCTTGGCCGCAGTGCACCTCATCACAGCCCAAAAATGAAGAAAACACACACCTAGCTTCACTTGTGAAAATAATTGCAATGTGGTTGTTTTAGGGAAGGAGGAAAAACAAGTCAGAGCCTTGTATGCAGTGAAAGGTAAGATAAGAAAAACACTGTTGGGTTTTTTCATTTGGTTTCTGAAGAGCAGAGTAAACTTCACTGGAGTGGTTTCCATCCTACTTTTTGTAGGACATTTCACCACCACAGCCTTTTATTACGCTTTCTTTTTTGTGGAACTCTTTCACATTTTGTATTCTTAAACAATGTTTTGTGCCCGGTTGGAAAATGCAAAACAAAAAAATACAGAGAGACGTGCATCTTTAAAAAGTCCTTTCCACCATGAAACCTCAAACTAACCCTCGAAGCCACTCGTCTGTGAGAGCTGGTAATAACTCTCTGCTCCTCGTTCACCTTTTCACCCTTCATAAGCTTCGTAAATTGTGAAACTGTCTGTTCAGTGCTGGGTACAGCTTTGCAGCTAACCCTGCGACCTTACACAACTGCTTCCACACACACAAAGTTTCATAGCTATTCCCGGTGCACGCGCTTAAACACTTAGACGTCAAAGTGTGAGCAATATCTCTTCTTGAGGGCATTGCTCGAATCGTAATGACAATGCTAAAGCTGCTGATGGAATGTGACGCTCAGTCAAGGCACACAAGAGTTTGCCTGAGGATTGCTTTGGATCATTTCTGATCACTAAGAGAATGCATTCTGCATTTTAAGACCAATGTCAATACATATAAGTTTAAACTGGATTTTTATGCCAGTATCAGAACTGGAACTGTCAGCCCAATTTACCTGTGTCCTTGTATTCCAACTCACATGACTCCTTTATGTATGTATGAATGAATGAATGAATGAATGAATGAATGAATGAATGAATACTTTATTGATCCCATGAGGGGAAATTAAGTTTACAGTACAACCCGTTCAAGAACATATAACAACAACAAACAATAAACTAACAGGAACAGTTAGACTAAAGGAGCTAGCCACGGTGCAGTGCTCCTATTACAGGTAGGAAACAGTCACAATAGGTGGGAAGAAAATTGGGAGGCAGAAAAAAAATATATACATGTCAGACCTGCCCCCTACAGTAGGCAGACCTGAGGTTCAGAAAAAAAAAACCTTGATGCATTAAAGCACATGTATCAAAAACAAACTAGAAATATACTGGAAACATGGAGGGGTGGGGAACCCCCAGCACAGAGAAATACGTCCGTAGCCTGACAGCGCACCCACCATTCCGCTGTCCAAAGAGTGGGGGAGAGTCTTTAGGGTACTGCAAGCATGTTGAAATCTGGGATGCATGTCTGTAGCTGTGGCGTGAGCGTGCGTGTATTTATATTTGTATTAATGTGAGACCATGAAACTCCTCTTTGTTCAATACTAGAGTCTGTCACCTGTGATGTAATATAAAACCTTGGAGAGCTGAATCAGGGAGCTCACAGGCTCATGTGGGGGATGGGTGGGGTGGGATGGAGCGTCCGTTTACATACACATCCGAGGGAGTTTAAGAAACAGGCAAATATCACTTTTTCTCTTGCCTTAGAGTGTGCCAGTGGTCTGAGTTCAGTCCAGTTTGCCAAGTCGTGGGTCAGATTACCTTCCAGCTGGCTAAGAACTTCTCCAAGTTACTACCCATGCAGCAAAACGAGTCACATTTGGCTTGCACATCGCAAATAGTCTAAGTGTTGACAGTACAGCAGCCTCCCTGTACCCCGGGCAGCCTACCAATTGTTGCCTTTAAGCTTGAAGTTTACGATACCTCAGAAAATCCACTTGCGATAATCAGCAAATATCCGGTTATCATGAATCCAAATATTACGATTCCAATGTCCTTGATGGTCAAAAGTGAGAGACACAAGATCCTTCACAATGTTCCATCGGGACAACTCGGCTCTCCCTTTTTGCCGTTCTCTGGGAAAAAATTTGATTAATTGCATTAAGAGACCACATGACCAGAACCAGATCCAGAACCATGGTTGTTCTTTCCAGAGGAGAATGTAGAGAGAGGCTCCAAATAGTTGACGAGGCAAAAGAGTGCGGAAAGCAGGCAGAAGTAGGGAGGGAAAGAGAAAAGCTTCCATCCTCGCGGAGAGCAGGAAGAGAAGATTATGCATCATCATAGAATACTTCTTTTTTGTGTTGTAAATTTTTGACCATGTAATTTAAGCAGCTGGATGAGTTAGTAGCCCTGCGATGGACTGGCAACCTGTCCAGGGTGTACCCCTCCTCTCGCCCGATGATTGCTGGAATAGGCACATTAGCATTAGATTTGCAGTTAGCAGTATCAGTGTCATGTAACAGCATCGAGTTTGACTCGTGTATTTATTTTAGAATTATGAACTGATTAAAGTTAATCTGGTTCCTTTAACAGCCATCAAGTAGCCCTTTAAATATTGTTATACCAAAACAGAAATTGCGGATTGGATGGTAACTTCAGAGACTTTGCAACTACTAAAAAAATATTTTTAGGCAGACCGTTTTAAGTAGGCTAATTCAACCATTTAGCCACATCCAACGCTGATCTGCATAGAAATCAGGCGTCCACTTAGTATTTATATATGGACATTTAAACATATACCATAGCATCATGCTCAAATGAATGTGCAAACATACATAAATCTCACCTATGTGACACAAAAATAACCTCATTAGGTCGTCAAAAGCAAAGGCATTACACAATGGATGAGTTCTCTATCATGACTCAACAACCACTGCCAATCTTAGAACAACAAAGTACAGGGAAAGTGATGGAAAAGCTATGCATCTGATGTTAATATATTTTCAAGGGCTCAATATAAATAAGTAACTCCATCCATCCATCAACTTCCAGTTAATAGTATGGTCGCAGGGGCAGCAGCTTTGATCTCAGTTATAATGACTAGGGATTTCATGTTGCCTTTTGGCTTGGTAGACAGCAGTTCACCATAGTCATTGCTATCAATTCAATTCAATTCAGTTTATTTATATAGCGCCAATTCACAACAGATGTCATCTCAAGGCACTTAACAAGAAGTCATGTCAATACATTTATACAAGCATTCCAATCAGTTAAAAAGTTTCCTATTTAAGGAATCCCAGCAGATTGCGTCAGTCATTGGCGTGAGGTTGATGCAGACTTTCCAACCACAGCAATCCTTCAGCAATCCCTCATACTGAGCAAGCATGTAGCGACGGTGGAGAGGAAGAACTCCCCTTTAACAAGAAGAAACCTCCAACAGAACCAGGCTCAGTAGGAGCGGCCATCTGCCACAGCCGTCTGGGGGTTTGAGAAGACAGAGCAGAAACACAGAAGGAACAGAAGATCTGATATAAGAGAACTTTCTATGTTACAGAAAGTAAAAAGTTGATAACAGGACACAGTGGATGTTCAGTTACTGGGAGGATCATCCCAGTCGATGCCCCCCGTCCAACAGGGCATTGCAGCCAAGCAGGATACCAGGCCAGGTATATCTTCTATGGAGAGAAAAACACTGAGAGAAAACAAAGTTAACAGTCGAAATAACAGAATGTACTGTAGTACAACTGGAGAGTAGTAGTAGAAAAGGAAGTACCAGAGTGAAGAAAAGTGTTCAGTCTGTCCTCCAGCAGTCTAAGCCTATAGCATCATTAATAGTATACAGGAAGATGTAATTATTATTATCCAACATATTACAAACTTGGCCTTTTATGAGAGATAAGATAATGTAAAGATATATATTCTTACTTTGCCTATAAGTGAAGTCCACACTTCAGTCCTTTCACTTTTTTAAATAATAGTTTTACAATATAGATCATGTAAGAGTTTAGTCAGTACAAAAGACAGAAACAGACTGCCTCTCTCCTTACTTTAAAATGTTACTTGTTAAGATGACAAATGGAAGAAAACTGCTTTTACAAATTGCAAGAATGATAAGAAACTAATCAAATGAAAAAAGAATACAAATGGAGTTAACTAGTTAGCTTAAGTTCAGGAGCAAGACCACGCTTCAACTCTAGTCGTTCGCAGTAATCAACACTAACTCAACCCACCTGGCCTCCCAGATCTCTCGCACTTCAATTATCAATCAGCGATCTATATAAGCCAGGCTCGCCTCATATTCCATGTCTCACGTTCGTTTCACACGTTCGCCAGACTCCCTCGCAACTTTTGTGCTCGCTTACATTCTTGAAAATCTTACCCGTGTATTCGCTCATCTCATATGCTTCGGGGATTCCCCTCGAGCCCGGCGCCCTCCTGCTGCCGCTTCCGGCCGCCCCGATATGTCCAGCTGGACTGTGGCGCGGCTTCAGCAAGCGCTCAGAGAGAAGGGCATTCCCTTCAGCCGCTTGGCTAATAAATCCTGCCTTTTTAGACTACTTTTTCCGTCTCCTTCACCTCGGCCCTCTGTCTCTCACCCAGTACTTCCTGGTCCTGTCGGGGTCCCCTCTGTTTCTGGGGGCGGATCCTTCAGCTACATTTCCCAGCTTCTTTCTTCAGGTCCAGCGCCCTCTGCCGGGACCCAAGTACCATACCCACCTGCATCTGCTCCCTCCTTCTCAGATTTTGCCGCTTATATGGCCAACTTCTTCACATCTCTATCTAGTCAGAGCGAACCTCCCTCAGGCTCTCATTTCTCCATTCCTTCTTTTTCCTTTCCTCAAGCTCAGTTCCGCCCCCCCCCCCTTCCATTTCTGCTACCTCCTCCGTCCCCTTTGCTGCCCAGCAGATGGTTCCGGGACACTTAACTCATCCTCCTTCTGGCTCGTCTCCTCATCTTCCCCATTCCCTCCCCCCCCCCAATTCCTCCCGCAATTAACCTAGGTTCTAATAACTATTCTTTGTCCACAGCCATCCCCCCTCTCCGGCATCCTTCCACCATTCACCGCCCTTCTCCGGTTTTTCCAGCTATCCGTCAGCAGATTCTCAACAGTAATCATATAGATTTGGCCCAGCTCCTTCAGCCCTCTCTAGGTCTCTCCAGTCAGCCTAGAGAACTCCAGACTACCATGGGGCCTATGCTGCTGGGCTCTTCCCTCAGCCCCCGCTCCAAGGACCTCACCCCAGCCGAGTTCGCCCTTGCCTTTTCTTTTTTTAGAGACACCATTTGTTCCGTGTTCCCCGATTGACGCCCCGAGCTCGATGACTACCTCTCCATTGTGCTCGACATGGCTATCCGGTTTGGGGGCACGGGATTCTACCAATACCACACCCTGTTTTCCTCTCAGGCAGCGGCTTGGCTCGCTCAATTTAATCACGGGACATACTGGGGCATTCTTGACTCAGAGCTGTATTGCCGAGTCTTTGCAGCCCGCGCGTCCCTGTCCTGCAGTTTATGCGGTGCTCCCTCCCACCCCGCCACCGCCTGCACCTCCTTCCCTCGGGTCTCCGCCGCCCGCTACTCAGCCGCATCCGACCGCCTGTCTGTTGCTGCCCCCCCACCTCCGGTCATACCTAAACCTCTTCCAACCAAGCCCAGGTCCACCACCCCTGTCCCCGTCCCCTGCTCTACCAAGGGGGCAGGATGGTGGGTAATAACTTCAATGACATGGGCTGCTCCATCTCCAGCTGCAGGTTCTTGCACACATGTCCTTTTTTCGGTGGAGCTCATTCCAGGGGCTCATGCCCTCACAACCCCACCTCACAGCAAGATTGACTAGCACGGTTCCTCGCCACGCCTATCAAGGTGAGGGCTCTCATCAAAGCTTTAGCTTCCCATCCAGATAGGGAGTTCGTTGAGTTCTTAGTTCGTGGTTTCACTTACGGGTTCCATCCAGGAATAGAAGTTCTTCTGGAGTGCTCCGCTCATTGTAACAATCTGCGGTCTGCCCTTTCCGAACCCGAATCGGTCGATTCTCTGCTCCTCAAGGAGGTCAAGGAGGGATTCATGATTGGTCCTTTCTGCCGCCCTGCTTTTGCGGTCTTTCGAGTCAGCCCCTTAGGCGTAGCCACTGTAAGTATTCTGGCAAGAACCGGTTGATTATCAACCTGTCGGCTTCCCACGGATCCTCCGTGCCCAGCATTAACAGCCTCATTCCCTTCTCTGACTTCTCAATGTAGTATGCCAAAGTCGACCATGCCATAGGTCTTATCCGTCTGGCAGGCCAAAATGCTTGGCTCGCCAAAGCAGATATAACTAGTGCTTTAAAGGTCCTCCCTCTTCATCCAGACTTTTGACGATTCTTCGGCGTCTGCTTACTTTTTTGCAGTTCGGCTCACCTTTGGCTACAGAAGTAGCCCCAGAATCTTCAATTCCCTTTCCGAGGCCTTATGTTGGATTCTAATAAACACCTACCGTCTGCCTTACGTCCTTCACCTCCTCGATGATTTTTTTAGTCATCACCCCCGCTTCATCACCGCCTCGTAAAGGGCTTCACGCCCTTACCGAGGCTTTCTCTGACATCGGCGTTCCTCTTTCAGAGGAAAAGACGGTGGGTCCCCTAACCTCTCTAAAATTCTTGGGTATCACCCTCGATTCAACCTCCTTTCAGGCTTCGTTGCCTCTGGAAAAGGTCAATCGGATCTCCCTCATCCTCTCCAACTTTATCCTGGCCGATTCATGCTCCAAGCAAGAGCTTTTGTCACTTCTCGGTCACCTTAACTATGCGGGTCCTTCACATCTCACCTCCTTTCCACTGCCAGCATACCATCACTCCACGACTGGCTCGTTATCGACGAGCCATGTCGTATGGAATTGCAGCTTTGGCGGGACTTCCTGTCCACTTGGAACGGTATTTCTTTCTTTTACAATGATTTCATCTCCCACCCAGATGATATCCAACTCTACACCGACGCCGCACCTTCTATTGGCTTCGGTGGCTATTATGCAGGGAGGTGGTTTGCTTCGAACTGGCCGCTCGAGTTCGACTCCATGCGGCTCCAGTCCGCCTCGCCTTCCCCAGCTCTTCATGAGCTCTATCCCATAGTCATCGCTGACCTTCTTTGGGGTCACGAATGGTCTCAAAACTCTATTCTCATCCACTCTGATAATACAGCCGTAGTAGAGATCATAAATAAAGGTCGATCCCGTTCTCCTGTCATTATGCAGTTCATCTGCAGACTCACACTCATATCAGCCCAGCATCAGTTTCTGCTTCGCGCAGCTCACGTTCCAGGTCACAAAAAATCTATCGCTGACTCTCTCTCTTGTTTTTCTTTTCAAAAATTCAGATTCTTGGCTCCTGCAGCGGACCACGATCCAACTCCGGTCCCACCATTTTCAGCCACCATCCACAACTGACTGCAACTTCTACACCTCCCAGAATTCCATTCTTGACAGTTTCGCTCCCAGTACTCTCTCGGCTTACATAACAGGCTGGAATGCCTTCAAGGCCTTCCAAGTATCGTACGGCTTATCTTTTCCCTCACTCAATCCCATGTCTATCTGCCAGTTTGTCACCCACTCTCATTCTATTCAAAAAATCCGTGCAGCCACCATCCAAACCTATCTTTCAGGTATCAGTTTCTTTATCAAGTTAGCAACCGGAAGTCCCTGTCCAATCCTAAAACACAGCCACCTAACTATGTTACTAAAAGGTCTGAGAAAGCAAGAACCATCCGTAGTAATCCCACGTTTAACTCATACATCTGACCTCCTTAGTCGTTGTATTTCCACACTTCGCTCTAGCTATTTATCTCCCTTTATCGACTCCACGTTAGAGTCTATGTTTCTGCTCGCATATTTTGGTTTTCTGCGTTGCTCAGAGTTCGTCCCGACTTCATCTCGATTCGATCATTCCTTTCATCCCCGTCTCTCTGATATCACCATTCATAACCAGAACACCCTTATCTACACTCTCCGCAGAAGCAAAACACACCAGCTCGGTACATCCTGCTGAATCTACCTTTTCCGCCTCAATTCAAATCTCAGGCCCTATGAACCCATCTCTAACTACGTTCGTTCCCAATTAACCAGTAACGCATCACCATCCGACCCACTTTTCACCACAGAATCTGGCAGTCTTGCAACAAGGTTCTGGTTTACTGGTCATTTTCGTCAAGTTCTGTTTCGTTCAGGTATCTCCCCGGAACATTATTCAGTCCACTCCTTTCGCATAGGAGCAGCCACCTCCGCCGCCCAGTCAGGGATTTCAGACAACCTCATCCAAATATTAGGCCGTTGGTCTTCACCAGCTTACCGATCATATGTCCGTAATAACTTGCCCGATCTGCACCGTGCTCACTCGCTCCTCTGTTAATCTTTAAGACCATCTTTGGGGGTCCTGAGCAGGCACAGGAAGACGATCTCCTGAAGACTGCACCCCCACACTGAGTCTACCTCCTGGCCTCCTTCGTCACGTCTCCCCAGACTTCCATTCCCGCCGTCCACTCAATAAACCTTTAATCTCTATTTTGATGCGTGGTCCTTGCTAGTGAAATGGAGTTAACTAGTTAGCTTAAGTTCAGGAGCAAGACCACGCTTCAACTCTAGTCGTTCTCAGTAATCAACACTAACTCAACCCACCTGGCCTCCCAGATCTCTCGCACTTCAATTATCAATCAGCGATCTATATAAGCCAGGCTGGCCTCATGTTCCATGTCTCACGTTCGTTTCACAGCCATCCCTACCCGACCCAATCCGTGGTCTAACTTCAATTCCTCTTTACTGCTCCATACCCTCAAGTTTCATCCCTTTGAAACCACTTCTTTCATCCCTTCTCTCATCCCTTCGACCCTCATCCCTTCGACCCTCATCCCTTCGACCCTTCCCTCATCCCTTTGACCCTCATCCCTCATCACTTGGACCCTCATCCCTTGGACCCTCATTCCTTCATCCCTTCGACCCTCATCCCTTCATCCCTTCGACCCTTCCCTCATCCCTTCGACCCTCATCCCTCATCCCTTCGACCCTTATCCCTTTATCCCTTCGACCCTTCCTTCATCCCTTCAACCCTTCCCTCATCCCTTCAACCCTCATCCCTTCGACCCTTCCCTCATCCCTCCATCCTCATCCTCTACCTCTCGTTTTAGCTTATTTACAGTTCTAGCCTCTCCTAACATCTCTTTCTTTCAGGTTTGTCTGGGGGGTCCTTAGCAGGCACAGGAAGACGATCTCCTGAAGACTGCACCCCCACACTGAGTCTATCTCCTGGCCTACTTCGTCACGTCTCCCCAGACTTCCATTCCCACCGTCCTCTCAATAAACCTTTAATCTCTATTTTGATGCGTGGGCCTTGCTAGTGAAACAGGATAATAAAAGGAGTTGTACTAGTTCAAGTTCTGAAGTTGATAATGGTCCAATGTTTGCTTCACCTTTCCCATCAACTGCAGCATCTATCATTGCTTGAAGATTGTCGGGGTCAAACTCTCACTTCATCACTTTCAGTCTGTGGTAAGAGACCTTGGTGCACTGCACTGGAGAGTTTTGTAGGAAGTTCTTTGTAAAAGGTTACATGCTTTCAAAAAAGACATTTAGCAAGTAAAAATAAACAATTATCAGCGATTTAAAGGCAACATTTAAGTTTCTACAAACTAAGCAGACAGACGCACATATTGTTTTGCTCATCTCAGAAAGCTCTTGTTTTTTCTTCTTCTGTTCTTTCAATGAAAAAAGTCCATATATAATTCCTACAAAAAGCATTACCTCAAATCACTTTAGCAAAAGCTATTGTTGATTCCCTTCACACCTTAAACCCATCTGTAGCTGCCAGGACTGATTTAAAACAATTTGGCATGTCTACAAACGCATAAATTGGAGCCTGACGAGGCAGCTTCTCTGATGATTGAGATCTCACGAACCTTGTAAGACTCCAGCTGCCTTGCAGAATATTGAAGAACAAAGGTTCAAAGAGTTTGAAAATTCTAGGCAGCAACACCAGACAAATGAAAGAAAATGTCCAGAAATAATTCAATGCCAGAAATGCCTGTCCACCATAGTCTTCCAAGCAGGAGCCGTCACCACATCCAAAATACTGCCTAATAAAGCTTTGTAACTTTGTAAAAAAGAAAAGAAAACATAGTCATTTGCCACAAAGTTAAAAAGCCAGTGTAGAAATACGTAGTTGTACTGATTCAAACCTACCAAATGAAATTCAAGCTTTACTTTTGTGAAGGAGAAACACCGTTCCTCTACAATAAGGAGGCTGAGACAGAGCGATTGTCTTGCAAGCAAGGGTAGCAGCTCATGCAACCTGGCACTTGGAGCGTCAACTACAAGGAGGCTGCTGCCCTGCTGGGTTTATTTATACAAAGTCACAAAAAAGTCACACAACAATGTGGGCGTTGTATTCACACAGTTGAGCGCAGCTTCAACAGATGTTTCTTATAGATACATTATGTGAAATAGGTATGAGATAGTACAGAGTGTTCTTCAGAGGGTGAGATCAGTAGAAGAGCAAGTATATTTAGAGAGAGACAGAGAAGAAGTCATACTCTGAGGTTATATGTAAGGCAGGTCATTTTGGTTATAGGAAAGAACGTAAGCACTATATGATAACAGTAGTCAAGTAAATAAAAATCCTTCTAACAACTTTCATCTGAAAAACAAATGACTTTGGACTACTGAGCAGTAGTCTGACCGTTTTTCTACTTGTCTTGTTTATTTCATTGTTGGCTCCTGCAAATCATTTTGTGATTTGAAATCTTAAAAGGTTGAATACAAATATAGTGATACTACTTACTTACCACACTTTTTCCTTCCACTCAATTTTCCATGAATTTACTAGGATATAGCTTTCTGGGAACAACCAGCTATTTATTAATTAGGCTACCTTTTGTAGCTTACTTTCCTTGTGGTGGGTGACAATGACATTTGTCAAGTTAACCATCTTATCTATGATTGTGTAGCCTTCTGACCCAGACTGATTAGAGGCTCAGGAAACCTTTGCAGGTGTGTTAGTTTATTTAACTGATTAGAATGTGTCATGATGAGTTTCCAATAATCCTTTTTTTCAAAATGTTCTAATTGTTGGAGGTGCAAAATTAAGCATATCTAATTCTACATTAGGGGAACATATGCTGTGCTGGCTTAGCCGATCAGGTGGAGTGGTCAGGTTATCAAATCAGTGTGTACACTAGTTTTGGATTCCGTTCATTTTTATTAAAAATGGTAATTTATTGTGCTTGCTGTACAAACACCAGCCTGAGTCCACGCCCCCCCCCCCCCCCCATAAAAAAACAAGACAAAACAAAAAAAACGGCACTATCTTACATGTTTCTGGGTGCGTTTTGTGCAGCTAAAACTGCACTTAACTTCTGCTTTGGTTATGAAAAACGCGATCGTTTGTGGCGCTCACTTCAAACCAGAGACACACAAGGCGCAGTGCCTTCGGTGCTTACAGCTTCGTTGGGGCCACTGTCAGCGGCTGTTTCTGGACCTGCAGGTGGGAGACACGATCATGGATCGACCAGAGGCTCAGCTCTATGCTGACCGGATCTGTGCATTGTAAGTCTTGTTTTCTAACATCTGTCAATTACCAACTTTGTTAAAAGAATATCAAAGATTAGAAGCACTGTGATATGTGGGTTGTTAAAGAAAAAGAGTAAAGCTTGCTTGCAGGACTCAGGCTAATAACGTTAGCTTTGCTTAGCAAGGTTTTGTTTTGGCCATTAATCCTTCCACTAGTCTCCCTTTGGTCTCTGGGGTATACAACAGGCTCATAGCTGTACGGTTTTTGTCCATCATATGTGTGTTGCCAACTGTCTCCGACAGAAAGTAGATGAAATTGCCTCAGAAAGTCGCTAGATGTCGCCAGATGACGTCATACGATAATTTGCATAATGATGATGTCATCATGTGATGCCGATTGAAACAAAGGAGGAAAAAATTATATTTAGATTAGGATTTGATCATACAGGTTAAATAATACATTATTTAAACATTATTTAAATAATACATTATTTAAACAGGGGAAACATGCTACAGAGAAATGTGACTTCTGTCTTCACAAAGAGACAGTGGAACATATTCTATTATTTTGCCTGAAGTATATTGTTGAGAAACCTGGTAGCCTACAAAATTGACAAGATATCAAATTGCAACTGGACATCAAAGACCTTTTTAAAAAATGTAAAGTTCTGAAACATACATTTGCTGAGATGTCTTAAGAAGATGAAATTAATAGAGAGAATGTAGTTGTTTGTTTTTTAGTACTTTGTAAAAATAAATAGGGCATAATTAGCATGCATCAAATGTTTCTTGCCAACCGCCATTAAACAGAAGTTTATTGCTTATGATATTCTTTTCAGTAGGTTTTTTTGTCATAAGTTTTAAATGTCCTATGTTTTTGAACTCACCATACGTTTCAAACGTTCCTTGAATGCACCACAGGTGTGAGATGCAGCGTAATAGACAAGCTTCTGCCTTACTTCCAGTTGAAAGATCGGTTTTATATACATTCAGATTTATTTTTTACCTTTGAATTTACATTAACTACAAAACAACTTTGTTTGTGAGTGGGTGAAATGATCCGAAAAAGGTTTATGATTGGTCAGTCAACATACTCTGATCATGCTGCGTACACATGCGCAGATCATTCCCTTTCTGAGCCTCGGGAAGGATAAAGCTGGGTCTCTAAAATGCAGGAAATATCGGCAACAAGGTATCACAGAAAGTAGCTAAGGGTGGTCAGAAATGTCGCTAGATTTGTCGCTAGGCGCTTTTTGGAAAAAAAGTTGTTAAGGGGGTCTGAAAAGTCGTTAGAAATAGCGACAAAGTTGTTAAGTTGGCAACAGAACAACAGTGTTGCCAACTGTCTCCGACAGAAAGTAGCTGAAGTTGCCCCAGAAAGTAGCTAGATGTCGCCAGATGACGTCATACGCTAATTTGCATAAGGATGATGTCATCACGTGATGACGATTGAAACAAAGGAGGAAAAATATATATTTAGATAAGGATTTGATCATACAGGTTAAATAATACATTATTTAAACACTATTTAAATAGTACATTTAAACAGGGGAAACATGCTACAGAGAAATGTGACTTCTGTCTTCACAAAGACACAGTGGAACATGTTCTATTATTTTGCCTGAAGTATAATGTTGAGAAACCTGGTAGCCTACAAAATTGACAAGATATCAAATTGCAACTGGACATCAAAGACCTTTAAAAAAAATTAAAAGTTCTGAAACATACATTTGCTGAGATATCTCAAGGAGATGAAATTAATAGAGATAATATAGTTGTTTGTTATTTTGGACTTTGTAAAAATAAGTAGGGCATAATTAGCAAGCATTAAATGTTTCTTGCCAACCGCCATTAAACAGAAGTCGCCAGATGATATTATTTTCAGTGGGGGTTTTTGTCATAAGTTCTAAAGCTGGGTCTCTAAAATGCAGGAAATATCGGCGACAAAGTTTTACAGAAAGTAGCTAAGGGTGGTCAGAAATGTCGCCAGATTTGTCGCTAGGCGCTTTTTGGAAAAAAAGTCGTTAAGGGGGTCTGAAAAGTCAGAAATAGCGACAAAGTCGCTAAGTTGGCAACACTGCTGAACAAGCTGAAAGCCGGAAGTGACGTTACGCATTCTGTTTGTTGGCGGCTTTTCAGCTGTGACTGGGACCGCTATTTTCTATTTTTGACAAAGAAAAGTGATCGCAGTGCCTTCGCATTGTGTTGGGGGATTTTGCTCAAATACACACAAGGACGGTGTCGGTTTATTTTTAAGTTTCCCAAAGACCCAGAGTTACTGTCTAAGTGGGTGAACAGCTTAGAAGCACCCATGAGTAGTGGGCTCCCTCCTCCTCCTCCGTCTCTCTCCTCTGTTTGGACCATTTTGAGCAGAATTGTTTTGATTACTATGATAAAGGAATCACTGGGTTGTTTAGTTCAACACAAGCGTGTGTTGCTGCTGACAGCTGTACCTGCAGTGTTCTGCAGGAGTGTGACAGCTTGTATCGCGGTGGCGCTTGTAGACTGCGATGCGACTCTGACAGTGAGAGCGTCAGCATCGCTACTCCTACAAGCTCGACTTCCACTGACTGACCAGTTAGATCTCGTGTTTCCAGAAGCATAGGCTCATTTTAGCCGGGGACATGCCCCGACCACTTTTCTAAACCTGATGAGGAATTTCTTACCAGCGCACATTTAACATCCACAGCACAATTTCCACATAATCAGTTTCTGAACGGATTATTATTTAAATGACTATTGCACTCTTATACAGTCGTGGTTTCTTTATGCGCAGATGCTGCAGCATTCTTTACAGTGTTTTAAAAGACTAATCCTTATGCAAACACGTTCAGGGCAGAGTCCTGCAGTACCACTGGTACCCGTTTCAAGATGGAAAAATACATCAATTAAATTTAATGTCTCTGGCTGAAGTTTCTTTACTGCAGGTTAAAAAATATTAATTGAATACTTTTGCTTGTTTAAGACTCCCAAACAGAATGGTGTTGATATATTGTGTGGAGACAACATGCCAGAATATTCCCCCAATTTTGCATTGGCAGCGGAATGTTCCCGCTATCCAGGAATCCTGCGCTGCCAGAGAGATTTTTCTGCGACTGAATTTGCGATTCAGGAACGGAGAGCGCGGATAAAGTCAGGGACTGTGGACAATATTTTGTTTCTGCACAGATATCTCTGCATTACATTTATTTCAGATGTAGGCTGTTTCAAACAAATAAAAGGGACATGATTCATTGTAATATAATTTACAATCCTTTGGGGATTGTGTTATTTTCTGTCTTTGATCGGTTTTTTTAAAACTGTAGCCTAATGGAAAATGTAAAGGCCGTTGTTGAAGTGCGGCAGGAAAATCGAGTGACAAAATGAAGCAGGACATCAAAGAAAAGTTCACTTTCTGATGGACGGCTCAACCACCCCACTACTCCATCAGGTACTGAGTGCGTTCACAAAAAGGAACAGGCCTACCATCTGAAGAGTGTTTGTGTGACGAGCTTTTGCCGTCAGTTTATCATGACGCAACCTCTATTCATCAGTACAATAATCAGAAACACCTGTGGACACGCAAACTAACAGCCGTCTTTTATTGTGAAAGTGTACAATTTGCGCCACTGAGATGCAGACGCACAGTCATTTTCAACTTTATGCACATACTTTAGGAAACTGAATCAATCAAAAACGATTCTAATGAGAGCATCTGAGCATCATCATCTCAGACCTGGACACCGTACTCAATGCAACGCTATTTCCTCCTGCTGAGGCAATGAGAAAGTTGAGAAAGAAGTGGCGCTTGTTATTCCAGTGTGCGACGGGAGCGGATTCAGCCTCCCTTATACACAAGCAGGTGCGCAATTCACGTCCATAGACCATGAGAAAGTTGGTCTGCAGGTAAAACGTTCATATTTAGTACATGTTTTCCTCTGCTCCATGTGTGATGGCACGGTGGAAATTCTTTGTTCAGATTGTTCGGGCTGAATATTAACTAAAATGAATGAAGAATTAAATAATATTGAATGTTTCAGATTTTTTCAAAATTTAAAAAACTGTCAAAGACAGAAAATAAAGGGATCCCTGATCAAATGTAAATTATAGTAGAATTAATAATTTCTCTTTTATTGCTTTGGAATTTTCCACCCCTGGGTTCCCGCCCAATTGCAGGATTCTGATCTGTTAAAGTTTCCCCGCACAGAACAACGGCAATGGTTGTAAAGGGAACTCATTTTATTATTGCGCATATAGCCTATGTAGCCAACTGCTGAATAATTATAGGCTATATGAAAAATCAATAATTGTCCCCAGAAGTTTTAAAAACAAACTGGCGCCCTTGTCCAGGAGAGACAGGTACATATTCAAATCAGTTTTGCTCTAATTATGAATAATTCAAACTCTATTTAGTGAGTCTGACAAAGAAATTTAATAAACGTGTTTCACCTGAAACTAATAAATTGGTACGATAATCATAAAGAAGAATTGTAATGAAGTAAGTCTTAGGCTACTTGCTTTGTCGTTTGCCTTGAATGACTGCCTAAATGATTTTATTTTTCCAATATCAGTCTCAGACCTTATAAATAAGTACGTCTGGATTAGTTTATTTTTTTTAGTTTTTAAACTGATTTAGCATAGTTACATTATGTAGGCTAATGTTTATTTTTCAGGTCACTACTAAAATCACTACACGTTAATATTATTCAGCTCATTTGTATCATTTTGTTAATTATTTGAGAAGAAAAGAAGCCACGATTAAAAGTTTTTTCTAATCCTTACCAACCTGTGTTTCCCTGACGTCACTTCTCCCGCTGTCACTTCTCCCGCTAGCTTCTCTGACCCGCTTTCTTCTATCCAGATCAGTCGTTGTGTACAGCTTGTATCTGTAGCCTACGTTTCTATGCCACCACCACCTCTAGAAGCACCAGATCCGGCTGCATTTTCCACCTCTAAAACCATCTCAAGGCTAGAGCTGGATAAATAATCTTCCGAGCCTTCAAATATGAGCGCCTCCATCAGGCCTGACAGCGGTAGTTTTCGGACTGTCCAGCCTGAGCGGTTCTGTCGCTGACGTCACATGGAGACGTAGTTTTGAAACCGCGGTTAAGCTAATATTTTTGAAACTCTAATAATCAAATAATAAAATCAAGTCTGTTCGGCTCATAAATTTACACAACCACATACTTTGACAAGATGAATTATGTCATAATACATTTACATGAAGTCAGCTTCGCATCATGAGATCTTTAATGTATGAGTAAATTTTTGTTTAGAAACGGTTTCTATCTGGGTCGTTTCCTGGAACTGGGAAAATTGGGGGCTGAGCCCACACATTCGTAGAAGAATCTAGGGGAACCTACGCAGTAATAAAGGCTTGTCATTTAAGCTTTCTTGAGTATTGTAGCACCTTGTTTAAAGCCAAACACTGCAATATGTGCTTCAAAATGTGTACTCAAACTTAAACGTGACATTGTAAATTATTTATCTAAAATCAGTATTGCTATTAGGAGTTACAGGACGATAATATTAGTCAATAGGTAAAAATTATTTTCATCTTTTTCTTTTTCTGACAAGCACAAAAGTTAGTTCTGTGTCAGGTTGCATGGGGGACCTCTGTGACTGCTGTTCTATTTTCCTCACACTCTGTCCTGTCTCGGTCATATGTAAAACGGATATAACATCAGATTTCTTTTATCATATTAGATGTTATCAAAAGGTATCATAAAGTGAACTGACTTTTGCAACATGATTCACATTCAAGTGTCATTTATTAGGTCAAAATTGGCTTAATTATATAGTTTTAATTATGAAAGATAATTGATGCTATTGAAAGGTTAAATCTATTACATTTCACCTATCTCACTTTTTGGATTTTATGCCTGGATGCAAGTATTTGTGTATATAATAAACATGGACTGCAAACATAAGTTTTATTTTCCTGAACAAATCCATGGAAATGCAAAGAGACCAACTATATGGTAGTTAAGCATTCAAATGAAATGCTGCAACATTTAGGTAGCCTAATCTTAATCAATAATCACATTGATGATTCGTTACATTCATAACTGCAAACATGAATTACAGCAGTCTTTGCACTCAGAACAAAAGTTAAACTGTTGATTAAATAAATGGTGCGGTCTAGTTTATTTTAGTGTTATACTTTTTTTTTCTCCCTGACAATCATGAGTCAAAATGTTAAATCAGTCATTGATTAGTCAGTGATTTTAATCCAACCCTGTTTTCTGCAGCAACTCTTTCTATTTTGAATTCAAGAAGATGCCTACATGATCACTTCTTGTGTAGATAATATTTTTATAAGAATAAGAGATACTTTAATAATCCCCGTGGGGAAATTAAGTTTCAGCACAACCAATCCAAGATCATACAAACATTAGCACAATACATGATTTGGAAGACCGCGGTAGCAGCCGGCTTTACCAGCACCCCTTTAGCAGATAGAAAGGATTCACACTAGGTAAGGGGGGGTGAACAGAGGAAAAAATGCAACTCTGCCCAGCCCCCTACAGGGAGCCGAGCCAAGGTGCGGAAAAAACACTCCAAAATATAAAGCACATATATCTTTCACAACACATAACACAAGGCAGGAAGGGTGGTTCTGGGAACCCCCACTTTGTAGACTGGGTTCTTTTGCACACACATCCAAGGGAGTTTTTGTTTGGTCTACAAAGGCCAGGGAGTCGAATTCCATTAGATAAGAAGTTGTTGAAAATTTGTTTTAATTATAATTATTTATGGATTTTATGAATCTTTATCCCGCATGTTGTGTGTCTGATGTCTGTCACTCAGTCTAGGCCCCGCCCCCTTTGTACTACAGCCCTGCTTTTATTTTGGTTTGACACCCCAAGATCATCACTGGGCCCCATTGAGCCCTCTTTAAAAACTTGATAGATACACCCCGCTCAGCAGTCTTAATGAAGTATTTTAGGCTTATATAAACATTATTATTCTCAAGCATCATTACTATAATGATTACCATCATTTTGAGTATTACACACTGAATTAAACTCACCTTCGTGATATTGTTGTTTAACCACACATCAATAAAGTTATTCAAACTCTCAGAGGAGTCTTTGTTTCTTTCTGACCATTTCACGTTTGTTTTGTTTGTTCTGCTGCTGAAAAATCTCCCTATAGCTGGATGAAGCTATAAGGAGACAAACAGACATACAGAATTTAAGTTGTTTGTTTGCCTGTTTTATGTGTAGAGCCACCACATCTGAAGAATTGTCACTCTTATTTCTGTCTAAACAAACTAGTCTGATGTCCATTTTCTGTCGGACCGCTCGAAATAATACTAAAGTTTAGATTAAACACCTGGCTGTCAGAGGATGCCCTGTTTTAGTACAACTCCTCTGATTGGTTCGTTGTGGCTCTGTTGCATTACCAAAGCCAGGAAATTACAAAATTGCCGTCTTCATTAATGCCAAAGAATGGCTCAGTTAATGTAAGCTTATCCCTTCTGGAATGAAAAATGCTTTCGGGGCTTGATGAGAAATGTTCGGGGCTAGAGCCGGGAATGCCCAGGCAGGCGACCCCACTGGTTCCTATTATAATTCTCTAGACAGTGGTTTAAGGGGGGCTCTAACCTGCAACCTGCACTTTAAGTTTTTACTGCTCTGCTAATCAGCTTACTTTAAAGACTCCATCTATGAAGGAGAACCTTGAATCCAAAGTAAAGTACGATTAACTGTGTATCTGGTGACTGGACCTAATCCGAAAATTAGTCCAGCCACCTGAAACTGGCTGTCTGAGCTTCTGCAGAAAAGAATCTGAGCCAAGAATTCTCCAAGAAGAGGTTTTTCCTTGCAATGTCCTGAAGAAGATGGCATTTGAAAACCGAACCTCGGCATGCCTAATGAGCCTGGCACACTCATTTTGAGCAGATGCTCACCCCAGCGGCTAATTCAAGAGCAACCCATGTCATCCCTGTTTATCGGACCTGCATCATCGGAACCTAACATGTTCGCCTGTGCATTAGAACATTTCACAGTAAGAAGTTGTGTGGGCACGTAAAATTAGTTTTAGGTAGAACTATTTTATCTTTATTTCATTATGTTTTCCTTTGCTTATGATGCTTAATTGTTCGAGTGAGGTAGCCCACTGAGCATGATGCTATCAAATTTGTTTAGGCTTGTGCTTTAAGGCTGCGATTACATTTATTGTAATGAGCGGTTTTGACACTGACAGTCCAGTAAAGTGAAGCTTCTTAGGTTTTCTCTTCATCTCTGTTTCCAACCCACCGCTATTTTCTTTGTTGTTAGGTGAGCCGCTAATTCCGATGTGACGTCAGAATGCCTGCTCGTCATCACCCAAATTGTGAGTCCATATCAGGCTGGGTGCACCCTGGACAGTTTGCCACTCCATCACAGGTCAACACAGGACAAGCAACCATGCATGCACACACTCATACCTAAGGGCAATTTAGAGAGACCAATTAATCTAATAGTCATATTTTTGGACTGTGGGAGGGAGCCAGAGTACCCGGAGGGAACCCACGCATGGACAGGGAGAACATGCAAACTAAAGGCTGACCACAATATTGAGATTGAGCTTTCCTTTGTGCTAAAGTACAACATGAAATCATTTAAATTGCTGCTGTGTCATGTTTAATAAACCCCTAACTTTGAAGTTTAATATTTTACACAACAAATTTAAAACAAAAAAAATATTTATATTATTTCTTTAGGACAAGGATAGATTAATCTAATTGACCCATACAACTCCAGTTATATTACAATTTTAACATTGAAATCCATTTTGGGCCTTTTTACTGTAATGAATTGTGGCACTTTTGGTTTTCAATGCTAGATGGTCTAAATCAGTCATATCTTAGGCAACTCTGCCTGTGTTACTTATTTATACTCTAGCTTCAAATGCCTTGGGCTGAACAATTCACAGTCGCTCACCGCCAGCCACAAATCCTGTGTGCAGCCATTGCGATGAGGACACACCTGGTAGTATCTTCAACCTAGGGTAAACATTTCCTTTTGGACCTGTTCTAATTATAATTTACACTACACTTGGGGGGGGGGGGGATTTTTCAACCTACATTTTTATCTTCTTCAGGCTAAACAGTGGCTCTCCAAAGGCAGAGGCTTCCCACAGAGGAAACACAAGAAAAAAAGATTAAAATAACAGGTTAAAATATATAAATAAACAGTGGATAAATATAAGATGAAGTAGTGAAACACTGATAAAGTATAAACAGGTAAAACATGTAGATTAATTAAACATAGACTGTAATAAATAATAATCAGTTAAAAGCTAGGCTAAAAAGGTGCGTCTTGAGCCTGCTGTTAAAACCATGAACGTTCTCTCCAGCCCTGAGGTTCTCCGGCAGCCTCTTCCAAAGGTGAGGGCCATAGTACTGGAAAGATGCCTTGCCATGAGTGTTTCCTGACTTTTGGGACAACAAGGAGACGGCTGCCACAGAAGCGCAGAGACCCCGAAGGTTCACATGGTAAAAGCAGTTCTGAAAGATGAGAAGGCCAAGACCATTAAGACACTTAAGGTGTTTCTTAATGGCTTTTAACATCAAACCTAAAACATACGGGTAAGCAATGCAATGAATTTAAGACAGGTTTATTGTGCTCCCACCTCCTGCTATTCATCAAGACATGTGCTGCTGAATTCTGTAGAAGTTGTGAACCTTAGATACTCTTTTTGGAAAGATCAGAAAGCAGGGCATTGCAGTAATCGATTATACTGGTGATTAAAGCATGCATCAGTGTCACCGTGTTGGCTGGAGAGAGAATGGGGAGAACTCTGGCAATGTTTTTTAGATAATACAAACCTATTTTAGTAATGTTTTTAATGTTAGGGATAAAAGTCCGCTGAGAATCAAAAATCACCCCCAGGTTCTTCACTTGTAAAGAAGGATTAAAAGACAGTGATTGTAGTTTTGGGAAAAGTTTCTTTCTCTGAACTGAAGGACAGATGACTAGAAGTTCAGGTTTCTGCTCGTTTAGCTGAAGAAAGTTTTCTGCCATCTGGGTTTTGATGTCTAAAGTGCAGTTAAAAAGTGCATCCATTGGCCGTGTGTCATCGGGAGACACAGAGATGTACAACTGTGTGTCTTCTGATACGCTACCAAGAGGGAGCATATAAATGTTAAAAAACACTGGGCCTAAAATAAAACCCTGGGGCACACACATGTAATCTTGTGCACCTTAATGGAGAAGGTATCTAAACTTGCCATAAAAGTCCTGTCTGTGCAATAGTATGTAAACCATTTGTGAACAGCACCAGAGAGGCCAATCTGTTTTAAACGGGTTAAAAGAATAGTGTGGTCCACTGTATCAAAGGCAGCACTTGGATCTAATAGAACCAACACTGTCACCCCGTATGCCTCATAGTGTAATCTGAAATCATTTAAAATCTTCAAAAGGGCCGCCTCTGTGCTGTGGTTCACCCTAAAACCAAACTGAAATATCTCTAGGACATTATGTACATTAATAAAATCATTGAGTTTAATTAATACAAGTTTTTCTAAATGTTGCTAAAAAACGGTAAGTTAGATACCGGTAAAAAGTTATTAAAATCATTCAAATCTAAGTTGCTGTTCTTCAACAAGGGCCTCACCACTGCCCCTTTAAAGGTGACAGGAAAGACCCCTTACTGAAGGGAGCAATTCATCAAGGTTAAAATCTCATCTATAAAAGATCCATAAAATGGCTTAAAAAATGAAGTGGGTCCAAAAGACATGTGGTGGGCCTCACTGAGGAAAAAAACTTTGTCAAGAATCTCAGCTTCTACCAGGACAAAACTGTCCAGCATTTGCTCTGGTAAAGACAAGCTCAGATTTGTCTAAAACCATGTTACTTTGAGAAGATAAAATATTACATCTGATGGTGTCTACCGTCCCTCTGAAGTGGTCTGCGAACTCCTCACAAAGAGTGTTTGAGGGTTTTTTTCTGAAATGCATTAATAACACAGTTAGAAATTTTTTCAATGGTGGAAAAAAGAATTTTGGGATTATTTTTATGATCTGTGATTATTTTGGAAAAGTATACATTTCTTGAATATCTTACTGTGGTATTGTATGCTTTGAGAAGTTCTGTATATATTTGATGGTTTATCGTCATTTTATTTTTCCTCCATTTTCTCTCTGCCACCCTGCAATTGGTCTTTTGTTTTTTGAGGTCTTAGTTTCTCCACAGTGATGCACGTTTTAAGTGTGTACTTTTAACTTTAAGTGGAGCAAGCGTGTCGAGAGCAGACTGAAGCCTACTGTTAAAATCAATGACGCTAAAATCACAGGGGGCAGCTAAAGCAATAGGGGGTATCTTTTCAAAAACCGCAAGAAAACCTGCAACCACTTCAGGGAGTAGATGACTTTCATGATTTTCAGGAATTAATAGTGGTGCCCTGATTTGTTATTTTGATTTAAATGACTAACTTTTATTAATTACTCTTAGTATGTATTACAGTAATTGATAACCAGACAAGCTTATTGATGCACAACACAGACAACAACTAATTGTCATTATATTGTAGGGTTCTAGACAGGTGTGCTTCGAAAGGCTGTTTTTGGTGTCGCAAAGTGGATTTTAAAATTATGTTTGCCTTAAAAACAAAAAAGCCATGGGTAATTTTGTATTTTTTGTTTTTTATTAGCTATGTTTACTTTTTAAAAACTGTTAATGCAGAAAAACATTTTTCATTGAAATGCCAAAAATAATCATATATATATATATATATATATATATATATATATTTTTTTTTTTTTAAAGCCCTAAAGGTTATGACAAAATATTTGGTTTTCAATCTGGTAATATTTTTATGAATTCATATTAATATTATTTAATTAGTAAACTTTAGTGTGAAAACAAAATAACAGTTATTCTGTCTTTTTCATTTATAGAATACTATATAAGAACTGAGGAATGAAAGGTAATTGAGCTGTGTTACCATGTTACAGTCAACAATTTATGCATGTTCTTAATATACCCGTGTTTGCAGGTTTCAAATTATTGTTCTTGTAAATGCATCCCTCACCCAACAGTGATATGAATCTTGACACATTTAATAAGCCAGGCTTTATTTAGAGCTCCAGAGTGGAACACTCATGGAAAATATATAAATTAACATCACAGAAAAGCGTAGAGAACGATCAACACGTGTGTTCATCATCAACACTCTGACCCAGTACTGCAATCAAACAGTACCAAAAAATGGCTCAGGAATAATAACCTCATGTCACTCAGAAATTATGTACTGAGAACTTTGGACCAACTTGTAAAAATCTATTATGCAAATAAGACACTTTATCTTTCATTTTCTATCTACTACGTCAACAAAAACTGTCACTAATGTGCTCCGCCTGCTGTGTGGACCATAAACAGACGTGAAAAGTGACAAATAAATGCAGGCAAATAGTGAGACATACTTAAGTTTGTGTTTTCTTTCCTCTATCACTTTCTTTCTTTTTCATTCATCTTTTTTTAAGCTTTTGTCCTCACACATAGAGACACTTTATCAGACTGATGCATTCAGGAGTAAACATAGAGCATAAACAAAAAAAACAGCAAAGGAATAAAAATTCTGAAAGGCACTTATTTATCATTTTACGTGTGTATAGCTAGACATGTGTCATGGAGCATCCACATATAGTCCCTTGTACTATACTCACTTGTATTGTTTTGAAAAATCTGTTCCATCTGCCATCTTAATTACGTTCACATCTGGGTTTTAAGTCACCCATGAGTGAAAGAATACAAAGGTGATGCATGAGAGTCAAGTGAGGTCAAGCCATCTTTGAAAGAAGTAGATGCATAGTAAAGAAGAAAAGGTTGTATCTTTATGCCTCCAAATTTCTTACCTGAAGGCAAAATTATATCAGGACAGAGAATAAAAGCTAAATTGGATGTAGCAATGACTCATTTTTTCCCCCCCAAATTGCTCAAAAGCTTGGCCTTTCAAACTAGTCTTCAGCCTCCACCGAGAAAGAGATTAAATCAATCCGTGCTGCATACCCAGTTACTCCTCAACGTCGACTCTTCGAGTGTGCTCTCAGGGAACAACAGATTTTGGAAGCATTTAGAAATGAGCAGCTTAACACATCATAATCAAATGATTTTTTTAGTATGCACAGTGAGAGCATATGTTTGAGTTAAACTGTTTTAGCTGCTGATTCGCCAGCTCACTTTCTGCCTTCGTTTTTTTTTTTTTTTTTTTTTTTACGTGTCCTGTTTGGCAGTGTGGAGCTCAGAATTGGTGTCTGAGTACCAAGTAGAAGCCCAACAGATTTACTTTCAGAAGCGGAGCAGTACAGCTTTTGCTATAGTACTCCACTTGATATATGTGTGAAAAATCTTTATCATGAATTGCTGGGGGTTTTATTTCGTGATGTTATGGACACGGAGACGGAAAATTAAGGGGAAGAAAGTAAGAAGATGAAGAAGAGAGGTAGGTAACAAAAAGTCATGAGAGAGGGTGAGTTGAAAATACAAGAGAGGAAAGGGAACAAAGAAAACACAGGAAAACATTGAAGCCTGCCTCCATACCCACAGGACGGCAGAGAGAGGGGAAAAAACAAAACACGAAGAAGGTTTGTTTTGTCAATGTTCCTAACATCGTGAACTAAGAACTACACAACCACATCACACAACAATGGATATAAAAATACAACAACAATGTCACAGAAAAACTCATGGTACCAATTAATCAAGCTCTAGTAATGATAACCTCAGCCCAAGAATATATCTGTAAACACCAGAGACCCCACATCTATGTGTGTGTGTGTTAGCATGCTGGTTCATATAAGGTTTCTCCATAAGAGTGTACGATAGCTGGTGTGAGCAGGCATCAATCCGTCTCCCAGGAATCGATGCAGACATGAAGGAGATCGGAGCCAAGACGTCCAAAGGACCCCAAGAGCCCCAGGCGGACCGGGGCAGGGCCGACCGCATCCCCCAAGAGAGGAGCAAAGGAGAACCCCAGGGGAACATCCAGCGGCTACTATGCAGGGGCCCAGGGGGCAGCAGTGACGAGCCCACGGGCCCCGCCGGCAACCATCCGCGCCAAGGCAGGCCGGTCCATGGACCAGGAGAGCCGGGGCCCAGGGGCGCCCCACCCCCCAGCAGAGACCCGACAAGGGACCGTCCGACGAGGGGCCCCCGGCACCCACGGGGCCACGGCCGGCCGCCACGCGCCATCACCACCCTGAGCCAATACCCACCGCCAACATCCCAGCGTCCCACCCCTGCCCCACGTCGGGGCGCCCCACCGATAGCTGCAGTGGATGGACAGCATCCCCAGGCCAAGCTCAGCCAGCACCTGGACACCAAGTTGTACCAGCTCCCGAGTCCTGATCCCAAGCAACGCAGAGTGCCGAGATCAGGCATCCAACAAAGGCCAGGGCCAGTCCAACCCGCCAATGACCCAACCACGCACGGTGCGCACAGAACAGATGATTGAACGAGCAGATATGCTGGATCCGTGTCCCGCTGAGCCACCAAGCAGGCACCACCCAACAATCCCAAACCTGGCACCCCTAAAAGAGGTGCCCCAACCAACCAAAGGAAGATATCGGCCCAGCGCATTGACCACCGACACACCAGTAGGCAGGGGTATCCGTCACCGGCGGGGAATGACGGAGGGGAAATAGGCCCCCCATTAAATGTAAGGCCTGAGGTGCGCCAGGCCTTACATTTGCGCTCAGTGTCTGTATGTGGTTTAACAGTAGGCACCGGCACCAGAGGTGAAGCTGATTGAACCGCTCCCCCTCTGGATGCCGAAAAGTGTGCCCACCCCAAAGTCCATACATGTGTGTCGCATGAAAATGTTATAAGTGAGAGTGTCTAAGTTGTATATTAAAATTGGGACCCAGGACGCCACGGGATAGCGAGGAGGGAAACCCTTCCTCGCACCCCAGTGATGTGCCCATGCCCCAAGACCCTATTTGAGTGGTAAAGTGATGGAGCGGGTGGACAGAGGTGTTCGGGGATGGGGAGGGAAGGACTGGGAGACAAAATGTCTTCCCAGGGAGCCAGCTCCCCCACTGACCCCAATAGGCACCGCTGTTCACCGGGATCCACCAGGGGAGGGAGGCCATGGCACGTTCAACCCGGGGCCCACGGCCACAGCACCACAGAGCCCCACGGACCCCAAGGCAGTCCCCCCAGCCCCATCCCAGAAGGAGAACTAAACCCACCCTGACATTCGCTCTACTATCAGAACACAAAAGACACTGGACACCCAGGTTGAGTTCGCCCGCCCCCCCCCCCTCCTCCAGCACACCCCTCCCCCCCGTCCAAGTGCCCTTTTAGGGGGAGAGCACCTGTCACTAGTTAGCAATAGCCTCCCCGCCAGCAAAGGAAGTCCCCAGCGCCACCTGCGCATCAGAGGCCGCCGCAGCCCAAACCCCGGCCACGTACCCCCCCAGACCAGGAGCAAAGCGATGAACCGGGCGGCCGACCCACCAGGCCGACATCCACCATCCCCATTCTCTTGTGGAGCGACCACTGCTGCTCAATGGCCCGGCAGGCAACCAAACCCAGCGCCCCACCCACCTGCCCTGCACGCCCACTACCCGGCCAGTCCACCCGCAGGTCCGACCAAACCCAGGCAAACACCCGACCCCAGCGCCCCGCAGCGCACAAAGACCAAGACCCAGGAGCTAAGTCCAGTGCGAAAAAGGACTGATCAGGCCCAGAAATGGCGCCCAGCCGCAGCCGGCCCCGACCCCCACAGGCAACAGAGACCCCTCGCCGGCTGACCCCCGGCCAGCACCACAGCTAGGGGGTGCGGCGCCCCAGAGCCCCGAATACCCAGGCCCACCCCAGACCCTACCAAGGCGCAGCACGGCCACCAGGCCAGTAACCCATGTCCGACAGTGCAACCCCCCCATGGCACCGCATGCAGCCATCAGGAGTTACCACCCAAAGCCACCAAAGCCCAACCCTAGGTTGGGGCCACGACGTCCAGCGCCCCGTCCCCCCAGTGATCCCACCCCCAGGGATCCCACCCCCCAGGCGCCTCCAACCCCAAAAACCCCCACATCAGCAACAGTATCCTAAACGACAAAACCAAGTGCCCCCCACCCCTATTAGGTGATGGAGCCGATCAAAGGAGCCCAGAGAGATTGATCAGAAATGGAGCCAGAGGCCGTCTCAAGACCAATATGGTCCAACAAGAGATTTCTATACTGATTAATATTAAGAGCCTTTTTATTTTTTCAGTTCAGGAGGATAGTTTTCTTAGCGATGCATAAGGCAATGTAAACCATTAAAACTTACTTTATGTCCATGGTGACATCATTTAAATCTCCCAACAGGCAAACTGAGGGAGATGGTGGAATGTTACAGACACTTTGATAAGTCCTCACATATCTGGCACCAAAATTTCTTAACGGGTGGAAAGAACCAAAGCTCCAGAATATAAGTATCTGGTATGTTGCTTGTGCATTGTAAGCACGTATTAGATGACATAAAACCTATCCTAAACATCCGTTGACCTATACAGTGTATTCTATGAAGGATTTTCTATTGTATGAATTGCTAATTAGGATTTTTTGTTATTTTAAAGGTTCTTAAACATATCTGAGACCAGACGTTTTGGTCAAAGATGGCTGATAAATCCACCTCCCATTTTGAAATAGGGGTTGCTATTGATTCATCTAATGTAGATAAAGTTTTGTATATTTTAGACAGCAATTTGGGGGGGTTGAGATTAAGAAAATCTAAAACTTGCTGGAATTTGTAATTCAACTGTATTGAGCCTAAATTTAAGAATTTGTTTTTATCAATTCCATATTGTGCAATTAATGTATTAAATGGGATAAAGTCTGTTCCTTCAAATATGTGTTCCAGGTATTCAATTCCACACTGCAAAAAAGGACTCCAAAAAAACAAGACAATATAGCCACTATTAGAGGAAATCTACTTGTTTCAAGCTAAATTATCTGCCAGTGGATCATGATAATTCCACTCATTAAGTTTTCTTGAAACAAGAAATAAATATCCGAGAAACAAGAAAACTAAAAATCTTAATTTAAGCAAGAAATACTTACATTTAGTGTTCTTGTGAAGGTTTTTTTTGTCTTATTTTAAGATATTTGTGCTTGTTTTGGAGAAGTATTGCTTAGAAACCAACAGGATTAGAGCCAAGATTGCTTAAAACTAGTCAGCAATTAGATTAAAACAGGATGATTTGTTCTTGTATTGTTAAAAAAATCTCAGAATAAGTAAATATTTCTTAATAAGTCAGAAATAGATTGAAAACCAGCTGAATTTGCTTGTGTCAAGTGCATTAAATATCTCATAATAAGTAAATAGTTCTTAACAAGTCAGAAATGGGTCAAAAACAAGATGAATTTGCTTGTATCGAGTGCATTAAATATCTCATAAGTAAATATTTCTTAGGTCAGAAATAGGTCAAAAACAAGATGAATTTGCTTGTATCAAGTACATTAAATATCTCATAAGTAAATATTTCTTAACAAGTCAGAAATAGTACAAAAACAAGCTGAATTTGCTTGTATCAAGTGCATTAAATATCTCATAAGCAAAAAAATCTTAAATTAGAAAGTCTTGTTTTAAGAAATTGTCTAGTTTTAGGTATACTATACAAATACACTAATATTTAATGCAATCTTGGCAAACCACAACCTCAAAAAACACAATGGCACATCAGTAACGTCAATACCTGTTTTATTGTTTTAACAGCATAACTGCAAAATATACAATTGCAATTACAAAATAACTGCAAAATATAAAATTGAAAACGGTTGTGAAAATTGTCTTTCTAGACAACATAGACAAGAACACTAGGTGTGTGTTGTCTGGGTTTGTGTGGGTTCCCAAGGGGGGGGCAGCATTTATTTAGCAAATTATGCAAAAAAGGCTGTATAACTGCAAATCAGTACAAAATATAACTGCAAAATATAAAATTTCAAACAGTCTTTTTAGACAACTTAGACAAGAACACTAGATTTGTGTGTGTTTGTGTGTCTATTTTCCCTAAGGCAGACACCATTTATTTAGCAAGAAAGGCCTTCCATTGAGTCCTTGCTCGTTTGAAAGCTGGTGTGGCATCCTTCTCATGGATAGAGTCCCCCAGGACCTCGGTTTGTAGAATAGAAAGAACACAGGCCACACTTTTGGGGTAGGTCATATGTAATTCATAATAGTATGCCATTATATACAATGCTGCGGCCCCTAAGTACCTTTTGGGTAATGGGATTGCTTCGGTTGCTAGGCAGAGAAAGGCGTCTTGGTTTTCATCCACCAAAACGAGTGGTGTGGTGAGTGGCCTTCTGTTCAGGAACGTCTCAGGGTCCTCTGTGGGCTGAACATAAAAACACAACATCATTATGACAGCAATCCTATTCCTCCATTCCCTGCCCACACACAACGATTTAGTATGGACCAAATAGTGGACCAGGAGCAGGAGCAACCATAATGGAGAAAGTTTAGCTGGTATTTTATGTATTTATATAAAAGTTTATGACTTACCAGAAGAACATGGATGAGAGCTTCAGAGGCAGATGACATCTTCTTGGGCACACCAACATTGGACGGGAACAGAGCTGGCAGTACGGTCAAGAGGTTTATTGCTTGCTCCTCTAAAAAAAAGAGGAGAGAAAATTAAAGATTGGTTTCTCAGTATACAGACACAAACATAAAGATACAAATTATTATGGCTGTCCTAACCAGCTGAAAGTGACATTGGAGGTTTCATTGCCTTCTTGTAAACCCCATAGAAGCTTACTCTAGATTTGAATTCGAAGAGCTCCCTCAGCTCTTCCACGTAGTTGGAGTTGTCTAATATTCGTCTAAGTTCATCAAGTACCTTTGGTTGGTGACACACACAGAAACATTTTATGGAAATAACCAACACATGTTAGTTTAGTTCAAGCATCACTTTAAGACCACTTTTATACATAGCAAGGTATTCTGAAAAACTGTATTTTCTCCCTCCATTTGTGGAAATAATTCCATTCGCACCGATGATAAAACACTGACAGACAGGTGTGTTACGAATAAGTTGCAAACCAGATGGACTATCGGATATTCTAAACAAGAAAAAAACATGTGTCAATGCACAAATGCTGTCTTCCCTGTCTACATGCTGAAATAAAACCAGATTTTTCATTTTGAGGGACAAAACCTCTTTCATGTAAATGAAATGTAAAACCGCATGAAAATACATAGGTTTTCCGTACATGTAAATTGGGTCTAAAACAGTTATTTAATGTGCTAAAGCAGTATGCTTTGAATGTTCAAAAGAACATGTTCACTGTTGAACTGAAGTGTGAATTGTAATCATACTTACATGGTCAATATCTCTTACGCATGGATATGCCTCCAAAATTTTTGCCGGTCTGTCTTGTTTCCTTATTGTATCAGAATCAATGAAGGCCCTCCTCCCCTCGAACTCCATGTCGAGAAGTTGTGCCACATCATCTCTGTTCTGTTTGGTCTTGCGATACAGCTCCTGCAGAGTTGTGTAGTGTCTAGCTTGGGCCATCCGGCTGTCCTGTCTGCGGTCAACTAAAAGGTTAAAGAGAGAAAATATTACAACACAGTTGAGGTCGGAATTATTTGTTGCTTGCTAATGTTACAGTATCTATGCTAATATTGCTTCCACTGGAACAAAAACAAAATCTCCACTATGTTTGACATTCAAGACATTCATTGATATTACTTGAATAGAATCAGGAAAAGACAAAAATGACTAGGTCAAAATTCTCAGCCCCCTGACAATTAGTAGTCATAAGAATTTTCTGGCAGTTGGCCTCATTTTTTGCCTAGTCTTGTTTCTATTCAGCCCAACAGTTAAATATCTTAATAAAAGCTGGATATTTTGTCCGTGCCATTCTGGAAAAAATAGAACTATGTACGGTGCTGATTAATCTTGTTTTGTGCAATTTCAATGAATGGGACTTCATTAAAAATCCTACAAAAACCTAATACATTTACCAAGAACATCAGCCTGTTTCACTGGAGTGCTGGTTATGAGTTGGCGATCCCCATCACCGTCTTGGCTGCTGATGGTGCTACTGCAACTTGGGGAGAGAATGACAGTGGATGCGCTGGAGTCAAAATCTTCATCTTCTCCCTCTGTGGCTCCAAACTCAAGGCGTCTCATTTTCCCCCTTGCTGGTGTAGCCCCCTGGGATTTGCGTAGAGTCCTGATGTTTTGCATCTTCTTGTTCAGAGTTCGAACTGAAACATGAAACATAAAGACCATGAGCAAACCTTAAAAAGATTTAGGACAACATATGGACTTACTAAGACAAACTAGTCATGTACGTGTGTTGGTTAGGGGTGTAAGGGTACAGATGTTCATAACGGAACCATTTAGTTTCAAGATTTTCGATACAAATGTGTTGATGTTTATCAAACTTAGTTACTTACTATTTAGATCATGATTCCCTCTATCCACACCGGAAACAACTTCCCCTCAGACAAATTAAGTGGCTGATTGTGTATCCATTTAGTCAATTCATATAAAAAATAATCAGGACAAGAGATACAAATCAAGTCATTGTACTATTCCACCCCTAATATTGTAATGAAATTATTACATTCATGTCAAAATGCTTGCATACCCATAGACGTTGTAGCTCAAGCTTATCTCCTTGCCATTGATTGCAGGTCTTCTTTGGCAGGGTATTTTATGTAGTCTTCGGTGGCCGAGGCCCTCACTATAGAGACCATGTTTGTTACTGTATTTCTAACCAGCCTACAGGTCAGCTTTTTAGAGAGCTCACACTCTCCTCCATGTCCAATTCTTTTAATTTCAAAATAGTGTTTCCTAATGTGCTCTAACTCCCTATCTGTGTAAATAACATACTGTAAGCCTGTAAATTGTATTGTTTTGGCTGGACTTTCCTCTTTGATGTTGGTATCATCGCTTGTTGGGTGTTGGGTTGTTGGGTGCCGGCTGCACAGGAGCTGGATGAGGCCTGCTCCTGTGAATAAATCCATGAAAAAAGACAAATTTACCTTTTGATATCAAGTCTGAAACACAATGCTGAGATGCTGTTTTAAGAAAATCAGAAAAAAAGAAACAAAAGATAAAGAGTTTGTCTTACCACAGGATGCACAGCCTCCCAAATGGATTTTCTTCTAAGAAAATGTGCAGGCCCTGGAAAAAGGTCCCACAGATCTTCCCTTGATAGTGTGTGCAGAGAATCTGTATCAAGTTGTGCTGCTGTGTCACAAACAGAAACAAAGGAGAATTAGTTTAAAGAATAATGACAACTGATTAAGGTGATCCAAGAGATTATGTAGTCCCAGCACAGCTTTGTTCCTTTTCCTAACTTATTCCAGCACGGTCACATCTATTAGACTATTAAAACATGCAGGCCACACTACAGACAGCAGCACAATATCCCTTAATGTACAATTAAGTTGTGTGTGCTGTGAAAATAGCGTGCTGTCTGTATGGCTACGGTGAGAACTGTGTGCTTTCAATTGTCAACACCTTGTCCAATTGATTGAATTCATTGAGGTACCTTGCTGTGGCTATTGCCAGAACACAACTCAATCTGAGAGTTGGTTAAGAATTTGTGTGGTCATCCCCTAGCCTGACTAATCCCAAACCAAGCTCTAGTAATGGACAACTTTGAACAGGAGTGATCAACAGGAGAAAAGCCTGTTTGTGATTGGGGTCAGCCTGCAGGACGAAAGGGAATCGCTACCCAGGCTACGAGCCACCTATAGTTATAACTAAGATCATGTGACTACCACAACCTATGTAATTTGTAAACTAGTATCAGGTCATCATTCTTACCTTCTAAAATGCTGTTCGCCACCTGGTCCAATTCTAAGGCATTCATGCTTCTGTTGAAATTGAAACAATTCATTTGTCTAAAATGACCAAAACAGCTTCAATGTTACTCTTTCTTTATCCGATTAATTCCAATTAATCAATCTAATTCATATATAATAAATCAGATGTTTAGTTAAAGCAGGACATCCATGTATGACAGTAGTAATAAATATGTATATGTGTGTGTGTGTATATATATATGTGTATTTTTTTTTTCCATATAAATCAATCCGCGGATAATGTGTGTGCCGAACCGAAGATAGTGATCCGAACGGATCACGGATCAATTAACATCCGTTGCACCACTAGTAGATAAGAAGTTTATTTTGGAATGAGGAATATATCATTAATATCAAAACTGATGGTTTGATCATTTTAAGGGCACAACACAGCTATTTTAAAGCTGAATGTAATTCTTTTAACAGGACTTGTCCAGACGTGCAAGCATTCGGGTAAGCATTTGTCAACACTTCAATATTGGCCATTGTATTTCATTGTAAATGATCACATCACTTGTGCTTTAATTGATAGACCTAATTACATGAGGTCTCTCTCTCTAGAGGAACGTCAACAGCACAGTGTCAGAAGTACAACAGTTTCAACTTAATCTTGTAGAAACCTTGAGGGAAAGAGTGAAGGAAGTCTTTGACAAACATGGCCATTCAGACAACATTGAGCACCTACGGAATGATGCACTGGCAACATTTGATGACTTTCCAGATCCATTCTCCACGTTGACCACAACATTCAGGCAGGGCCAAACCATTAAGGAACTTTTTACCCCAGCTGAGCCAGAGGAGGTTGTAATATCTCAAAGACTGTGTAGAGTAAAGAGAGGTTCTTCCCGGGTTCTCAAGCTCAAAAACAAGGTTTTTTTCTATGTTCCACTCATCAAGAGTCTAGAACAGCTGTTGTCCAACCCAAGAATTCACAGTATGCTCAGTACTCCTCCAGACAATTGCAACAAAGATGGATTTCTCTATGACATTGTGGATGGTAGCCTTTTCAAAACTCATCCATTATTTTCAGTGAAGCCTAGTGCTTTACAGTTGATATTGTACTCTGATGAGATAGAACTATGTAACCCTCTTGGAGCGCATACCTCTGTGAACAAGTTACTTATGTTTTATTCTACACTAGGAAACATAGACCCCAAGTTTAGGTCAAAACTTGCTGCTATACGACTACTTGCTATCGCCAAAGCTAAGGACATTACACAAGCTGGTGTTGATGTTATTTTGGAACGTATAGAAAAGGATTTAAGAGAACTCTACAATGGTGTCAAAATTGTGAATGGTGAAACTATATATGGTGCTGTAATATCTGTATGTGGCGATACCCTTGCCCAGCATGACCTGGCTGGGTTTAAGTCTGGAGTTGGGTTTGCATTCAGTAAGTGTAGGCATTGTGAGTGTGATTTTGAGACCATGCAGAATAATTTTGATGAAAATAGTTTTACCATGAGAACGTTAGAAAATCACATTAGACAGTGAAGAGAAATAGAGAGGGCCAAAACAGACTACCTAAAAAATGCTCTCAAGACTACCTATGGGATCAACAGGAGGAGTAAACTTACAGATTTACCAGCCTATGACCTTATTCAGCAAACCCCTCAGGATATTATGCATGTTATGCTTGAGGGTGTTGTGCCCCTGGAAATGAAATGTGTATTGAATCATCTCATTTTGTCAGGAGAGATTGACCTGGATTGTATTAATTTATGTATAAATGGTTTAACATATTCACCCAGTGATGTAAAAGACAAACCATGCCCAATCAGTGTCAGTACTATGGCATCTAATGACAACAAACTTAAACAGTCTTCTGGGCAGATGCTGATACTTTTGAAGATACTTCCTTATGTTTTGAACAGTATCAATGATCATGCCCATGTTAAGTTCATCATAGAGTTAATTGAAATAACTGATCCTTTTTGCTCCTCTTCTATTTAGGGAAACCCTACAAAAACTTAGAGCGATGATAGAGAAGCATCTTAAAATGTTCAGTGAGCTGTTCCCTGAGAACAATATAACACCAAAGCAGCATTACATGTTGCATTTCCCTTCACAAATTGAGGCGCTGGGTCCCTTAACGAGGCACATGTGTATGAGATTTGAGTCTAAGCATTGATTTTTTTTAAAAGTGTTCTTCAAAATTAAACTACAAGAATGTTTGCAAATCTCTGTTTAACCACAGTCAAGTGGTAGAAAGTGTTCATAGTCACACAAACGAAATTTTTGCACATGAGAAAGAATTGGGTCCTGTATCAGAAGTCTCAAACTTTGAATATGTGAATTCAAAGATAAGAAATTTCTTAAATATTGACCATTTCCAGCATATCGTCTCTGTTAAGTGGATTACTCTCAATGGTAACAAGTATATAAGTAATAAGACACTCATCATCACAGAATCAAAAGACGGGCTGCCTGTTTTTGGACTGATAAATAATATTTTTGTTGTAGATTCATCCCTATTTTGTTGCGAATATCAAATATATGATACATTGGAATTTAACCAAGATTTACTGTTTTATGAAATTGTTCTACCAAATGCTGCTCTGGCAACGGAATTCATAGATTTGGAGAAATTATCGGACTACACTGCATATTACTCTGTACCATTCCATGACAAGATGTATGTTTTTATACAAAATGACCTAACTGTAAAATTACACACTTTATGAATGGCAGAAATGTTGTTAATTTATACTTGTGTTTAAATTGACATAAATACTAAATATATTTGGACTAAGCCTCGTGCGGGCTGTGTAATTAGCTAGGCGTAGCCAACTTTGGGACCATGTAGACCATGTAAAATTACTTCTACAAATCTCCTGATTTGTTAGATTATATTGGTGTTTTCATAAGTATGTTGCTTTGGATAAAAGCGTCTGCCAAATACCTAAACATAACCATGAATAAATTAGTTGAGGTACTCCTCTCAGCGTTTTGGGAAAAGTTCATGTTTTGTTGTTATTAATGGTACAGGATGCTCACATTAATTAGATTAGATTCAACTTTAGTATCATTAGCAGACTAGACAGTGTTTCCCCCAGTGCTCGTTAGCGTTCCGAGGGCCCGCGGGCGGGCCCAGCCCATTTCCTAGTTTAAATCCACCGATTTTCTGACTTCCAACTTTTATGAACCTATACATATTTTATATCATTGGAAAGCTAAGAGTCTTGTGATTCCAATTATGCCTGGCGTTTAAGGATACAATCATAACTGAAGACTCAGCGCTTTTGCCAACACAAACGTTCTCCTGATGGAGGTATAAAAATATGGAACTCACCACTTTGTAGTCCAATAAACGTGACAAAACCGATCCATTTCTAACAAAAATTGTCTTTTTGTACATCGTTAAGGGTCCGATTAAAGTCCTCCGATAAAGTGATTAGTCCAGGACAACAGCAAAACCAATAAAAAATGTAAAACACACAGTGTAAATGCGCTCCTGAAATGTCTATGGCCATTTTTGTAGTCTTTATGGCTTTGTTTCCGATTCCTTCGCTTCCACTTCCGCCTACAAAGGTCACTGAGCATGCCCAGAAAAAGAAAAAAATCATCCGGTTTATTCGTTTCGTAGGGTACATCTCCAACCAATGGCGCATGGATGGAAAGTCACTTTATGGTAAGTAACTCGAACCAATCGTGGTCCAGAACTCTGTGATTGACGCATCGAATAGCCAATGTAATGCTGTAAACGCAGATATATAACTTGACCGGGCTGACTTATTCGCAGCCATTATATATGACGTGCGTAAAATGTCTTATTCATGAAGAGATTACGCACAGTGCGTACCAGTAACATACTCTTTCAGCACCATATCCAAACACCCTTTATAATCAAAATACAGCATTGAAGGAATCCGTGGAGCTTTATATGGTAAGATGAAGTTATGATTCTGATGATATTTTTAATTCAGTGAGGACTATGGCATTTACCCAGGAGATGGCGCATATGGCACACTTTTGAGCACCTTTGACCTGTAGTTATAAAAATGTGTGCGGAATACTTACTTTTTGGTTTATTACTGTCAAATTTGTTGTGGATGAAGGTAATACTTCAGGCTTTAGACCCACAGTGTGTTTTAGGTCACCACCTCTTTTTAAAGCCATTTTAACAGCATGTATTTATATAAAATAAATGATCGGACACAATTAAAATTATTTTTCAGTGTATTAAAATTCATATTGCTTGGTAACAATAGCACTCAGAGATATTAACACAGTTCTGGGATTAATTCTAGAGTGTTTGCTTTCCAAAGAGACCCCAGCCATGTCTCTACTCAAAATGGTTCAAGAACAGCTTTAAGTTAATTTTGGGTATGCGTTTTAAAAAAATGTAGGGCGGAAATTGCAGGAATGTTAAGGGCGGCCACCTTAACACACACCTGCTACCTTAACTGGCTAATGTCTATTCTTAACCAATCATACTGAGGTAAAGATTTTCCATAGAACACTGCATTGTCCCAGAGTAAATGAATGTATACAACCAATCTTACATTCTTAATGAGTTGGGCTCCGTTCTTAAAACAGGTTGATGTGAGTCTTGAAACAAGTAAAAAATACCCTTAAGATGAGTTGTTAACATGCCTAAAGGCTACCTCCTCAACAATTTAAGATAAATTTGCTTAGAATTACTTTTATTATCTAAGTTGGTTGGCACAAAATAAATTTTCTTGAAACAATATTATCTTAAGTATCTTCAGCCTGGATGAGTAAATAAGTCCAGAAAATGGTGTGATTAGATAAATACACTGAAGTCAAGTAAACTACACTAGTCTATATTTTCACTTTTTGCAGTGCATTACACCTCCAGTCTGGAAAACTTATCATACATTTTTTTTGCAAGATGTCGGGGTTATTCCAGATGGGTGTACGTCTGCATGGGATTATTGTGGACTCTGTCATTTTTAGAAACTCCCACCATGCTGTCAGAGAGGAGCTGATATTTATGCTTTTAAAGCATTAATGTCGTTTATATTTGAGCTAATAAATGGTAGGTCTGAAACTTTTATCTTATTGCATAGTGTCTGTTCTACGTCTATCCAGGACTCATCTAGGTAGCTATGTTTTAACCATCTTGAGATGTATTGGAGCCTGTTGGCTAAGAAATGATGATGGACGTTTGGTAGATCTAGACCTCCTTTTTCTTTGGAAAGATAAACCCCACGTATCAGCTTAAAAACTCTGCAGAAGACCAAAGAAATTTAGAGACAGAGGAGTCCAGAGATCTAAACCAGTCTAGTGAGGGTTTACTTGGGGTCATTGAGAATAAGTAGTTGATTCTGGGCAAAACCATATTTTTTATTGAAGCAACCCTTCCCATAAGTGATTTGGGTAGGGATTTCCATCTAGCAAGTTTTTTTTAAAACTGGGATGTAGTTTAGCTTTATTAAATCTGCCAGTCTTGGTGAGACATTGATACCTAAATAAGGAATATTCCCTGACTGCAGTTGTGTATTAGTTGGATTCTGGACAGAACAATTGATTGGAAGAACTGTAGATTTTAACCAATTTATAGAATAATCTGAAACGTTTGAGTACGAGTTAATCAACCCGATTACCTGAGAGAAAGAGGTTTGTGAATGCTGGAGAAAAAGTAATACATCATCTGCATGAAGACTGATTTTATGTTCTATGTTATTGCATTTTATGCCTTTAATATTGTGTTTGCCTGATTGCTGCAGCTAGTGGTTCAATAAAAATAGCAAACAGGGAGGGAGAGAGATTTGTTTTTACAAGTTAGTAAACTGCAAGTAGAAGTCGTAGAGTGGAGGATGAAACCGTATTAGAGACTGCTTAAGTCTTTTGTTGTTTTTCCCTTTGCCTGCAGTTATACAGAAGGTCACACAAAAAAAGAACATTTAAATCAGAGCTGGTTAACAAATCCTTATCTTAGTAAAGCTACATATCTCAACAACATACACTAATGCATTCATTTTACTTGAGTTGTTTGACAGTTGTCCCACTCCCCCAGTTTGCATTAAAAGAATCTTTGTAACATTTGGTATTTATTCACACTACCTGTATTGATAAAAATAATAATTATATCCTTTAATCTGACATGTACATATTAATACATTTAAAAATTCGCACCCTATAAATCTGCTACAAACTTTTGAATGGGCTTTACCTTACAGTCCTTTCATTGCTAGAGTTATCCCGTTTGCTTGTATACCTTTTGCACAACACTTTTTTTCTTCCACTCAGCTTTTTCTGGAAAAAAAGAAAGATAAAGCAGTCTGAACATCTAGCCAGGGGTATGTGCTTGGCATACTGAAGGCCACATAGATGGCTGACTAGGGCACCAGCTGCAAAAGTATGGAAACAAATCTATATCATAATTTAAATTAAAACACATTAGCTGAAATAATTTTTCATTATGTGAGACACTGTGGTGTGGGGTGCTTCTTGCATTCATATCCGAGCTCCTGTCGCTGATGTAAAACAACACAAACGTTACCGACTGATTCCTGAAAGAAATATTTTTAACTAGTGTCCTAAATGTTGCTAGAAGTTGCCAAATGACATCATCGCCTAATTTACATAATGTGAATGTAATTTGAATAGATGCTGTAGGACAAAGGAATCATTTCTAAAATATTTTTGGCAGTCTTTTTTTTTACATTGATGTGGTTGGGGTGGAACCATGTGTTTTTATATCACTAATTGTGGCAATAAAAATCAGCCTTACAATAATGGATGAAGAGAGTGAATGAGCTGTGTGAGTGAAAATCTATTTTAGTTTGCAGTCGTTTATTTTAGACAAATTTCGACATTAGCAGCGGAGCATCACTTGTGCCATTTATTTCCAATTGGGACGCAGTGGGATAAACAGCAGCTCGGCCTAGGCGGGCAGGACTACACCGCAAGGACTGGCTGCTTGCTGTGAGGGCTCTGGGTGGGAGGGGACACCACAGGAGCACCGCTACTTGGTTAGAAGAGTAAGGGTACATGCTTCACATCAAAGTCTCCAAAAGTCTCTAATAATACCAAAAAAGAGTTGCGAGATTTGTCGTCAGTTGCTTTTTTCAAAAAGACTCGCTGGCGGGGTCTAAAAAGTCACTAAACAGCAAAGTTGTTAAGTTGGCTACTAATATTTTATCGCTATGCTCAATGGCACCAACGAGGGACGCTAAGTGGTGTCCTTCAGCTCAGTAACTTCTCTCCTGGCTAACAGCAACACCAGTTAACACAAAAACACGCCAGCTAACCCAGAAGAAGAGCGAGCACTGACGTCCTTCTTCTGCACCGCTTGGGACTGCCAACTCCATTTGAACTATGGAACACTTTTTGCGGGACAGGCATGAAAACGAATAAGCAATGCCCTTTTCTTTATCAATGTCAACATGTTACAGAATGAGCAATTTTGAAGAAGAAATTAAAAATTCAGTTTGGTGGGTTTTTTATTCATTTCTTTTAGGCAAATCTGCTGTTTTATTCTGAAAATGAAAAAAATATTTCTACTAATACATTTTAACTATGAAATCTGACATTTCAAATTGAATATAGCAGCTATTTTGTTATTTGAAAATTATTTTGAAAATTAAATCTTAAATGTCTTTTCCTTTATCATTTAATCACAGAATTAGCAATTTTGATAAAGAAAATGAAAAAACTGTTTTGATGATTTCTTACTAATTTTATTTGAGTCAAAATTTGCAGATGCATTGTGAAAATGAAAAAGCAATGCAGCTCTTCCAATTTAATTTCAATTATGATACATGTCCGCTCCTGTACAATTTAAATGTTCCAAATAGCACTCTGTATCACATTGTACACTTAAAGCCAAAATGAGTTCATGTTTTTGGCAAATGAATCCTTTACATTAACGATACTTCTTGGTAGTAAATCATATCCCACCAGAAAGCCTCTTTATTTCCCTTTAAACTGTTCCACATTTACAAGAAAAATACCATTCTGAGTTGAGCAGCGTAATTGAGCATAGGTGTGTGTCCACTGGAACCTTTTTTATCATGGGCGGGTAACAGTACAGAAGCTGCAGAGAGGTGGGTTAAACTACAACTCTGCTTCCTCGTCTGGACCCTGGGTTGTCAGTGTTTTTCAAGGACTAATAAATCCTGCCAGAATCCTAGAAAGAAGAGCTGTTCCTACCAAAGTGGGATGGATGCCGTCTCTCCGGATCAGACCAGGTTTTCCCTAAAATGTTTGCCAGTTATCAGTGTAGCCCACATTGTTTGCAGGACACCACCTTGACAACCATTAATGGAATGACAGCATGCGGGTAAACATGTCGTCACTGGTCCTTGCAGGGGACCAAAGAAAAATTAGAGTCTGTCATCGTATTGACGAACTTATAAACCGAAGTAACACTAATTTTAGTGACTTCTGATTGGGGTAACTGGGTGTCATTACCGACAACATGAATAACAATCTTACTATATTCACGCTTATCCTTTGCCAGCATTTTCAGGCAGGATTAAATGTTGCCCGTTCTAGCCCCTGGCAAGCATTTCATTATGGTTGTTGGTGTCTCTAATGCCAAATTTCTGACTATCGAGCACCAGAGTTGGCTTCTCAGCGGCTGTATCGCTGAGTGGGGAAAAAATCAGTTTGAAACGCTGACGGATTGGTGGTGACCCGTGGGCTGGGTTCTGGGACTATGCCTCCTACGTACCGTCATCTAGCCGGCCTGAGGTCAAGTTTAAACATTTGTATTTAGAATCTGGTCAATAACATCACCAGATTGACTACCCACACAGTTTATCCATAGCAGCTTTTTCAAGCTACTCTTTCCCTCTATTTTGTTTCTTCTTATGACTTTTACAATACATAAAAAACATAACATTAAGGGAAATGATTTAGCTATTTCCTGTTTGTTCGTTTATTCTGTTCAATGACTGTCAGCCACAACCACACGAATTAATACTGCTTAGATCAAATGAGATTTCATTTTCTTCTGTGGTGCTGCCAACCTCTACACAGCTTAAAGCACCTACATATTTTTCAGCCATATCAGCAGCTGGCTTCTGTCAAGATTTGGCCTCTAACAATAAGTATATAGTCTATTTAAACTGCTTTATGCTTGTAATTTTGTTCTTGATAAATCACTGTTATTACATATTATTGTACTTGATGTACTTTCTAGCATCTGATGACATCCATATTGACTTGTAAACATCATTTATATTTTTTTTTCCAGAGAATAACTTTTAATGCTTTGACTATTTTTTGAAACACTTAACAACAGCTTTCTGTTTGACCATACTGCTTTAGTGTGCAGTAGCGGAGACTATCCTTCATCCAGGCCAAATAGTGTTATTCTAATTTTCTTGCATATATCACCCTAGCAGAGGCCTGGAACTTAATTTGGGAGTAAAATGAGGGATCAGAGATCATTTTGAAGCTGCGGGCCAAGGATGCAATTTCTAAAGTAGACATTTGACAGATGGTGGTTAAAATTTGATTATGCACTGGGGGGTCATGGGGGATGGTTTGTAGCTGGACCATAGTACCAAGTTACACATGCATCTGAACATGGTTGAGGGTGTGCAGTACTTGGGTAAAAAACAGTGCAATGGTGAATTCCAAATCAATCTAGGGAGAAGTTGTGGGTACTTTTAAAACAGTAAGTGGGCCTTTGTTTATGAATCATCACTTGATGACTGCCGGAGAGAGAAGGGGGAAGCAGAATTGTTATCCAAGCTGTCAGGGATTGTTAATGCCGAGAAATCAAGCATGGAATCAAATATGATTTTAAAAAAGTTGAGTAAGATTTCAGTGATTGTCTGGACAACTTCAATTGCCCTCAGACAAATATGGCATACAAATTGTGTTGTTTTTTTTTTGCACATTAATATACATTTATTATCTACTAGTTTGGGTATACAATGACGGTAATTTAAGCACTTTTCTGTACAGTCTTGGGCATTTGTTTGTTAACCTTTCAATAGTTTGCAGAAGTCTGTAGAACTAAGTGCAATGCAATGTACAGTGCCTTGATAACTTAATAATACATGTAAACATTTCACATTTTATCATATAACAACCAGAAACTTGAATATATTATATTGAGGTAGTTTGTGATAGACCAACACAAAGTAGCACATAATTTTGAAGTGGAAGGAAAATTAACAATCTGAAAACTGTGCTATAGGTATGTATTAAGTGCCCCCTAACTTAAATAGATCTGAATAAAGCCTAGTGCTTCATCAGAAGTCACCCAGTTAGTACAGACCAGATTGTAATTGAATCTGTGTATTCTCTAAGGAATTGTTCTGTGAGGGCCCCAGACGTTTGTTGGAGAACACTGGTCAATGAAACACACCAACAGGTCAGGAGTAAAGTTGTGAAGGTTACGGTAAACCTGGGTGATTAAAAACAAAATTTGGACTTCATAGGAACACTACTTAAACCCCTTTAAAAAATGAAAAGAATATGGTACAAATGCAAACTCTGAATTGGCAGGTTGGCCAGGGAGAGTATTAATCAGAGAAGCAACCAACAGGCCTATGGTAGCTCTAGAGGAGCTGCTGCAATCCAGAGCTTAGGTAAGAGAATATGTTGATTGGATAACTATTACTTGTGCACTCCACCAATCTGGCCTTTGTGAACAGGAGACAAGATTGCTAAAAGAATATTAAAATAGTTTATCTGTGTAATTTGCCATATGCAGTGGGGGAACACAGAAAACATGTAAAACAGCGACTGACCAAAGTTCTGGACAGATAAAACACAAGGATACAAAATTATATAAAATAACAATGATATAAAAAATAGAATACAAAACAGAAAAGGTAAAATGCAGCAAAATTCAAACGGGGAATCACCTGTCAAATGATAGATGAAAATAAAAGGTTTTAAGAAGAGATTTAAACTGGAGTAAAGAAATAGCATGCCTCACATGGAGCGGGAGCTCATTCCAGAGTTTTGGGGTGGAAAATGAAAAATCCCGCTCCCCTCGAGATTTATCCTGCATTTTGGGTTTACACAGATGCAGGTGGTCAGCAGACCTCTAAAGGATGAGCACCACAGAAAGGTAAGAAGGCACTAGTTCATGAAGGGCTTTGTAAACGAAAATTAAAACTTTGATCTGAAGTCGGTAGAAAACAGGGAGCCAGTGTAAGTCAGAAAGAATGGGTCTAATATGTCTACATCTGTCCGTGCTAGTCAAAAATCGTGCTGTGGCATTCTCCACCTTCTGGAGGTGATAAAGAGAGAATTTGTTAAAACACAAAAAAATGGAATTTGCGTAATCTGATCTAGAGGCTATGAAAGCAAGAATGACTGATTCCAAGTGAGGTCTTCTGAGTATGTGTTTTAGCCATGCCAACCGGCGGAGTTGAAAAAACAGGACTTAATGTTTGCGTTTATTTGTGGTACCATTGTCAGCTCAGAATCAAGTTTGAATCCGAGGCTCGTAACAAGATTGAAGGGGAGAGCAGAGAGATCAACTCTTAAAGGAAATGTTTTTTTGGTCAGAATAAGATGGCCTCTGTTTTATTTTCATTTAAAAGTAGGAAATTGGTAGCAAGCCAGTTGTTAACCACTGAAAAACAGTCCATTAACAGATGAATAGGGTTTTTACAGTGTTGTTCCAAATAAGTTTGACAGTCATCAACGTAGATGTGACAGTTCAGACTAAGATCTTACCTAGGGGGAGGGATATAGATTGAAAAAAGTAGGGTCCCAAAATTGAGCCTCTGTGGCACCCACCAGGGAAGTGGCACAGAGGGAGAGGAACAGCCATCAATCCAATTTCTGAAGCTTCTATTTGTTAGGTAGGAGCGGAACAAGTCGAGAGGGGCCCCTTTAAACCTAACCCACGACTAAAGACTTTCAATCAGAATGTTGTGATCGACCATATCAAAAGCCGTGGAAAGGTTAAGAAGTAAAGGTAAGATGTGAGAACCTGCATCAGTAGCCACCAGGATATCATTAAGTACACGTATGTGTGCAGATCCTGTACTATGCCTGGTCCTGAAACCAGATTGGAAATGATCTTATAGACAATCTTCCTCAAGATGATGTAAAAGGTTTGGAGATCAGAAGAATATGAGAAAGGTTGTTATAATTCAGACCAGGTTTTTTTTAGCAGTGGCTGAATGACTGCATGTTTAAAAGCAGACGGAAACACACCAGAGGATACGCTGTTATTGATGATGTTTAGGACAAAAGGACCCACCAATGGCAGAGCCCCAACTAACAATTTCGAGCATTGTGAGCACAATCATCAATGTGAGCTCTGAGCATCTATTACTTTGAAACTCCATCCGACAGGCTAAGTTTTACATTGGTAGACAAAATGCAAGTTCATTATACCTGGAATATGTAAGCCAACAGTTATGTCACCATTAAAAATTATTTGCTAAATTATTATTGAATACACTAATATCATTATTACAATGTATTTGTTGTGATAAATTGTTCAACCCCAATGTTTAAAAAGGTGCTCTGTTATACTGTACGAGACTACAGCAGATTTTTTTGGGGGGGTACAAGCTAGAACTATGGGTGGTTTAAAATTCCCTAAACATGTGGCAGTATCATGTTGTGGAATGCTCTTTCTTTGCAGGATGGTGAAACTAGTTGGACCTATATCTGACCGAATTTTTAGGAAGAGTTATACATGGCTTTTGAAAGATATATTTATTTTATATTAAATATAATATTTGGAATTCCATTAATTACCTCTATCGGGAGGTTTTTGTGCTTGTTGGCTGTTAGCAACATAAATAAATAAAAAATGAAGGATGGATTTTAATTATGTTTTCAGGAAATTTCCACTACATAACCACAAACAACTGAACAACTTTTTCGGTTGATCTGACATAAAGCATGTATCCACCCACCAACCAGTGGTGCTAACCTCCCCTCCTCTCCCATGTCAATGAGCTCACAAGCCGCTGACCTCGCACAGCAGCCCCGCGTTGGTTGGAGCTTATGGACAGCTAACTAATAGCGCATGCGCTAATATTCCCTCTCTGCTGAAAGAGCAGAGCGACAGCACAAACACATCCATGTGTCTCATTAACAGACATTTTATTGGAAAAGTACTGAAAGTTAGAATTAGATACCAACATGGGGATAGGGGGGGTGAGTGGCCCTGCTGGAGGTCTGCGCTCTCTGAGTGCTTTTCTAGTTAAACTTCATAAAGGAAGGTTGGATAATTATTCTCAAAAGATCACCTTTAATTCTTTAAAATGTGATTTTTACTTTCACAATGTATGTGCTGTTATTTTCTACATTATCACCACCTATTAGTATTGCTGAGTGTTTGAGAATTGTTTTAAGAATTTCAGTGCCTGTGAGGATAACATTTTGTTCACAAAAGGATGAATAATATATCTGTTAAATTTGTTTAATGGTGCAACTAGTACTGTAGACCTTCTAAAGCATTTAATAGTCTTAAGCTGTAGATGATTAATATAGCAACTTAACATTAAACTCCCAAAGGTAGCAGCAAAGAACACAATGCTTTTCGATGATCAGAGATGCAAACAATACTGGTTAGCGTAATGTTTAAAATGGGCATGTATTTTCAAGCTGTTTAATTTAAGTTCTTTGGTAAAGAACAGTGTCTTCCTTAAAGCAAGGCTGATTGATGTCAGTGTTGACCCACTCATTCTGCAACACTCCAACCTTTAAAAGTTATTATTGGTCATGAAAGCACAGTCTGAATGTAATTCTCATCTGGAAAAAGTGTTCAATCTTTGAATGTAGAGCGAGCCAGGATCTGACTAAGCAAACATTTTAGAGCTTTGCAGGGCTTGATGGAGGAACCAAGATGGCTAGGCTAGTGGGGCTGCAGAAATGTAAGTAAGGACATCTATTATTTAAGACATAATTATGCAGTGTGCTGTCTGTCAGCCAGTCAATCAGAAGCCGGCTTTTCATTAAGGTGCCTGTCATTATGTTGCGCTTGAGGCATGCCTCTTGTGCACATTGCACATGCACACACATGTGAACACAGACACACATACATTAGAAAAGCTGACAACACAACACAGTCAGGTTCAGACTGATGTCAGAAGACAGATGTGTGGGTAGAGCTTAAAAAGCATGTATGAGCAATGCAAATCATAAATCGGACTCAGTAACACCCGTTCTCGTAGAAGGATTCCCAAAATGTCTGATGCAAGTCATACATTCAAAGGCAATTCTACCAAATATTCAAGAAATGTATGCAAACCTCAATTTGAAAAACGTTTAAAAAAATTATTCAGAAAAAAAAGATCAGTCATTATTTTGTCAATTGGCAAAAAGAAACAATTTGGGCAATTCTAATTGACCTAAAACCATAATAGGTTTGCATGACGTAATATTTGTCAGCGAGGAGAGAAAAGAAAGAATACATAAGCAAATACTTAGTTTCAAATGTATCAGAAATCAGAATCAGAAAGCTTTTCATTGCCATGTGTGTGAAAAGGTTCACAACATTAGGAAATTGTTGCGGTACTTTGTGCAAACATAAAATAAACACTTCTAAGCATGCAATAAATAAAAATGAAATGGGCTAAACAGATTAATGTATCTGCTGGTGTAGATTATGATCAGTAGGTTATGATCAGTTCAAAATCCGACAGGTGCAAAAACAAAATACAGGGTCATGTGACTGAAACATAGCGGGTGGTGGGAACAGTCTTAGGGTCATTGTTCATGAGTCCAACAGCAGAGGGGAAGAAACTGTTCTTGTGTCGAGAGACTGTGGTCCGAATGGACCGGAACCTCCTGTCTGAGGGGAGCAGGTCAAAAAGTCTGTGTCCAGGGTGACAAGGGTCGACTGTGATCCAACCTGCACGCCCAAGTGTCCTGGAGGTCTACAGGTCCTGTAGAGATGGGAGTCTGCAGCCAATCACCTTCTCAGCAGAGAGCACAACACGCTGCAGTCTCTGTTTGTCCGTGATTGTAGCTCCAGCATACCGCATGGTGATGGAGGGGGTGAGGATGGATTCGATGATTGCAGTGTAGAACTGCATCAGTTCAGTGTTTACAGATACATTCTTGGGCTTAGGCGACTATTACTAAGTCTTGTAATAATCAGTACCATGAGTTTTTTCAGTGGCTCTGTTATTGTATTCATATATCTATTTGTGGGTTGTGGTTGTGCAGTTCTCAGTTTGCATTGTTTGATTCGTTTTGTTGTTTTTTTCCCTCTCCCTGCTGTCCTGCTGGTGTGGAGGGAGACTGTGATGTTTTCTTGTGTTTTCTTTGTTCCCCACTTTTTTTCTTGTATCTTCAGCTCACACTCTCTCTCTTAACCTTTTTGCCCTACCATTCCTCATCTACTTTTTCATCCCCTTTATTTTCTGTATCCGTGTCCCTGGCGCATAAAATAAAACAACCCCACACTAATTTCTAATAAAGATTTCTTATACATTTATATCAAGCGGAGTACTGTAGGAAAAGCTGTAGTGCTCTACTTGTGATAGTAAATTTGTCGAGGTTCTACTTGGTACTCAGACAATTCTGAGTTCCACACTGCCAGACAAGACACATGAAAAAAAAGACTTAACAGTAACATTCAAAACTTTTTTTAAAAACTGTAAACATTGGTTACTACTCAGCTTATTCCTTTTCAAAAAGGTTTATAGTTTTTGTTTTTTTTGCCTCCCTCACCTCTGCTGTTTTTCTTCTCGCTGGCACACACTTCACTAGGGTCCTATGAAATCTGGTATTATTTTCTAGATTCTGTTTCATTTTTTCCAAAATTCTAATTTCTCCATTTTTATTTTTTTGAAATTTCTTTCTTACATTCTGACCATATTCATTACCCAAATAGATTTATTATCTACAAATACAACACTGATGGGGTTGAAGCATTTTCCTGTCATTGTTTAGGACCTCAAACATTATGTGCAAAACTAAATTCTTTTCACATTTTATAAAAGAAAATCCCCCATTTGAGTTGAACTCAGCACTAAGACATGTTTCATAAGGAGACCTGCAAACAGTAAATCCCCATGCTCACTTCCATAATGATCGGGTATTTTGTTCACTTTATTTTCATAACTCTGTCCCAGACCTCTCCACTGAACTACAAGACTTTCCTTGTTTTTGTGTTTGGCTCTCATGCTCCTGCAGCCCTCCATCTGCATGCCTTGCTTTTTTTTCCTGGAAGGAATATATGAATCGGCACACAGAACTTGCTTCTTCTCCATGTTTCTGATATGACTCTTCACTATCAGTGATCGTCACCGTAAGCTGATCCTCCCAAAGAAGGGTTGTTCTCTTGATTCATAAACATCGCTGACCTTGAGCCCTTCGCTAAGCATCAGAGTTTCAGTGAGTTTTCGAAATGGCAGGCCGGTTTATCCTGTCTGTGTGGAGAGGAGGGCCTCACTCTGCTGTTGCAGAAACAAAAACCGCATGAAAATCAATTTAGGTTTCAGTGAGCTATGATTGATTTGAATCTACAAAGAGAACAAGGAAGGTAAGTAAGGCTTTTCACAAAAGATTTTTGTAATGCTCAGGAGAAACACCATGTGGCCTTTTACCATGCTAGGTGAGTAAACCATCTGATGTCAACCTCACGGATCCGCTCCTCTTTTGAACTCCAGCGCTGATGAGGCTGATGAGGATCAGGTGGTGCGGCTCCTGCCCATCGCACCCTCCAGAGGTAGAGACACACCCATATACCCAGCACACAGCAACTGAATCCTAACAAGTATAACATGATGAAGCTTAATACCTAAAGTATTCTATTATTGATTGCTTAGTGGTGTTGGTAATTAAATTAAAAAAAGTTGTAGATTATTTTAAAACCATTTGTGTATAAAATGATAAAATACTGCTGTGACTGTTGCTGATACATATTACAATTGGCTCAAATATTTTATACTAATTGCATAAGCTGCAAAAAGATTCAAATCCCTTGAAGTTTTCACATTTGTAATGTTATAGCCATACAGTTATATATATTTTTTTATCATAGACCAATATTCACCAAATCTTTTCAAATGGATTTAGATCTGAACTTTATATCAACCATTCTAATGCAGCAATATATTTGAATTGAATTCTGTTTTTATCACTGGCTGTATGTTTAGGGTTTTTCTGCTAAAAGGTTACATTGAATACACATTGGACCTGAGAAGCAGCAGGATTTTCTTTGTGTGTGTGTTTGTATTCATGTTTGAACGATAAGCAAGCCTCCAGCCACTAGGTGGAAGCAGTGCTCAAACTAATCAAACTGTCTGTTCAACCCAGTAGCAGAAGTAGTCTTACAGGGACACCGGTTTAGAGACCTGACAGAGTAGGACTCTATGAATTTCGCGATGTGGGTAGCACAGACGTTGTCGCGGAAATGAACAAACAAAATAGAACACACAATAAAATGCTGAATTCACTATTCACTACACAACTTCTGTACCTGTTACCTGGTTATATGTAGCTATGATACAGGACAAGAGTTGGCGTAATTTAATATTAATAGGATTATCAGTAATATAATATTCTGATATACTTATGAAATATATGCAAAACATACAAAATACATGATAGAGAAGCAGAAAGGTTTCTTTTAATAAATGATTAATATATGCAGTATAATATACATCACCAAATACTGAGGAAGTGTATGTATACTTCCGAATAATTCTATCTCTTTATCCTTTCATTTTACAAATACAAAAAATGTTTATTTTTTTTTTATCTAAGATGAAAAAAGTTTACTGTGGTTTGATGTTCGACATTAAAGAAAAAAAATTGTTTGGCAGACCTGGATGGTGGAAACAATGAGTCGGATGTTCTCTCTCTCTCTCTCTGAATTACATTGATACTTTATACATGAACTATACTGAAACTAGCTATAGATAAACAGAGAGATAGGGGGAAACTTGAAAAATTAAGAGTATCGTGCAAAAGTTTTTTTCAGTAATTCAACTTAAAAGGTGAACTAGCTACCTCGACCCTAGTCTTCATGCAGAAACCTTTGGTGGGAGTTTTAAGCAGCAAAGCCCGCTGGACGGACAAGCAACCAGAAACGGACGACTTATCTGGATCTACGGAGCTGCTCCCGAAACAAGTTGCTCTAACCAAGGTTCCGCAGCACTACAAACCCAAAAATTACGAAACCCAAAGGGGAGATGCCACTAAACCTAACAGGGGATAATAGCAGATGTTCCATCCACAATCAAAATTTCAGTCCGGTTTTTTATCTTAAAAAAAACAAACAGGGGAGATGAGCTGCTGCTGAGATCTCGCGAGAGCTGTGCGTAAGTAATATGGCGGTAAACTGGTAAAACAAACAAACTCGGGTAAAAACAAACCATAACATTTGAGCCAAATATAGCAAACGTTTAATAATAATAACCATTATTTTGTATTTCTCCATAAACAAACTGGACTAGGAAACCTTGCACAGCCTGGAAAGCTACTTGGACGAGTGCTTTGACAACATTGTTATGGGCAAGCCACAGAAATCCACCTCTGATGTGCCGACAAGCACACCATCACAAAAACGCACTCGTTCTGAGGCCAGCACCTCCACAATCTCTCCAGAGAAAAACTACAGCGATGTCCTGGACTCAATAGATAAGAAGCTAACTTCAACCTCAACCTTGAGGTTCTCCACAAAGAGTTTCAAACTCTAAGGGAATCTCTAGAGTTCAGCCAACAACAGGTAGCATCGCTTGCTGCAGAAAACCAAACGCTTAGGGAGAGTGTAAAGAAACTCACCGAGGGGATGACGCAGCTGTCCGGAGAAAGTAAGAGGATGAAAGAAACTATCTTGGATATACAGGCCAGGGGAATGCGGGACAATCTTGTTTTTTCCGGGATCCCAGAACAGGCTGAGGACGACGCTGAATCCACCGTCCGAGATTTTCTCCAACATCAGTTAAAGCTCCCAAGCGACACGGTAAAAAACATCACTTTTCACCGCGTCCACCGGCTCGGAGGTAAGAAGCCCAACAACAGCCGGCCGCGACCTATTGTTGCTAAATTTGAGCATTACAAGCAAAAAGAGCAGGTCAGAGGCCAGGGCAGAGAACTGCGGGGAACGAATTACGGCGTTAACGATCAATACCCGAAGGAAATCCTGGATAGAAGGCGCGTTTTGTTCCCAATCAGGAAGAAATATATCAGTGAAGGCACCAGAGCTACAGTAGCGGTAGATAAACTGTATGTTAATGGGCAGCTGTTCAGGGACCCCCAGCTTACTCCTTGGCTTTATTAGTCATGTAACACTGGCTAGATAAGAGCTGTTTTACCAGTCAACTATAATCTAATGTTAGCACAGCTCTGTAAAGTTGTTTACATCACTCAATGTGGGCGGGGCCAGGTCTAAGCACTGGGATACTGGCTCTTTTTTCGTTTCTCATCTTCACATGTCTATCACCAAATGTCTTTGTCACTCATTTTTCCTTCTTTTATCACTCACACACACACATAGAATTTCTTCATAGCATAACTATTTCTTTCTCTCTCTCTCTCACCCTTCACACCTTCACAACTTTCTTCTATTTCTCTCTTTCTTATATCTCGGCTTTTGGATTTTCAATCAGGCAACCCCAGGCACAAACTAATAATACACCTGTGTTTATCTGTTTCTATGGTGTTATGGACTTTACAACTTTTATCTCAAAACTATGACTACTCTAAGGTTTGTCACGTGGAATATTCATGGAGCTGGCACCAGAGAGAAAAGAGTTAAGATTCTTAACCAGCTTAAAAGATTGAAGGCAGATGTCGTCTTATTACAAGAAACCCATAAATCTACCTCAACTGCAGATGATCTTAAATCCCCTAAGTTTCCTAATGTGTTTTCTGCATGCTATAACTCCAGACAAAGGGGAGTAGCAATATTAATAAATAAAAATGCAAATTTTACATTAATAGATACAGTTAGAGATCCAGAGGGTAGATTTATTATAGTAAAACTATCTATACATAACCAAAAGTTATGTATTGTCAGTATATATGGTCCAAATGTTGATGACCCCTCATTCTTTCATTCCTTCTTCTCTGTGGTCCTTGAACACATGGATTGCTCACTTCTTCTTGGGGGCGACCTCAACTTTGGTTTAAATGAAGAAATAGACAGGCTCAGCACAGCAGGGACTCAGTGCAGCTGGAAATCTATAGATATAGTCAAACAGTACATGAGCGATTATGGACTTTGTGATGCATGGCGATCACTTCACCCCAATGACAAAAAATATACTTTCTTCTCAAATGTCCACCATTCGTATTCTCGACTGGATTATTTGTTAGTCAGCAGCTCACTGTTGACTGACATTTCAGACACTGAGATACACCCTATAGCTGTTAGCGATCATGCTCCTGTTTCTCTAACTTTAGTAAATAAAACAGAAACACCTCAAAGCAAAAATTGGAGATTTAATATATAATTACTTAAGGATAAAGAATTTATAAAATATTTTGAAAAAGAGTGGGCTTCTTATTTAGAATATAATGACCTCCCTGGTACGTCGCCATCCATTCTTTGGGAGGCAGGAAAAGCTGTGATTAGAGGTAAAATAATCTCATTCTCATCAAATAAAAAGAAAATGGAAAAAAAACGTATTCAGGAATTAGAAGAAACAATTAATTCATTAGAAGCTTTTCTAGAGGAGGAGAGACTAGGCAAAATCTGTAAAGCAAAGTTAGAATTAAATCAAAATATTAATAAACAGACCCAGTTCTTAATTCAAAGACTTAGGCTAGAAAACTTTGAACAAGGTAATAAATCAAGATTTTTGGCTAACCAGCTAAAAATTAATAAAGAAAAAACAACTATATCTGCTATTAAAGATCAGACCGGGAATACAGTATATGATCCTGGAAGAATAAACAACACATTTAAAGAATTTTACAAGGCTTTATACTCACCAGAGATAAATCCATCGGATCATGAAATTGAACAATCTTTTGATAACATAACACTACCTAAATTATCTGAAAGTCAAGCGATGGCCCTGGATTCACCACTAACAGCGGCTGAACTCCAAGAGGCCCTCCAAGGCATGCCCAATAATAAGGCTCCAGGCCCAGATGGATTTCCAGCAGAGTTCTATAAAGAATTCTGGAATATTCTGGCACCAACATTCCACAGAATGCTGCAGGAAACCAAGGAAAATGGCCAACTCCCACCAAATATGAATTCTGCCTACATTAGTCTTCTACTAAAATCAGGTAAAGACCCTTTGTTTCCTACCAGCTATCGTCCCATATCCCTCATTAATGTTGATCTTAAAATAATCTGCAAAGCCCTCGCAAAAAGGATAGAGAAAGTAACCCCTCTTAAAATACATCCTGATCAAACTGGTTTTATTAAAGGGAGACATTCATCCACAAATTCACGTAGATTAATAGATTTAATAGATTTTTCTAACTGTAAAAACATTAAAACTAATATATTATCTTTAGATGCAGAAAAAGCATTTGATAGAGTTAACTGGAAATTCTTATTTGTAACCTTACATAAATTTGGCTTTGGAAATTCTTTTATAAACTGGTTGAAAATATTATACAGTTCACCAACAGCGTGTATCAGAACAAATAACCAAACATCATCTAGGTTTTATCTTCAGAGAGGTACCAGGCAGGGATGTCCTCTCTCTCCCTCCCTGTTCGCTATTTTTATTGAACCACTAGCTGCAGCGATCAGGCAAACTCACAATATTACAGGCATAAAATGGAATAACATAGAACATAAAATCCGTCTTTATGCAGATGATGTATTACTTTTCCTCCAGCATTCACAAACCTCTTTCTCTCAGGTAATCGGGTTGATAAACTCTTACTCAAATGTTTCAGATTATTCTATAAATTGGTTAAAATCTACAGTTCTTCCAATTAATTGTTCTGTGCAGAATCCAACTAATACACAACTGCAGTCAAGGAATATTACCTATTTAGGTATCAATGTCTCACCAAGACTGGCAGATTTAATAACGTTAAACTACATCCCACTTTTTAAAAAAGTGGAAGATGATCTTGCCAGATGGAAATCTCTACCCATATCACTTATGGGAAGGGTTGCTTCAATAAAAATTATGGTTTTGCCCAGAATCAACTACTTATTCTCAATGATCCCAAGTAAACAATCACTAGAGTGGTTTAGATCTCTGGACTCCTCTATCTCTAAATTTCTTTGGAAAGATAAACCCCACGTATCAGCTTAAAAACACTGCAGAAGACCAAAGAAAAAGGAGGTCTAGATCTACCAAACTTCCATCATTATTTCTTAGCCAACAGGCTCCAATACATATCAAGATGGTTAAAACATAGCTACCTAGACGAGTCCTGGATAGACGTAGAACAGACACTATGTAATAAGATAAAACTTTCAGACCTACCATTTATTAGCTCAAATATAAAACAATATGAATGCTTTAAAAGCATAAATATCAGCTCCTTTCTGACAGCATGGTGGGAGTTTCTAAAAATGACAGAGTCCACAATTATCCCATGCAGACGTACACCCATCTGGAATAACCCCGACATCTTGCAAAAAAAATGTATGATAAGTTTCCCACTCTGGAGGTGCAATGGAATTGAATACCTGGAACATATATTTGATGGAACAGACTTTATCCCATTTAATACATTAATTACACAATATGGAATTGATAAAAACAAATTCTTAGAATATCAACAAATTAAATCTATTATTAAAGGTAAATTTAGGCTCAATACAGCTGAATTACAAATTCCAGCAAGAGTTTTAGATTTTCTTAATCTCAACCCCCCCAAATTGCTGTCTAAAATATACAAAACTTTATCTACATTAGATGAATCAATAGCCATCCCTATTTCAAAATGGGAGGTGGATTTATCAGCCAGTTTTGACCAAAATGTCTGGTCTCAGATATGTTTAAGAACCTTTAAAATAACAAAAAATCCTAATTTGCAATTAATACAATACAAAATCCTTCATAGAGTACACTATACAGGTCAACGAATGTTTAGGATGGGTTTTACATCGTCTAATACCTGCTTACAATGCACAAGCAATATACCAGATACTTATGTTCATGCGCTTTGGTTCTGTCCACCTGTTAAGAAATTTTGGTGCCAGATTTGTGAGGACTTATCAAAGTGTCTGAAATGTAACATCCCACCATCTCTCTCAATTTGCCTGTTAGGAAATTTAAATGATGTCACCATGGACACAAAGTCAGTTCTAATGGTTCACATTGCCTTATGCATCGCTAAGAAAACTATCCTCCTGAACTGGAAAAATAAAAAAGCTCTTAATATTAATCAGTATAGAAATCTCTTGTTGGACCGTATTGGTCTTGAGACGGCCTCTGGCTCCATATCTGATCAATCTCTCTGGGCTCCTTTGATCGGCTCCATCAACTAGTGGGGGTGGGGGGCACTTGGTTTTGTCGTTTGGGACACTGTTGTTGATGTGGGGGTTTTGGGGTTGGAGGCGTCTGGGGGGGGACCCCGGGGGGTGGGATCACTGGGCGGATGGGGCGCTGGACGTCGTGGCCGGCCTGGGGTTGGGCTTTGGGTGGTGACTCCTGATAGCTGCATGCGGTGCCTTGGGGGGGTTGCACTGGCGGACATGGGTTACTGGCCTGGTGGCCGTGCTGCGCCTGGGTAGGGTCTGGGGTGGGCCTGGGGATTCGGGGCTCGGGGGCGCCACGCCCCCTAGCTGTGGTCCTGGCTGGGGGTCGGCCGGCGTGGGGTCTTTGTTGGATGTGGGGGTCGTGGCATGTGCAGCCGCCTCTCTCTTTTTCTCTGGGCCGATTGTCATCGCCAGTCCCTGTATGGCGTCTCGCCTTGTTTGCTGGTTGGGGTGCCTGGCTGCTGGTCGCGGCGGCTGGGTGGCGTTTCTGGGCCGGATCAGTCCTTTTTTGCACTGGACTTGGCTCCTGGGTCTTGGTCTTTGTGTGGGGCGCTGGGGTTGGGCATTTGGCCGGGATCGGTCGGACTTGCGGGTGGACTGGCCGGGTGGTGGGCGTGCAGGGCAGGTGGGTGGGGCGCTGGGTTTGGTCTCCTGCTGGGCCGTTGAGCAACAGTGGTCGCTCCACAAAGAATGAGGCTGGTGGATGTCGGCCTGGTGGGTCGGGCCGCCCGGCTCATCGGTTTGCTCCTGGTCTGGGCAGATACGTCGACGTGGTTCGGGCTACGGGGGCCTCCGGTGTGCGGGTGGCGCTGGGGGCCTCCTTTGCTGGTGGGGAGGCTGATGCTGTGTGGCAACAGGTGCTCTCCCCCTTGGACGGGGGGGAGGGGTGTGCGGGTGGGGGGGGGTGGGGGTTGAACTCAACCTGGGTTTCTAGTGTCTTTTGTGTTTTGAGAGTAGAGCGAATGTCAGGGTGGGTTTAGTTCCCCTTCTGGGATGGGGCTGGGGGGACTGCCTTGGGGTCCGTGGGGCTTTGTGGTGCTGTGGCCGTGGGCCCAGGGTCGGACGTGCCATGGCCTCCCTCCCCTGGTGGATCCCGGTGAACAGCGGTGCCTATTGGGGTCAGTGGGGGAGCTGGCTCCCAGGGAAGACATTTTGTCTCCCAGTCCTTCCCTCCCCATCCCTGGACACCTCTGTCCACCCGCTCCATCACTTTACCACTCATATAGGGTCTTCGGGCATGGGCACATCACTGGGGTGCGAGGAGGGGTTTCCCTCCTCGGTATCCCGTGGTGTCCTGGGTCCCAATTTTAATATACAACTTAGACACTCCCACTAATAACATTTTCACACGACACATATGTAGGGACTTTGGGGTGGGCACACTTTTCGGCATCCAGAGGGGGAGCGGTACAATCAGCTTCACCTCTGGTGCCGGTGCCCACTGTTAATTCACATATAGACACTGAGGGCTCGGGGTGGGGGTTGGGGGATGTCTGGCTGCCTCCCCCACATCCCACCCCTCTGTTTTAAATGCACATTATAACAACACGCATCAACACCATACTAGAGCGGGAGGATGGAGGCTAGGGGTCTTTTCCCCCCCCTGTTCGCTACGGGCCATCAGGGGTTGGGGTCCGGAGGAGGACAGGCGGTCTGGTCGGGGTCCTGGGCTGTCGGGCTGCTTTGCCACTGTGGGGCCCTTGGCGGTCTGCTTGTCTCCATCCTAGAAGGTAGGGGGTCCACCTCCCAGGTCCGGGGGCTGGTGGCTCTACGGGGGCATCGGTACCTGGACCTGGGAGCATAAAGTGTGCATGGGGTGTGTGAGTGAGGGTACAGCATCAGTTTTTTGGGTGTCTTGGTGAGTCAGTGAGAATGTATGTGTTTAAGAGGGAGGGAACGTATGACTGTGTCTGTATGTCTTTGTCTACCTTTCAGGTTGGATCTTGGTCTGCCCCCTCGCCTGGCGCACCTCAGGCCTTACACTTAATGGGGGGCCTATTTCCCCTCCGTCACTCCCCACCGGTGATGGGGGCCCCTGCCTGCCGGTGCGCCGGTGGTCAATCCGGTTTGGACCTGGTGCGTGCCTGGCCGGGCCTGGGGGGGCCGGTGTGTCGGTCGGCCGATGCGCTGGGCCGATATCTTCCTTTGGTTGGTTGGGGCACCTCTTTTAGAGGTGCCAGGTTTGGGATTGTTAGGTGGTGCCTGCTCGGTGGCTCGGCGGGATGCGGATCCGGCGTCTCTGGTCGTTTGATCACCTGTTCTGTGCGCACCGTGCGTGGCCGGTTCATTGGCGGGTTGGACCGGCCCTGGCCCTCGTTGGATGCCTGGTCTCGGCGCCCTGCGTTGCGCGGGATCAGGACCCGGTAGCTGGTACAACTTGGCGTCCAGATGCTGACTGAGCCCGGCCTGGGGATGCTGTCCGTCCCCTGCGGCTATTGGTGGGGCGCTGGGATGTTGGGGGTGGGGATTGGCCTAGGGTGGAGGCGTTGCTTGGCGGCCGGCCTGCAGTGCCGAGGGCCCCTCGTCGGCCGGTCCCTTGTCGGGTCCCTGCTGGGCGGTGGGGTGCCCCTGGGCCCCGGCTCCCCCGGTCCGATGACCGGCTCGCCCCGGCGCGGCCGGTTGCCGGCGGAGCCCGTGGGCTCGTCACTGCTGCCCCCCGGGCTCCTGCATAGTGGCCGCTGGATGTTCCCCTGGGGTTCTCCTTTTCTCCTCTCTTGGGGGATGCGGTCGGCCCGCCAGGGTCCCCCTTTTTGTGATGTGGTTGTGTAATTCTTAGTTCACAATGTTTGGTTGGTTTTGTCGATGTTCCTTTTTCGTGTTTTGTTTTTCCCCCTCTCTCTGCCGTCCTGTGGGTATGGAGGCAGACTTCAATGTTTTCCTGTGTTTTCTTTGTTTCCCTTCCTCTCTTGTATTTTCAACTCACCCTCTCTCATGACATTTTGTTTCCTACCTCTCTTCTTCATCTTCCTTCTTTCTTCTCCTTAATTTTCCGTCTCCGTGTCCATAACATCAGGAAATAAAAATCCCAACAATTCATAATAAAGATTTTTCACACATAAATCAAGTGGAGTACTATAGCAAAAGCTGTACTGCTCCGCTTGTGAAAGTAAATCTGTTGGGCTTCTACTTGGTACTCAGACACCAATTCTGAGCTCCACACTGCCAAACAGGACACGTAAAAAAAAAAAAAAAAAAAGGTGAAACTAATCTGTGATATAGACTCATTACATGCAAAGATAGATATTTCAAGCTTTCATTTGTTATAAGTTTGATTATTATGGCTTACAGCTTATAAAAACCCCAAATTCAAAATCTCAGATTGGAATATTACTTAACATGAATAAAACAAGGATTTTAAATAGAGAATTGTTGGACCTCTGAAAAGTATAATCAAGCATATGTACTCAGTACTTGGTTTGGGCCCTTTTACATCAGTTACTGCCTGTGGTATAGAGACATAGACAAAGGCGGAGATAGATAAATAAAGAGTTCCTATAATACATATCCCATTAATATTCAGAGAGAGAGGGTGGCAACATCAATCCCATTGTTTCCATCACCCAGTGTCAGAGCCTTCAGGGCTCTGCCCTTGATTATCATTTCATGCACCTGTTTCCCTTATTGGACTCACCTGATCCTCGTTCCCCCCGTTATTTAAGATCCGGTGGGTCTTTCTCTCCCCGCCAGATCATTGATGTCTTTCTCCTGTGTTTATGATGATTGCTCCCGTGTGGTGTATGCTGTGTTCTGCCACAGCAGATGCCTACAGAATTCACACTAATTAAGAAAAATGTACAAGACACAAGATATTTGGTTCTCACCAAGGACATCAGTATGCTGTGTTGTAGCCTGCATGGTTCTCTGCTGTGACAATGGTCTGGGTGGTGTTTATTTGTTTATTTAAAAGGATCCCCATTAGCTGATGGACAAATGACAACTAGTCTTCCTGGGGTCCGAACAGAATTACAAACACAAATTTAACACACTTGCTATCAAAGCAAAAACAAAACTATAAGACATGAAATGCTGTGGACATAAACAAAAACTGAATTAAAACTACAGCCTAATAACAAGTGACAACCCCCTCATTTAACTGATACAGATACTATGGTTTAGAATACAGGTGCAGTCTAAGTTTCTTTTTGAAACTGTATTTACCCATATTATCATGAACCACAGCTGGAAGATTGTTCCACAACCCCATTGATCTAAAAAGAACAGTCCTCTTCATCGAATCAAACTTTTGAGGTAAAGTAATCTGTCGACTCTTTGCCCCTTTTGTAAGCTGGGAATGCACATTTGAGCGAAAAATTATGTTATAATGAATTTTAGGAGTCTGGGTGTGATAAAATACTGGTGTATTAGCAGAGAGTCTTTGCTTGACCATCGGCCAAGAAAAATTATCATGCATTTCTGTGGTGTTCTTAAAGAACAACCAAGAACCAGTCTCGCAACCTTGTTTTGCGCTACCTGTAATTTTTTTAAAAGACAGTTATGCACTGCTGACCATACAGCTGAACAGTAATCCAAATGAGAAAACTAATGTACAAACAACACGGCTAAGCAGCTGCTGGTTTAGATACGGTGCACATTTACGTGTCACGGCAACAGCTTTACCCATCTTTGCGACAACTTTGTTGATGCGGTCAGACCATGATAGTGAGCAATCAAGCCAGAGTCAAAGTAGCTTCACCTTTTTAACTTGCTGCAAACTTTGACCATTTACCTGTAAATTTAATTTGGGATTAACAGATAATCTGCGCCTCGAACCAAATATTATACGCAGTGTTTTTGAAATATTTAAAACTAGATTATTTGTGGTAATACAACTAAATACCCTGCCGATCTCAGTGGACAGAATGTGATGAAGCTCTAAGCATGTGGGAGCAGCATAATAAACAGTTAAATCACCAGCAAACATTGTCAGTGTCGCCTTAGTGAGTACATATGGTATATCGTTAGTAAAATAGAGGATAATAAAGGTCCTAGACATCTTCCTTGGGGGACACCACAATCCAGTGGCTTCCTACAAGATAAGGCACCATTAGAATAAACTCTTTGGAACCTCTCTGACAAGTGGTTAGTAAACCAATTGATAGCAGAGGAGGTAAAGCCATAACCCCTTAGCTTAGAGTTTAAAATGTCATAGTCGATCACATCAAAGGCAGCACTAAAGTCAAGGCAAGGCAAGGCAATTTTATTTGTATAGCACACTTTCAACAACCAGGTGATTCAAGGTGCTTTATATGATTAGAGGTAAAATAAAAACGGCATTAAATCACAAAGCATATAAAGTAAAAACGGCAATAAAGGAAGAAGCACACACAGATACTTCAAGGCATTAAACAGCAAGAGACATAAACAAAACATGATATATGAAAACATTACTCAAATGCAGCTCTAAACAGATACGTTTTTAGTTCTGATTTAAAAGAACTCAGTGTTTCAGCAGCTTTGCAGTTTTCTGAAAGCTGCTTCTCCGTGTTTGGTTCTGGGGATGTTGAGTAGACTGGAATTAGAGGACCTGAGTGGTCTGGTGGGTTGGTATAGTATCCGCAGATCTTTAATATACTTTGGTGCTAGGCCATTCAATGATTTATAAACTAGTAAAAGTATTTTGTAGTCTATTCTCTGAGCTACAGGGAGCCAGTGTAAGGACTTTAGAACTGGGGTGATGTGCTCTACTTTCCTGGTTCTAGTGAGGACACGAGCAGCAGCATTCTGGATCAGCTGCAGCTGCAGATTGACTTTTTAGGCAGACCTGCGAAGACGCTGTTGCAGTATCAATCCGACTAAAGATAAATGCATGGATGAGTTTTTCGAGGTCCTGTTGCAACATCATACCTTTAATCCTAGAAATGTTCTTCAGGTGATAGAAAGCTGATCTTCTTATTGCCTTTATGTGACCCTGGAGGTTCAGGTCTGAGTCCATTACTACACCTAAATTCCATGCCTGATCAGTAGTTTCTAGCTGTATTAACTGAAGCTGTCTGCTGACTCTTGATTGTTCCTCATTAGGTCCAAAAGTAATTACTTCTGTTTTGTTTCTATTCAGCTGGAAAGTTATGGCACATCCATTCATTGATTTGCTCGATGCATTTACTTAGGGTTTGAATTGGTTCAAAGTCACCTGGCGACATTGTAATGTAAAGCTGAGTATCTTCTGCATAGTTAGGGTAGCTAATCGTGTTGGTTGTTATAATCTGGGCTAGTGGGAGCATGTATATATTAAGTACTGTACAGGAGACTCCAACCCAGCTCTCCAGTCGTTCTAATAGTATATGATGATCAACAGTGTCAAATGATGCACTGAGGTCCAACAGAACCAGCACTGTGGTTCTACCACAGTCTGCATTTATGCGGATGTGATTGAAAACTTTGACGAGGGCAGTCTCGGTACTGTGGTGAGCACGAAAACCAGACTGAAAAACATCAAAGCGGTTGGTCATTGTTATGAATCTATTTAACTGCTGGAAAACAGCTTTTTCAATAATCTTACTGATGAATGAAAGATTTGAGATCGGCCTGTAGTTCTGCATTAACGTGTTCTTCAGATTATTCTTTTTTAGCAGTGGTTTAATAACTGCTGTTTTTAAAGCCTGGGGAAAGATACATGACAGAAGGGATGAGTTCACTATTTTACTCAGATCAGACCCAATGGCAGTTAAAACTTTCTCAAGGAAAGCTGTGGGTAGGATATCAAGACAGCAAGTGGAGGAGCTTCATTGGTTAATAATTTCTTCTAGGCTTTTTTGGTTTAATTCATGGAATTCTGACAGTTTTTTTACATTTGTGTTAGGTGGGTATAACATTGGTGATTGTTTTTGTGCTGCGGTATGGACCGACCGTCTAATACCTAAAATCTTTACAGTGAAAAAGCTGGCAAATTCATTGCAGGGCCTGGTAGAATTTAGTTCAGGGGCTACTGTCACTAGAGGATTAGTTAGTCTTTCCACTGTTACAAACAGAGTCCTTGCATTATTAATGTTTCTGCTAATGATTTCAGAAAAAGATTTCCTAGCTTCTTTCAAAGTTAACTGATATCTATTCAGTCTTTCTTTGTAGATCTCATTGTGGACCTGTAGTCGAGTTTTCCGCCATATTCTCTCGGCTCGTCGACACTACCTTTTTTCGCTACGTACCAGTGGATCATTTGTCCACAGAGACATCTTTCTACCTGAGACTACTTTCACTTTAATCGGAGCAATGGAATCAATGTCTGACATTTTCACGAGGGAATTATCTACCAGCTTGTTTATCGAGTTGGAGTTGGGAGATAAGAGGCATGTGGTGGAAGGGTAAATGCTTTTAAAGGTCTCAACTGAACTGTCCCTGAGAAAATGCTTTTTTATAGTTTTCATTGTGGCTAGATATTTTAGCAGAGATGGTACTTTCAAAGAAAATACAGAAATGGTCAGATAATGCAGTATCAATTACTGAGATGTCAGATATAGTTAAACCTTTGCTGATAATTAAGTCCAGAGTGTGTCTATTGTGTGTTGGCTGTTTGACATGCTGGGTCAAGCCGAAGTTGTGAAGCGTGTCACTTAATGTTTTAGCTAGTCTATCCTGGTCAAGTAGAATTGTACCCACTAGCATTGAGTTGTCAATTGATGTTAACCAGCTGTCCACCATTTGTGTCATCGCAGTGCAGCTGGAGTGACCAGACCAAAAAGCACGCTGAAATGTGTTAATCAAGTCGTTGATGCCACGGATGGTCCGGAGGGAGAGCCTGTAAAGCTTGGAGGGTCCAACTTAAGAAAAGAGTACCCCTCACATGGCGGAAGAGATTCTAGAAGAAAAGAAAAACAACTTAAGTACACATACAGTATGTAGTTACAGAGCAATGACAAACATAGAGCATAGAGTTAGCATTGATACTAATTAGTTTTCCTGTTCTCCTTGATGGAACTATGGCATCAGCTTTTCTTTCTTTGTTCACATTGTGCTTCCTACATATAGGATGAGTAACTGATAATTAAAGTCACACACAAAAAACTCACCATAATTCATTATCGAATCCAGCACAGTAGAGGCTGTGGAAGGCCTCCTTCCCTCCCATTGCTCTCCAGTTGGTTGACGTAAATGCCGTCTACTTGCTCTAAATACTCCCAAGTGTGTGTGTGTGCTGTGATGGACTGGCAACCTGTCCAGGGTGTATTCCGCCTCTAGCCTGATGAATGCTGGAAATAGGCACCAGCCCTCCGCAACCCTGCATAGGGTGGACGGGTATAGACGATGGATGGATGGACGGACGGACTTCCAAGTGTTTCGGCTTGACCCGCTTCACCTTTGTGGTCCTTTATGGTGCGGTAATCGGACTTCAGCTTTCACAGTTTCTCTTGGCATTGCTTCGGTGTGATTGTAGCCATTAGAAGCCATCAGCTCCGACACTTCCTTGAAAACCTCAGAAGAAGTAGCTCCATCTAGCTCCCGCTGAATCTTATCTTAAGGCAACAAGCTCGGAAATGCCTGCAACTCTGCATTTGATCATGGCAATGGTTTTGGTGTTACCATTGTTCTTCAGCAAAAATTACACATATACAGTCGCTGTAGTGAGTTTTAAAAATGGCGGTCCAATTGTTGTTAAAAGAGTCTGTCATGTTACCCACCCAGTGACTCCACCCTCTAGCCAATCAGTGACCGACAGCCTTCTGACGTCACTTTTTAGTTCCTGCTTGCCCCTGATCGAAACACAGCTAAGTTGGTACTAAAAATGGGATCAGCTCAGCCCGATTTTTGAAAATGCCATGGATCCGGGGGTGAGCCAGACTGAGTAGGTACTAGTGGAAAAGGCCATAAGTCTCCATAGCCAGGGAACACAGACCCTAAACATGTAGCTAACGTTAGCTAGCTAGCAAGATTTCACTGGTGGACATAAATACAGCACAGTATTATTATATTTACAAAGTCTTCAATCTTACTTACGAAAAGTAATCCCCTGAGCTGTACTCTCAATAGTCCGCCGCTCAGAACAAGATTACGCCACAGGGTACTCGGGTATCTTGTATCTACTGTTTCTGTTTTGGTTTATGTCTATGGACAGGAAGGCCAGTCCAAGATGGCAGCCGCATTTTCTGCTTCCAAGCGGCCAGTGCGGGGTCTACTCTTCATTATGTCTATGCTCCAGCCAAACTTCTGTCTGTCTACCCTCCAACACTACTCCACCTTTGTTGGGATTCAACACAACACAACACAAAGTAGGACTGAACCAGTTCATTTCTGCTAATCTTGTGTCTGGGCAGAAATAAATAGAGAAAATAGAGTTTTTAACGAGTTAGATCTCGTTCATTGTTGGTTTAAAGTGGGTTTTTTTTTGAAGCGCTGAACCGTTTGGCTCATTTGGCGTCGCTGCACGCATGAGTTTGAGCTGTATTTGCTGTGTTTGAAACTGTTTGTTTTATCCTGAGTGGATCCCACTCTTTTTTCTTTTTCCTTCCTCTCTTTCCTCGCTCTCTCTCTCTCTCTTCCTTTCTCTGATCACCTGGTCGGCTGAGTCGGACTCGGTCCAGCCTGCATTAGCTGGTCTTAGCTGAAAGGTTAACCTCATTGTTCCTTTGTCTTCTTACACTCCATGTGCTCCAGAACTGTTTTATGGCCCTTTGTCTACTTACACTCCATGTGCAGTTCTCCATCTTGGCACAGAACTAGTTTTATGACTCTTTGTCTCCTAGGCTATCTGTGATTTGAGCCCCTTGGAGTGAGGGCCACCTCCCTCCCTGAACAAAGCCAGAGCTGTCTGTTTTTCCCTGCTCCATTTCATGTTAATTGTGTTTAATTTTCACATATTATTGTTTTCTATGATCTGTAGTAGATAGGTGCAAGCATTAGAATAAATAGGAATTATTGATTAAATGTTTTGGCTGTAAGGTTGAAATATTTTCCTAATAAATTCCCCTTAGCTTAAAGAGTAGTTGTCTGGGATTACTTGGAGTAATGCGTACAATTAATGTCCACAGCGTAAGAACTTATTCCTTCATCTATTGCAGGGGTTCTCAACCTTTTGCAAGCTGGGCCCCCCCAAAGCTGATTCATTGCAGTTGGGGCCCCAATGCCAATTCTTGGCTCAATGTTTGATAAACATAGCCTCAAATCATCCTCGATTTGTGCACGATGGCAGTATTTTGTTTTGAGTGCAGTCATTTATGAGAATCCTGCCTCACACAAATATGTTCACAGAAAGGAAGGAGAATCTTCAACGCGATGTCACAGACTTGAGGATATTACTGCATCAATGCTGCCCAGAATGACGAAAGAGGGGAGGAGCCAAAGAGTTCCTTCAGTCTACTGTCACTCTTCAGCTCAATAAGCTGGTCCTGCATATCAATAGAGGGACCATATTTTGATTTCCAAAAAAGAGGACACCTGGCATAGTACTGAAACACTTTCAGGACTTGGCCAAGACTTTTGATTTTAACATGTTTAAAGTGTGCATTCTCAATGTGGTTAGAAAAGATTAGTTAAATAACAAACTTCAAAAAGCCTTTCACAAGTAGAAAAATGGTTTTATAATCTCTGGAAATAAATTATAATAGAAATAGTTACTCTTCTGAATTAAAAAAAGTTACCACCAACAATATTAGTTTATTTTTTAAATTGCACTGGACAAAAACTGAAGAAAAATCTGAAATAATCTTCTGAGGAAACAAGTATTATTTTCTTTTCACTGTAATAAAAGTAAACAGCTGCAGACTCAAAAACAAAATAAAAAAGTGCTTACTCTGTTTAGTTTGCATCTTCATCACCCACAGTTAGTTTACAGATGAACTCTCACTTTGCTCAGGCTTTTTATAGTTTTTGTGTCCATGTGATCTTTGGGATATTTGCCACTTTTGTCACACAGAAACACACATGCCAGCTATGTGAATGGTGCACTCCACCACCCATTTGTTGCGACTTGACAGTATATCTTTTGTGGTTCGTGCATGAAGCTTGTGCTTTGACTTCTTGTAAACAGCAGTAACTCGGCGCTGCGCAATTTCGTTGCGCAATGCAGGATAACCCAGTGCGGCGCAGAGCAGCGCTGCGCACAGCTTGCCGTCTGTGGTGTCAATAAACGAATCAGAACCAGGGAGGACGTTACATGAGAGAAAGGTTGTCGTACTGCATGCATCACACCAGTCAGTTTAAGTATGGTCCAATGAAAACAATAAAAACCCGGACATTTTCATCAGTCTATAAATCCTCCCGCGAATGCCCCGGACAGCACATGAAAAGTGGACATGTCCGGGCAAAAGAGGACAGTTGGTCACCCTAAATTGACAGCTCGTTTGCTGTGCACACAAACGGATCTCAAACCCACGCAAAAGAGCGATAATCCTCTTTATAGTAAATCGCAAATAGTTTTCTCATTGCTGACAGGCACTCAGACGCTGATTGAAATAGAGAGGAGAAATCGTGTGACGTGCCACATCAGTGATAAAGTCTACAAGGCTGGGGTTCCCTCCACTGATGCGGCCATGCCAGAGGTCTAGTTTTAGTGTGAAGGTGTGCACTTTGTCTGCAATGAGCAAAATATGAGTTTCACTGCCTTTAAGGACAGTTTAAGGACATTCAAGCGGTCAAATATAGATCAAATAGGACAGAGACACAAGCCACATATAGTGTCATCCAGATGCTTCACCAGATCTGATTTGATTTATGTCAAAAACCACTTCACCTCCTCTCGCAGCTCATACAACCGCTGTAACAGCCGTCCCCCTGGAGAGCCAGCGAACTTCAGTGTGACTCGCTGAAACTGCTTATCACCTGCATTTGCGCTCACGATCGACAAACTCAAAATCAAATTTGTTCAAAACTTCTTTTTTTTAAATCAGTCCAAACACATTTTAATTTCTATTCAGGAGCCCCTAACTTGGTAGTTTTTACATTAAATTATTCATAATTGCCCTAGGAAATTCATAATTATTCATGTCTAAATCCTACCCATCTGTGCCACAACAACCTGCAACAAACAGACACCCGATCACTCACCCCTCAGACCACCCTCTCCCAGCTAGCTGCAGTAACTGTCCTTCTACCGGTCTTCTCCTGGAACTCCTCATTTTAGCTCCACCAACACTTCAAAAGATTCAAAACCACAATGTCCTGAATTCTAACCATTAACGTTTCCTCCTCAGTTTCGTATCTCTGTTCGGATTCCGTCCCCTGACAACATCTCCCACTCCAGATCCTTTCAATAAACCTTTTAAAAGTGCTACCTGCTGTCTGTGGTTGATGCCTGAATCAGAGTCTCAGGCTTTCCATTATGACAACACTATTTGTTTTATCACAGATTACAGTTATTCTAACTTCAGTTACTTTTTCTTTTTTTTTATTTAAGTGGGTTCATGCATAAAATATTTAAAGGGTTAAGACTGTAGACTTTCAAAACAATTTTTCTACTGCAGCATCTGTTTCAAGCACACGACTTACTGGATTTGAGTCCAAATGGTTAACTATCAATGGCAGCCTCATAGTAAAATCTTAAATGAATGTTCTGAATTCAATATTTTGACGGACAGTTAAAGTTGTGGTTAAACGGACAATGCAGACTGCCAAATTCTTTTATTTTCTCATTCACTAGCAAGGACCACGCTACGGGTTCGGAGTTTGATAGTTTATTGAAGGCATGATGAATTGAATGGTCTGGGGAGAGACGTCGCCGGAGACCCGGAGGAAGACTCTGTGTGGGGGTGCAGTCTTCGGGAAATCGTCTTTCCGAGCCTGCCCAGGACCCCCCCATACGGAACCTAAAAGAGAGAGATGTTAGAAGAGGCTGTGCCCGATGAATGCTGCGAAGGCAAGGCGAGGGTCGGCAGGACCCTGAAAAGGCAAGGCGAGGGTCGGCAGGACCCTGAAAAGGCAAGGCGAGGGTCGGCAGGACCCTGAAAAGACAAGGCGAGGGTCGGCAGGACCCTGAAAAGGCAAGGCGAGGGTCGGCAGGACCCTGAAAAGGCAAGGCGAGGGTCGGCAGGACCCTGAAAAGAAAAGGCGAGGGTCGGCAGGACCCTGAAAAGAAAAGGCGAGGGTCGGCAGGACCCTGAAAAGAAAAGGCGAGGGTCGGCAGGACCCTGAAAAGAAAAGGCGAGGGTCGGCAGGACCTAAAGGGAGGGGAAGGGAGGGGTGAAAACGAACGAAACGGACAAGGGATGAAGGGCAGGCCGAGTTTATATGTGTGTCCTGGCGTGATTAGGGATGTAGAGTCGGCGTGTGGTACCGGGTGGATCGAGTTAAGACTGATTAGGATTTATGAAGCGGGTTTGAGGCGTGGCCTTGCTCCTGAACCTCAGCTAACCTGTTAGCTCCATTTTTGATTACACAAAAGAAATGGTAAAGAATCACTTTTAGGCAGTGAAAGTGCTCTTACCATGACTTTCAAATTAACAGGGACTGGTTTTTATTTATATGTATGTATTTTTAAAGCATTTCTAAAATTAACAAAGAACCAGTGGGGGATGTTCTCAGCTACTAGTTTCCTGGGCGATTTGGCACACAGATCTGTTATCTGGGTGTTGAAGACCGACGTTTTCAAGTGTGTAGGGGGAACTGACCTGACCTCAGTCGCAGTCACAAAAAAACATGGAATTTGATGAGCCAGAGTAGAATCAACTAATTTAAAATTACATAGACTTAAAACATAAACCTAAACAAAACTAAATATTTAAGACTAACATTGTGTAAATAATAAAGGACCTCATTAAAATAGGTCCAACAGTTCCAATATTGAACATCATGATAACATCCTTTGAAATCGAAAAGTTTTAACAATGTATAAAATATAGGCATTTAGTTTGGACTTAAGTTAAAGAATTAACATTTCTGAATAAAGTATATTCCAAATTCAATTAGGTAATTTATCATAGCTTATTTATGCAATCCAGTTCAAGCATCATATTGTCAGTTTGAGAAAGATCTTTTTCAACCTTCCTTACCATTCCATTAGCTGCACATAGCTGAAAGATATATGAGGGTCCTCAGCTAGTAGCCAGTGGCTAAATTTAATGGGCCACTTTTTCATTACATATTTATATACCAAGGTTACCAAAAAGTGAGAAACGACTAATTAAAACATTTTAGACAGTTTAAAAAGTTAAGTATATTCCTTTTTTATCCAATAAATTAGAACTTTATTGAAAAGTTCATTTATTTCAGTAACTCATTCAACTAAGAGAAACACATTACTGTATATAGACTGATTACATACCAACTGGTATTTTAAAGCCTTCATTCCAGTTAGTTGTGATGATTTTTCACTTACAACTATTAAATACATTTGAGATTATAGTATTACATCAGACCAAAAACAACCAAAAAATAACATTTTAATACAGAAATGTGGGCTTAAGAAAAGTATGTTTAAACCTGCTTAACAGGTAATTTCCAAATTGTACTTTTAATCTGATTCATAGCTGTCAAGTATCCCGTTTTGGCTGGGAAAGTAACGTATTTTACCCCGCTTTCCCGCCGTCCTCCCGTATTATTATGTTCCCGTAAATCTCCCGTATTATATATATCTTTAAAATTCCTCTGCCTCTCCAAACTGATCTCTGGAACAGTAGGAGGCGATAATGCTCCTTTAAGCTGGTTGCCAACCGCCGTTAAACAAGAAGAATGAAGAAGAAGAAGCCTCGCGAAAACCGCCACATACAGTTGCCCCTGTGGTAGTTGTCGCGAGATTTGTGCAGATAGCGGGAACATAACAGAAACAGCAAATGAGAGAGATGGATGAAAGTGAAGAAGGAAATCCTGCCAAAAAATCAAAGGTTTGTAAATATCAAAAAAGTGTTAAAAAATGCAAGATCTGCAAAAAAACTTGTATAATAGGGTGACCATACGTCCTCTTTTACCCGGACATGTCCTCCTTTTTGGCCATAAAATTATGTCCGGGGGGATTTTTTTAAATATAAAATGTCGGGTTTAGCTCACTTTAAAAGCAGCCACTGCCCACAAAACAAATGAAAAATTGTGCTGCACGCTTGTAATGTGCCACTAAAATGCCGAAAGTGTAGTTTCACAGACGAATTGTAGAAAAAAATTCTGTCATGGTCGTCAGAGCCGTTTTTACCGGGGCAGTGAAGCTCAGGTGAGCAGCACACCTGAGCTAACACAATCTGAGCTGCTACAGCAGGTGAGGATTCATTTAGCAATGAGACAGATTAATTATTATCCGAAGTTCAAAGTTATCACCGACAATCATTTGACTCTGAGACGTCGCGGTAAAAAACAGTTCGACTTTGGATCAATATTTCATTCCTTCCCCAGTAATCAATCTGGACATATTTAGTATCAGCGGATTGCTCGGGATCTCAGGATTATAAATGTGCTACTGCCATCGCTCCATCTGAAAAACTGAACGCAACAAATCTAGAAAACTGCAATCTTAACATCAAGTAATCTTGGATAAAAATAGTTTAAATAAAAAGGAGAATATTCCAATTTTAAAGCGTAATGAATGATGGAATCCAGAGTGATTATTATGATCTAGTTGGTGCATATGAGTCAGATTTAATGTTTGAAAATGAACTATATTATCTTGAAAACTTGCAATAGTTTATAATGGTAATAATGCAATAATGATTAATTACTTAATCTAATGCATCAACTAGAAAACCAAGTTTTCAAGTCGCGCCATCCAGCCTGCATGTTATAAGATACAGAAGAGGTTCTCTGTCAGACAGCGGGTAAAACACTAAACATGACTCAGTGATTTACTGGAGAATACATTTCTACATCATTCCTAAAACATATTTGCTGGAATACATTTCCAACAATCATTAATAATGATATTTTTCTGCAAATATGAATAAACCTTCTTTAGTCTATTTAATTTATTATGCTGGTTTTTCAAAGCAGTCCAAATTCATGTGAGAGATGGAAATGACATCTGACTGTATTTACCTCATCAATCTAATATTTGAGTGTTTTCTAACCAGAATCCATATTAATTTATAGATTTGATATGGGGGCGGGGTAGTCACGCCCATGCTGGGGAGGGTGTCCTCTTTTTGGATTCTCAGAATATGGTCACCCTATTGTATAATAACTTAAAGACAAGCATTGTGAAATAAACTTTAAGTATATAATGTGTTAATTAGCATATGAACTGAAAAATGTATAAAACAATAAATGTGCTTGATTTACCCTTTTGTGTTTTCATTTTAGGCTGTATTATAACATAATGTTCACAGCATTTCAATGTCAACAAAGGTAGGCCTATCAGATTCTGAACACATAATTGTAGTTAGTAATTGGTTGAAATTTGATGATAGACTTTTTTTGTACACCTATCCTAAAGGTGGAATTTTCCCCTTATTTTCAAATCCAAAACTTGACAGGTATGATCTGATTAGCAAGTCTCATTGGAACACATATTGTAATTTGTTAAATATGAAGAAATTATGGGATCGATGATCAGTGTCTGTTCTTTAGCATACTTTTTTTATGCTGAACTCCATTCTAGAAACATACCTGGTAATTTTTGGGGGATTGTTACTGGCATTTAGAGTACATTAGCTTGTAGGATTATAGAGTAGGAAGATTAATCAAAGTTTACTTTCCCATTCAGTCTAACAGAATGTTTGAGCACAGCACCCCTAAATTGAGCACATTAAGACTCTGCAGCCTGTTTTCCTATTTTCCCATAACTTTGGCTTAGTGCCCACAGTAGATTAATCTCAGTGATGAGAGCTAAGAGTATTTTTTCACCTTGTTAGAGCATTAGTTAACAGGCACTGACAAAGCTGTAAAGTAGAGAGAATGTGTTTTTTGTTGTTGTCTTTTTTTACACAGTGGAAATCACATCATCCACTTGATTTTCTTTTTCTGTAACCAGCAGAGAGATTGATTTCATTTAGGCTGATTAGCCACAACATCAAAATGAAAATGCTTTATATTGTGCAGGGACCCACTGTGCTCGGATAACCGCACTAAGACATTAAGGCTTGGATTGAACTTGATAATGTGGTGTTAGACAGCAAGATGTCAGTAGCAGGTCGTTTAGTTGCTGTCATATTTTGGAGGCTCAATAAAACTGGCTCATTTCTTCAGGAAATCAGAATACTTCAATTAAGAGCTGATTTTGGAATCTTTAAACTCTCCTACCCTGAAGTCATTCTTATGTTTTTTTTTTGCAGACAGACAGTCTGACTTTTAGCCAGAGAGCCTTGTATCCAATAAAATTTAGGTCTAAACTTTGAATAGAATGTTCTAGTACATTAATATATTTTGATCTAAAGTATTCAATTGTTACTCTGACTGTTTAAGGCTGCTTTTGTCTTACAGTGTCAAATGTCCACTTCAATCTCACGTTTATTGCATCCTTTAAGAGGTTTTCTTCCTTCCTCTTTGCTCAAAAGACTCATACTCATTACTCATCTTTCCATCAACCTTTTTCAAGCTTCCTTGTTGCTACAGAGCAAACACACCCCTACATTATGATGCTGCCACCACCATGTTTCTCTGAGTAGGGCGATGTGTTCAGAATGATTTGTGGTGCTATTTTTCCAGCCACACATAACATTTTACATGTTGAGGAAAAAAAGGGTTGTCCTTGTCTGACTAGAAAAATTTGTTCAGGATGTTTGCTGTGTTCACTTTATAGCTTCTGGCTTAATACAAAAGATTCTCCCAATTTAGCTTTGGATTTCTCCTGCTTCTCCAAAGTAATCACCAGCTACTTGGCTGTTTCTCTGATTGTTGGTTTGCGTCCTTTTAGCTTTCAGCTAAATTAAACAGTACTCTGTAAAATATTCATACCATTGTCTCCATTTTCTTCTGCTTATTGAGATCCGATCGTAGGGGCATGAGAGAACCCCCCGTAACAGGTCAAGGAGGGAACATCCGACATCCCTCTCTCAGGCAAGAGCTTCCCGTTCATTCTGGAGGACCCCAAAGTGCTTCCAGACCAGAACAGATGCACGGTCCCTTCAGGGACTTCTAGGATCTCCTTCCAGTGAGACATGGCCCCAAAGGGAGGAGCCCAGGAGGCATCCTAATTGGTTGCTAGAACCACTTAAACTCACTCCTTTTGATGCTGAGGAGCAGCGACTCTATTTTGAGCTCCCCACGGATGACGGCGCTTATGATTCATGTCTCATGGTCTTAGGTGAGGTTTGTAACCAGTAACTTTGCTTTTGGGCTCAGCTCTTATTTCACTGCAACAGACCATAGCAGTGCCCGTGTTGCTACAGATGAAGCCCCACCCCATTTGTTCATCTCCCATTCCATCCTACCATCCCTCATGAACGAGACTCCAAGATGCTTAATGCAGAGACTGACTCACAGTCAACATTTGAGATTGGGTTCAGAATCACTGCTATGGTCAGTGACCTCAAGGGGCTGTCCTCATGATAGAGCTCTTTCTCCTCCTTTTGTTTCAGGTCTTCCAGCTGCCACAGCTGAGATGTGTTTTAGCTTGTCAGTCACTGCATAAACAATTGGATCTCAAAGTTCCGACTCCCTGGCCCTACTGGACTCCCAACACATATTGAGGTTGGACTTTGGACACAGGTTGGACTTTGTGCTTAGGCGGCAGACACACCTCTGGCTCTGGGGATACAAGGATCAGATAATCCTTAAAATATATATATATATATATATATATATATATATATATATATATATATATATATATATATATATATATATATATATAAAAAACATACAGAACCTTTCCAAAAATTTAGAGAATCATGGAAAAGTTTATTTCCATAATTCTTTTCAAAACGTTAAACTTCCATAGATTATGGGCCCAAAAATTTAAACTATTTTAGTTGTTTATTTGTAGATAATTTGGGCTTCCAGCTCAAAAAACCCACGAAAACAGGAATTCAAAAATTTAGAATACTGACACAGAAATGGTCCCTAAGTTTGTTCCGACCTGAACAAATAATGCCATTTGTCATGTGTCTGGATTAATGCACTGTATGCAATATTATTTAGATCTGTCTTTAATTCTCTATTCACAAAACTGTTCATGAGAGTAAGAATGTACTTCAAAAAAGAAATGTGAAATTGTACCAAGCCAAAACCATAGCACAAACAAAGACAATAGCAGTTTTTGTAAACAACTCAATAAGTAACGTAGATGACTACAATGTTTTTTTAAATCAAATACAGTAACATAGTGGCAGTATTGAAACTTTAAAAATGACATTGTGAGATCACAAGTTTTACAAGGAACATAACATCATTCTCCTGACCTAATGTATCTTTTTGGACTGAATAGAATGAGTAAGTATTATTTGGGAAGAACATGCTGCAATGTGAATATGGCATTTAAAAAATATTTGGTTTATTTTAACATCATTTATCATCTCAGTTATTGCATGGAATATGTTCTTCAATAAATCAAATAAAGAAAACTGAGAAAGGGAAAGAAAAATGTTGAAGTTCAATACTTCACGCCCCCTAACTCATTTAGTGTGCAAGGAGTATTTTCAATGAGGCAGTTAATTAGGTGAGGGTGTTATAAAAAGTGCGGACGTGATCCACTCATAGATTATTATGAACTTGTCTGCTGATTAACAAATATAGAATCTCGTGCCATGTTCTATAGTAAATAATCATTACAACGTATTAAGGAGTACCTTCTAATGAAACTTGAACTTTTTGGTCATTCCTCATTTTTTCCTCACTTTTTCTTAAATAAAGATTGCAATTTGAGCATTGTTTTTAGCGATATCTAACCCAATCTGAATAATTTCAAAACCACCCCGATGTAATAGTTAAGCACGCAATTTTTCACAACCCTGACATTCAGATTGCAAATTATTTTTGAACATATATTTCTGATAGGACATTACACTTGTCTCTCAACAGATAATTATACAATGTAAAGGGTTTGATAAAATAATTTCACACAGGCTAACCTATCTTAGACCACTTTTAACAATAACAGACCCATGCATACTGAGAACACTTTAGAAGACCTTTAGGTTTGGAGATCTTCTGACCCAGTTTGAGCTTCTGACACATCAACCTTGAGGAGAAAATATGCATTTGGTGTCCAATATATATATCCTACTAACATGTGCCAGTATTAAAAGGTCATCAGTTTTAATAACTTCACCTGCCGGCAGTTATAATGCCTGATTGTTTGATAAATAAACTTAAAAAACACAAAGGCTATTTGTGGTATGAAATAAAAGAAAGCGGGCTAAAGAAAAACTCTACAGTGCAGCTTCAAGAGTCCTGTCTTGTTGCCCTTCTTCTTAATAGGATGAAGGAACATGGTGCGACTAAGAGGGCAGTTGGGGAGAAAGACGAAAAAAGTTCAGTGTCGATGTAAGAAAGCAGCATAGCAATGTCAGGTGACTAAACACTAGAAGGAGATTTGGTAAAATCTGATGAAATATGAAAAACAATATTTTTCATAATATACAAATAGGGAGCAGTTTAAAAAAGGAAAAAAAATGCTGATTACTTCTTATGCAGTATCTTACAAAAGTGCACACCTAACACTTTAAATTTTATGAAACAACACTGAAAATATGAAACTTTGATACAATGTAAAGTAGTCGCTGTACTGCTTGCGTAAGAGTGTAAATTTGCTGTCCCCTAAAAGTAGCTCAATACACAGTCTAAAGTGCTGACAAGAAAAGTAAATACAAAAGTAAGTAAGAGTTTTTTTATGTGGCCACCACTGGCCCATCTTAGAGGTGTGTTTGTGGTTGTTAAGTTGGTATACTGCCCTGTGGCCCATTTTACAAAGGGGAGGGGATCAAGCTGTGCTTTAGTGTGTCACAGTGCATGTTGGCATTCATGGTTCCCTCAGTGAACTCTAGCTCCCCACAGCCAGTGTGACTCATGCAGCCACAAACCACGACCCTGTCACTATAATGTACTTTATTGTAGGCAAGACGCACTTGCCTTTGTACTCTTCACCTGGTTGCCACCATACATGCTTGACACTATCTGCATCATCCATCAATTATCTGTACCCATCCATCCTATGCAGGGTTGCGGGGGGTGGGCTGGTGCCTTTCTCCAGCAGTCAAGGGGCGAGTACAACCTGGACAGGTCGCCAGCAGGGCAACATGCAATGGACAACATGTACTCACACACTCATACCTAAGGGCAATTAAGATGAGACCAATTCGACTAACAGTCATGTTTTTGGACTGTGGGAGGAAGCTGATGTATCCTGAGAAAACCCAACATGCAAACTCCATGCAGAAAGAACCCGGGCCTTCTTGCTGCAAGGCAACAGTGCTACCAACTGCGCCACTCTGCAGCCCAGAATCATCTGCACCATTTAAGTTTAACTTGGTATCATCAGACCACAGGACGTGGTTCCAGTAATCGATGTCCTTAGTTTGCTTGTCTACAGCAAACTGTTTGTGGGCTTTTTTGTGTATCATGTTGAGAAGAGGCTTCTTTTTTGGGACGACAGCCATGCAGACCAATTTGATGCAGTGTGTGATGTATGGTCTGAACACTGAGAGGCTGACCCCCCCACCGTTTCAACCTCTGCAGCAATGCTGGCAGCACAGTAATTCTGATAGATAACAGTGAACAAACAGGGATCATGACCACAGAATGTTACCATGCATATGAATATCTCCAACTTGTAGTCAGTGTGTGTATGAGTGTGTTGTAAGCATTCTTCTTGAGGTTGATTTACCTTTAGACTAAAATGCCTCATTAGCAAAAGTGCTGATCTGAGAGTGGCTTACATATTTAATAATTGAACAGTATTTTAGTGTTTATTTTGCCCTCACTGTACAGTATGGTGTTCCCAATTCTGTGTTTATGATTTATATTTTTATCTTTGCGTAAATCTGTCACTTTGCTGTTTTTACGCCTGAATTTCCTCAGTGTGGGACAATAGGAATTTCTATTCTATACTTTAAAAATTCAGGATCAAAGCCACCGGCGTGCACAAAAAGGGAGAAAAATAAAGAAGCATAACTTCACTCTAGAGGTGCAGTATGCAGTTGGTAATGATGTTGGCTCAGGTATAAAATGTGTGCTTTTCCTCCTCATTTTGTGTGACCTGTGTCTGAGGTTTGTCTTTGTGGAGGTTTTGCAAGCAGGAGTTCAAATAAAAGCAAAATAAAAGGACAGTTGACCGTTGCCAAAGCTACACTGACTTCCTTGGAACCTCTTCAAAATTGGTGTTCTGCATGTTTGGAAACAAATATGAGAAAAGAGAGATGTTAGATATCCTTAGCCACTCATTAATAAGCTGAAAGCTTTGACAGGCCTAATGTTCTTGAGTGCAGAAATAAAAGAAAGGCTCATTGACAGTGTTGTGAGCTTTTCCCTCATGTCAGGTTGTTTCTGCTTCTGCCTTTGTATTTTGTGACGCTTAAATATTTCAGACCATTACACAAATTGTAGTATCAGACAAAAAGAACTTGAGTAAACACCAAAAGCCAGATTGTACATAAAATAGAACCTGGCTGTTTTTGGTAAAAACAAATTGCCTCCCCAAATGCAACTGTTTGTACCAACCTTAGCAGCAACGGCTGCAGTCAAGCATTTCTGATCATTGGGAAGGAGTTTTTTTTTTTTTTCCTTACTGCAAGGAAGTTTTGTTCCACTCTTGTTACATTGAATTATTTTAATTTGCCTGCGTTAGGCAACAATAAATGCCATTTGAAGATGATCCCACAACATCAGATTAATATTTAAGTCCAGACTTTTTTGATTAGGCAATATACAATGTTTTTTGCGTTCTTTCATCAGTGGTTATGGTATTGGAGCTTTCCCAATGATGCCATTTTTGAGAAGTCTTTTTATTATTATTGAATCATGAGTACTGATTGTAACTGAGACAGGTGATGCCTACGTGGGTTTATTTGTTGTTGTTGTTCTGGGTTGTTTGGTGACCTCCTGGATAGTCTTTGTTTTGCTTCTGTAATAATTTTGGTAAGTTTGCAACTGTTTTTTTTGTTTTTGTTTTTTTGGATATTGGATTTCACTCCATTCCCAACCCTTACAAGTGGCTGTGTAACCCTTTTCCAGACTGATAGAAGTAATTAACTTTGTTTTATATCTGTTCTTGAATTTATTGCAGTCAGGCATGTTGTGTTACTTTTTGAGCACTTTACTTCATGTTGTCAGATAGATTCTATTTAGATAATTACTTGGTTGTAAAGGTCTGGAAGTAATCAAACCTGGATGTGACTAGTGAAATTTAAGTCAACTTTTCAAACAAATTTGATCAATTATGTTTACCCTCCTTGTTTAATCATGCTCCAGACTAGTCATTGGCTTAGGCTAACATCTGACCAGCTCTGAAAGCCCCAACAATGTAAGCTTGAGAACTGGACCACGGAAGAAGGTGCCCTAGTCTGATAACAGTTAAAATATTTGTTCTGGATATCTTTAGAAAAAAAATTATATGTTTTTTTTCTTTATTATTTGATGATTTCAAACATGATCAGAAAGTGTCATAAAAAGAAGCAAAAACTGAAGAAATATATAAGGTGGGCCTTTTGGGGTTCACCGTACTGTATATAAAAATGGTTCTAAGAAAAGATTTTGCTGAAATTTTAGATCAAAACCAACACATAGAGCACTCCAGTCTCTAAAAATCTTTATAAAAAAGCAAGGGGAAGTAATCAGTTATTCAGGTTTTGAGCCGATTAATTCAAAACAACAACTGAATGAGATGGATGCCTGCAGGTATGTAAAAAAATGTTAATCATGACTGTATTTATAAAACTGCAGCTCGTGCAGGCAGAATGATTAACAAACAGAGCAGAAGAGAGGAAAATGTGCAATGAGCAAGAAAACGACAGAACATGATGCAAAGTAATCAGAATAGAAAAATAAAAATCTAATTCTTTGTATTCATACTTTGTGGAAATTTGAGGTTTATATTGTGTCTGTAGAACCTAAAGAATCTGTGTGGTTGTGTGTGTGTTTACCTGATTCCACAGGTTTTTTTTTCATTTTGGGGAAGAAAACACTTTGGAAGGTTTACAGGAATGTTACTTCACTTAACCTTGACAATTGTAAAAAAATATCACTAATTTATGAGAGTATTCCAGTCTAATTTATATTACTACTCTAACGCATGATCATGGGTGGGCGTAGTTTGTAGCACTGTTGCCCTGCATCAAGAAGGTCATGGGCTTGAATACCGACCTAGAGTAGTTCTGCATGGAGTTTACATGTTCTTCCAGTGCATGTGTAGATTCTCTCTGGGTAAAATGCCTTTGTTATATTCTTCATTTCAAAATATGCCTCTGTTCTTAATCCTTAACCTCCTGTTTCACTGAGGTATAAATCAAGATCTATTTCTTTTCTAGACTTGCCTACAAATAGAGCTTTTCAGCAACAAACATCCCAAGTGGTACAGGAAACACATCACTTCATGACCAGAGTGCAGTGGAGGGATGGATTTATGATGCTGTGGGTCTGTTTATCTTCCAAAGACACTGAAAACCTTTTTCAGAGTGCAAAGCATCAGTTACTCTTCCACATACCAAGACAATAGTTTTTTTTTTATCTACTGGATTCTTTCAAAAAACTGAAAATGGGTGGGTCTTTCATTAGGGTAACCTAGAACATATGACTAAATCAACACAGAAAGGGTTAGTCAAGAAGTAAAAAAAAAACAAAAACAAAAAAACTTTTTCTGTGGTCATTGAGGTCATAAAGGCATGCTCCGCAACTTTAATGATATTTGCTCTCTGTCGCCCTCTTCGGGCTTGCCGTGCAACATCACTGTCATAAAATCAAATCTCTGTCACTCATAAGAGGCATGTTTCAGTGGCTGCTTTCTAAATCGCTTGCCCAAACAACAAACAAGCGCCATTTCGGTTTGCAATTCAACTAACAATCAGTGAAGATGAGCGACGAGGTAAAGTATCAAAATGTTAATTTTATCAATTCTTTTTATTTATTTACAGTCACGGCAAAAATGCACTGTGTATACAATAGTCAAACACCGTTACGATTGTCTCCTTGAAAATCTTGAGCAATGACGAGAAACTTTACTGAAGAAATCTAGAGGTACCCCAAAATTAACCATATCAGTGAGAAATAGATTAGTTATGCATATGGAGTGATGATTAAGTGACAGTAATTATGTTTTTACAGTTATCTTTGAGTGATATTACTCAATGAAAAAGTGAAAAGTATGAAGTTGTTGCCAAACCTCCACACATTGAATAAATGGCTTTCTCAGGACTGTATGACAAAATCATGCCAGACGAAACACTATAACCCCGGTGTTATCATTACCTATCCATTAGCAGCACGGCTTACTCGGCGTCCATGGTACATGACGTTCGTTCCAAAAGAACTCTCCTACGAGAAAAAGCCGGCCCAATATTTACTCTGGTCTTTGCTCTCTCTCTATCACGTACTCTTTTTCTTTTTCTAGCTTCTTCTGATATGGGATTTCTCAGTCTCTTTGGTGGATCAGCCATCTCTAAAGTCTATAAACAGCAAGGCCGTATGACTCTGCCGTAAAGCAGAACTCAGTCGGTACTTCCGACAGGAGCGCCGCTCATAAGTTCTATAGCGCAGAAAAAAGCCAAGGACCCCTGTAAGGTGGTGATAACTCTAAAAATGAACATAACAGATGATAGAATTCTACCATAACTTTTGAAAAAAACATTATATTAAGGTGTAAAAGTTGCAGAATGCTGCTTCAAGTCCTAAATCCTGTAGAAAACACGTGTGTTGAGGATGCATAGAAGAGACCACAAAAGAGGACCTAGACTACTGTAGACGACTATACCAACAGTGGTCAGATTCCTCTCTCAGTATGCCCCAGTCTTGTGAACTATTACAGGAGAAGACTAAGTGCTTTTCCATTGGCATAAAGTGTATATATAAAAAAAAATTTAACCATGTAAATAACTTATATTAAAGAAAAGAAGGAAGTTATCAGCAGAGGACCTGTTTGAAAATGTTATATAAGGCGACTAGAAACCCTGTATAATCCACACCGATGACATTCCACAATTTCATCTGAAACCCAACAGTGGGCTTGTACTCAAAGACATAGGAAGGATTAGGAAGGCTAAAACTTGACAACAAATGAAGATTTACATGCTGTGGCATCAAGATAGGAAAGTACCTGTAGATTTTTCTTGAAGGTTTCAAGGACAGAAAAAAATTTTAGTGACTCATGATGATGTAGATGACAGGCCCATATCACTAATGGACTCATAATATGCTCATAAACCTGCTGCCAGTTTTAAAAAGACAGTATCTTCAAGGATTAACACGGGGAGGAGAAAGTAGCAATCACTAAAGCCATGATCTTTATGTAGGAGATTGCACTGGATGTTCATGGACATGTTTATGAGGATATTTAAGGTTGGTCTGTCCTTGTTTTAATTTAGTCTCAGAGAAATATAATAAAATGACTTTTATAGACCATAGTTTCTGTCCAAATTTACCCTTAACAAAGATGCCAATATTTAGGTTTTGTTTGCCCAAATGATCATGTCCAACTAACGTTCAAGCACATTTAGACATCCATTGATGTTTGAATGTGGATTTGTGGAAAACTTTCACCTTTTACCTACATAGTAACATTCAAATGTAGGTTATATATTTCATATTGGAAAATAAATGCATATTAGTGTGCTTTTTGAATTCAATTAAATTCAAAAATACTTTATTGAGCCCAGAGGGACATCAAAGGCATACTCCGCAACTTTTACACCTTAATATGTTTTTTTTCAAAAGTTATGGTGGAATTTTATCATCTATTATGTAAAAATTTAGGGTTATCACCACCTTACATGGGTCCTTGGTTTTTTCTGCACTATAGAACGTTTGAGCGGTGGTCCGCCGCCGGAAGTACCGACTGAGTTCTGCTTTACGGCAGAGTCATACGTCCTTGCTGTTTATAGACTTTAGAGATGGCTGATCCACCAAAGAGACTGAGAAATCCCATATCAGAAGAAGCTAGAAAAAGAAAAAGAGAACGTGATAAAGAGAGAGCAAAGACCAGAGTAAATATTGGGCTAAAATGCCGGCTTTTTGCCGTTGGAGAGTTCTTTTGGAACGAACGTCATGTACTACGGACGCCGATAGGTAAGTAATCAATGATTTCACCGGGGTTATAGTGTTTGGTCTGGCATGCTGTTGTTATACAGTCCTGAGAAAGCTATTTATTCAACGTGTGGAGGTGGATGAACATAGTTTTCACGGTATGCCTTACAGTAGTAATGTGAATTACACAACCGAGTCGATCTCCGTTAGCCATCTAGGGGCTAATGTGATGCTAACGTGTAAGACTCGATTCTGTAGATAAAGCTGCAAACTTCGGCGTAGTCGCTTTATTTCAGTATATAAGTCAAACTTTTTTCTTTTGGTTTTTTCAAGCTAGTGATTTATATTTTTGTCGTCTGATTTGGCTGATTCTAGTGTCGGGAGGTGTTTGCCACGTGGCACTTTAACGTTCTCTGTATCTAATCCCACTGTTTTTTCCAATTACCCCAACCTCCCGTACAAACTGAATACCTAGCTGTGTGGTCTTTTCTCTAATTTATCCCGATTGTTACAGTTAAATTGCGAACTGAAACGGCGCATGTTTGTTGTTTGGGCAAGCGATTTGGAAAGCTGCCACAGAAACATGCCTTTTATGAGCGACAGAGAGATTTGATTTTATGACAGTGATGTTGCGCGGCAAGCCTAAAGAGGGCGAAAGAGAGCAAATATCATTAAAAGTTGCAGAGTATGCCTTTAAAGGAGGGGTGGCACGTTGTTATGCAGAAAGAGCCATTCTGAGGTCCAGTACATCAATAATTTTACCTGAAATAGATCTGTAAGTTCAATAAATAATTTATACTACCTATTTGAAATTTTGCACTGACAGCATGTCCGCATTGAACACCTTGAAATTAGCTGCATGTCTCTTTAAGAGTCTCGGACATGTCCCCTTCAACACGCTACGTCAACATCATCACAACATTCTCCAGTCAAATGGGGACGAAGCATTACAGTACTGTAGCATCGGTGCGCCGGACTTTTGGAAGACAGGCATATCTTTCGGTTTACAATGGCCACACAGGACATGGTACAAGCAAATGCATTTGAACACGACCTACAGTAAACAGATCTAGCTCTGCATTAGCCAAAGCTAGATTATGCTATCAAGCTGAATCAGAGCAGTTCAACTTACTGGTGGTGTCTCTGAAGAAGTATTCTTGAGAGTGGGGACTGCATCATTCTTCAAAGACAACTTGATTACTAAACCACAGTCTAATGACCTTTTGTTCAGGAAGCAGTCGTCTGTGAATTGGCCGGCACAAACGAAGCAAATCTTCTTGGAAGGTGGTTTGTTCCCAAAAGTGAAGTCCATCCATTTCTGACAAATAGCCTCATCTTTAGGAAGACTAAAAATAGGGCAGTCGTCCTGGCATCCAAATATACATTTTTTACATGAAGGCATAGCGCAATTAGGAGAAATAAATACCTGCATATACACTACTACTTTCCACAGGTGCTACCTGATTGCTGCTGACGACGCTCTGCTTTAGTGCTCTAGGAGCGGGGGAGGGAGGGCTGTGGAGAGACGTGGGCGGTAATCAAAATTTTGGGGCGTTGCTGGGAGGTTAGAGCATTCCTAGGAGGACCCTGGCGTTCAGTGCTCAACATGGCGAGTGCGAGAGTTTATAGATATTACTCAAACGTACATAAATTAACCTAAGAAACACTTTGGGCATGTTTTTAAGGAGGGAATGGCATAAGAATTTGATAAAAAGCTTTAAAAAGTGGATTTTACATGCCATCCCTCCTATAAGGTAATGTTTGTTGTGAATAAAATTACATTCGAAAATAATGTATAATTAAAGCTGCAAGCAGACACTCCAACCTGTTACGCACCTCCGACTCTATGCCACCCCAATGCCTCCCCAATGCTTCCACTGAGCCTCCTGATCAAATCTGCATGACAAAGATTTCAAAAGGTACAAAATGGCAGCTTTCAACCATAATGGCCGACTTCCTGTGGGGTACGAACCCTGGCTTCAACTGACTTTTTTTATGGCTTCAGAAATTACACATACCATGCACTGAATTTTACAATCCTGGTTATAAGTATTCCTTGTGGCTGATTGTTTTAATGCGCAGCGCAGGAATTAGGCGACGGCCACAAAATATTTGCATACATCGCTGTTAGAGGTTGGACTAATATCTATGCTGCTGAATTGGGTGCAGATCCGAAGATGTATGTGGGAATTAGAGCCAAACGTATTTCCTTTGCCTGGTATCAGCCACACCCTCTGTCTAAAACTCTCAGTTCTGGAAACCAGGTTGCACCAACTTGTGCAAACGTCTGAGTGAAGATTGATTCTCAGATTCTCTATCTGGCTTTTTTTTTGGATTCTGGATTTTGGATTTGTTGATGGACCTCGAGACTCTAAACATAATGATCAAGGAGTTTTGACCTGCCTTCTACCCTGCTCGACTGTAGTTTTACCACTTGTAGTTCTTTAGATTACTAATAAAACTGTGGAACCATCAGGGGTAAGGGGTATTTCGTCATTTTCTGTTGTTGTCGCTGGTGCACTTTGTGAAGCTGTTTGGTGTTCAGACACATCAGAATTGATTTAATTTCTGTGTACTGAGGCCTTTCTGAGTTATTCTAATAAATCAGCCAACTTTATTTATTAAGCACTTTTCATACAATGAAATGCAGTTCAGAGTAGAGCCGCTGCTTCTCCACATCGAGAGGAGCCAGTTGAGGTGGCTCGGGCATCTGGTCAGGATGCCTCCTGGACGCCTCCCTGGTGAGGTGTTTCAGGCACGTCTCACCGGGAGGAGGCCCAGGGGAAGGCCCAGGACACGCTGGAGGGACTATGTTTCTCGGCTGGCCTGGGAGCGCCTTGGGGTTCCTCCCGAGGAGCTGGAACAAGTGGCTGGGGAGAGGGAAGTCTGGGTCTCTTTGCTCAGGCTGCTGCCCCCGCGACCCAACCCCGGATAAGCGGAAGAAAATGGATGGATGGATGGATGAAAATGCAGTTCAAAGTGCTATACAACATTAAAATTAACCCTACAAATATACCCCACCCCCTATAGACACACACAAGTTAAATATTTATACACCCCTCCCCCCAATCATATCCCCATGTACGTTCCGGAACAACATGAATATGACATTAAAATGCACAATAAAATGGGCTCTAATATGGACAATAAAATGGATGCTGAACTGAGTACAGATGAGCCAGGTTAGAACAGGAAACGCCATCAAGGTAGCCATCTGGACTGGCAGCAGCAGATTAACAGCAGTTGCCGATGCTCCAACCCAGGGCGCTCAAAGGAGGCGGGGCCGGGACACCATCTCCACCCAAGCACTACCCGTAAGCCCCAAGACAGCCACAGCTGATCACCACTCCCGATGCAGAGGCCTCCCACACACAAGCATGTTAAAACACATATTTTCCCTTTATATATATATATATATATATATATATATATATATATATATATATTTTTTTTTTTTTTTTTTACAACACAAACACAGTAGCTCAGACCAAGAATTTGGACAGAATATAGAGATAGTGCAGACAAATTTATACAATATACAGCCATCCAGTCAATTAGATGAAAAACCTTGAAGTATACAAGAAGCTGTCAAAGATCCGATGTATTTTAAGTAAGGGTCCCTGGTTGCTTAAAAAGTGTCTTTTGAAGTTTTAAGCAGACAGGTGATATATTCGCTGGGAATACACTCCTGTGTCACCTTATGCCATGACTTCATTGAGAGAGTCGAGTCCTTGATCCAAAAAAGCACTGTTCTTCCAGGCAGTGAAGGATAGTAAATTATAGAGAATAAGTAATTAAAAAAAAGGGGAAACAAATAAATAAATGTGAAAAGAAAAAAATAAACGTGGAAATAACCAAATAATTGTGGAAATAACTAAATAAATGTGGAAATAAATATAAAAATAAATGTGGACAGACAGTAAAATTATAAATAATTATATGTGGAAATACACAATTAAATTTTGTATTTGTTCCCACATATATTCATTTATTTCCAATTATATTTACCCCTTTATTTATTTATTTCCACATTATTGCATTTATTACTACATTTATTTACAGATGTATTTTCAATGTATTTATTTCTCTATTTATTTACAAATGTATTTTTTTATTTCTCTATTTATTTACAAATGTATTTCCAATTTTATTTATTTATTTCCACATTTATGTAGTTATTTATTTAGGTCCATATTTATTTTTTTATTTGTTTGTTTATTTACAAATGTATTATCTCATTTATTTATTTCCACTTTTATTTATTTATTTATTGTGAATTTTGGCAGTAACTGTCCTCCATACATTAAAAGCTACAGTTCTTTTAAAAATCTAACCCTTAGTTTTCCTCATCCAAGTTGCAAAGCACTAAAGTCACTTTTGTTTGTGATTTTGTATCATCCATCGGGCCCTTACTCTCAATTTTTAGATTAGATCTCAGATTTTTTTATCTGATTTAGTGTTGAATACTGATAAGGTCATTACAGTGGGGGATTTCAATATACATGTTGACACTTAAAATTATAGCCTAAATGCAGCCTTTAATGCTATCTTAGACTCAATTAACTTTACTCAAAAAGTACAGGGACCCACCCATTCTGGTCATCATACTTTGTACCTTGTACTGACATATGGCATCGACTGTGAAGAAATGACTGTCCTTCCACATAAGCCTGTCCTGTCTCATTTTTTGATACGTTTTGAATTTATTTTAACTGAGCACCCCAAGCCTGAAAGAAAAAATCATTATACTAGTGTCAGGATGTGGAAGTTGGACACAGATGCAAAAGATTGGCTTTGATTGGTCGTTGCCCATTTTATTGGCAGAATTGATCCGGACAAGCAAGGAGAACATGACGGAGGAGAATAAACACAACGGGGATTTAAAATGGCTGGGACGACAATCCAAAGGTAATCAGGGAAAACAGGAGACAGCTGATGAAAATTAATAGACAAACATTAGGAGGATACAGGGAGTGACGCAGACAGGGAATAAGTCACACTGTGTGACAACTAGAATTTTGTCAGACAATGCTGTAACAAGTTTTAAATAATCTTTTCCATTCTAATTTTCTCAGTATATCAGAGTAACTCAGAGGAGGGCAGTTAATTAGTCTTTAGCACTTCACAAATTGATGGTCTAGTCCATAGCCTTGCTTCCTCATTGCATCTGGACAATGTAACCTCCATTAAAAAAAAAAGGTAAAGCTGCATATTTTGAACCGATTAAATGTCACAGTGTGGCTTTTTGTCCCTGTTTTTGTCTGTCTCTGCGTCCTGATTACTCCCAGCTGTTTTGAGTTTCCCCTGATTACTTCCCTGCGTATATATGTTCCCCTGTGCACTCATGTCTCGGCTGGTTTGTCGTCCGCCTTTACCCTGGTCTAGTCCACATCCTGTGCTGTCCCGTGGCTGAGTTTGGACTTTATGATTAAAGATGATCAGAAGGAGCTCAAAACAACACTCTGCATTTGGGTCTTCATTTCAGCAACACATGACAGGACGAACCAGCCAACTGGACCCAGCAGACCATACAGAAACCGAGGAGCCACAAATGATGACCCTGTTCCAGTGGTGCGCCATGCAGGCAGCCAAAAACTCTAGCCGCTCCCAAGCTCCAGTCCCGGTGCCTCGCCCAGGGTCCCCAGCGCTGCTGGCTTTACATCACCCAGGCGGCCCTCTGAAGTGTTGCTACTCCGTGAGCTGCGCCTGACCCACGGCCGGCCTTTAGAACTTTCTGTCTGGTTCCTACAACCCCACGACCGGCCACCAGCACTTTCTGCCGGGTTCCCACGGCCCCATGGGCGGCCCCCCGAGCTCCTCTTATAGAGTTTGTTCTGAATTTCTCATGTTTTCTAGACATTTTGGGACTCCTTGTGGGTTTTTTTGGGGGACTTTGTCAGTTTGGTTCTGGTCCTTCGCGTCATCCTGGGCTCCCTCCTCCCGCCCTGGCTGGTTGTTGTTGGTTGGTGCACCTGGAGGCGCACCTTTAGGGGGGGATGTCATGGCGAGACTTTTTGTCTCTGTTTTTGTCCGTCTCTGCGTCCTGATTATCCTGAGCTGTTTTGAGTTTCCTGTGATTATGTCCCTGTGTATACATGTTCCTTTGTGCCCTCATATCCTTATTTCAGCAACACATGACAGTAAAGTCAAATTTATTTATAAAGCACTTTAACAAACAGCATGATAGCTGACCAAACTCCTGTATAGAAAAATCAAGATAAAATAAAATACAACAAACTAATAACCAACATGGAATAAAACTGGGTAAAAGTACAATATAAAATACAAAAAAAGTGTCACCACATCCAATAAAAAACAGATGTCAGTCACTGAAAGCTAAGATAAAATAATGGGCTTTTAATCGTAACTTAAAAATTGTTACCGAGGTGGATAGTCTCACCAAAAGTGGAAGTTTGTTCCATAATTGTGGAGTTACAAACATAAAAGCATGTTCCCCACAGGATTCGTAGTTTACTTTAGGAATTCGCAAAAGCAGATTGTCAGCAGACCTCAATACACAGGAGGGTTATAATTAGTGAGCAACTCTGGAGGTGGTGAGGAGCCAGATTGTAAACAAAGAGCAACATTTTAAACTGAATTCCGTGTGGAATGGTGAGCCAGTAAAATTTAGCCAAAATTGGAGTGATGTGGGATAATATGTCCGTGTTAGTGAGAAAACGTGCTGCTGCATTCTGAACCTTCTGCAGACGGTCAAGTGAGGACTTGTTAATACCAAAAAGAACATTTGTGTAATCAAGTCTAGACGTGATGAATGTATGAACAACTGATCCCAGATGTTTTCATTTAAGAATGTGTTTAAGCTGGGTAATGCAATGAAGTTGAAAAAAACGCTTTTTTTTACGCCTGACTCTTCGTGAACGTTTAGTTATCCAGTGAATTAAGAGTGGTTGATCTTGAGGCCTGGAAAGAGTTCACTGCTTCATCCCCATTAGAGCCAGCAACCTGGCAGAGAAGGGAAGGCATAATCTCTGCTAGACGCGCAGCAATTAGGTTAACTGTCAAAGGCGAAATGAAGCGGGAAACACGATCAATTTGCTTCCTCTTTAGTAGAGAGTCTATGGGGGACAATGGGGGACAATAAAAACAACTGGAAAATGATCAGAGAGACAGATATAATCGACTATCAGATCTGAAATTTTCAGACCAATCGACAGATCCAGAATATGAGACGGCTCATGTTGTTGGCGCTTTAACTAATTCATGAAGCTCGAAAGAGTCCAACATGTCCATAAAATTCTCCCGAAATTATTCCACAGTCATATCTTGGGACAAAGTATTTTATGAAGTCAGAGAAATCATTCATAAAAGTGCTGCTGTATTTTGGAGGATAACAAAACAGCTCACAAAGAATCAGAAGAGTTACTGGATTCAAATACTGACAGTACAGTTACATTAGAGTGTTTTACATGGAAGTATCGATTTAAAAATAGTTGATAATCCTTCTCTACGCCCAGACAGTCTGGGAGCTAGGCATGGGCCGGTTACTGGTCTCAAGGTATACCGCGGTATGAAAAAGTCAAGGTTTCAAAACCTGCGGTATAATTTTTTTTTTTTTATATGACGTCTCGCCAGGGAGAAAGTAAAGGTCCCTCATGCTGTGTGAAGCAGCAGCGTAAAGCGCCACTCCCTGCTGCGCTGAGGTCCAACAGAACCAGCACTGTGGTTCTACCACAGTCTGTATTTATGCAAATGTCATTGGAAACCAGACTGAAAAACATCAATGCGGTTGGTCATTGGTATGAAGCTTTCAACTGCTAAAAAACAGCTTTTTCAATAATTTTACTGATGAATGGAAGATTAGAAATTGGCCTATAGTTCGGGGGCATTACTAGACGTTATTCACTGGGGCACGTGCCTTAGTAAAAGTCTCTAGTGCCCCAGTAAAATTATAGCTCTGCTCTCGCTGGAAACGGCATTCCTGAGCGCATCTCCGTGCCTGCTTTTAATGATCATTCAGCCTGTCACTTACCAGCCAATTTAAAAAAAATAAATTAAAAAAAGGGGCCACAATAGCCAATCAGGAAATAGCACCTCTGTTGCTGGGTAAGATTGCATGCAACAACCAATGAAAATCGTTCACATGATTGTTCCGAGCGTTTTGTTCTACACACAGTGGAAGTGGAAGCCGCAGGAGCTCATCACATCACTTTGAGCACAGAGTAAGTCATCCCCTGTTTTAATGTTACAACAAATTCACAACTTGTTTGACAGAAAAAATGACAAGTTGATCGCTGTTAGAGAATGTTGCCCACATAATTAGCATCTGTTTTTCAATGCTTAGCGTCATTGTAGCCTAAATCTAGCAACAGTTTACCAGCCTGTGCTCTCTCCCTCACACACACACACACCATGCGTAGGCTGCATGCTCATATGCGGACAATTAATGATTTATACGTTCACTGTAGAGAGAGGCCTGTAAAAGTAGCCTATACTGTTTGTGACGCTGTCCTACTGTAAAACTAAACATAGCCTTCTGATAAACTATTCAGAGATGGACATGAGAAAAATCTTCCTGAACAGAGGCAGAGGAACAGTGAGGAGAGATGAGGTGTCATGTTAAGTGTTTGAAAAGACCCAAATGCAGCAAATAATGAAATTAAAATTTATTAAACAACAAATTTATATAAACTCAGGAGGATGAGAAAAATGCAGTGACAGGGATGTTTGACAACGAACCAGTGAGTAGTGACTGACTGTCAGAGGAAGGCTCAAGTATACTGAGGAGGTGTGTAAGTGGCAGGGAGAGGGCTAAAGGATAATTAGGAGAAGCAGTTGCAGGTGAGAGGGAGAGAGCAGGTGGAAACAATCAGTAGCTGGGACAGAAGGCAGAATGGCTAGAGAAGCAAAGGAAGGCCAGGAGCAAAACATAAGGATTAGACAAAGCAATATAGTAAAGAGGAATAAGGACTAACTAGGAACCTAAGAAAAACTGGAGAGCATTAGAGCGAAGAAAACAGAACTAAGGAAATAAACCTACAAAGAAGAATTCTTTAAAGAGGGACTAGAAAAAGGAATTAAATCTTAAAAAGAACTAACTGGGACTAAGCATCAATAGGAACCTAAGAAAATAAATAAGGGATGAACACATACATGAGAAACCAAACATAAGAGCACCTGAGGGCGCAAAAACGTAGTGGAAGGAAAAAACACAGTTAACAAAAACACCAAGTAGTAACTAAAAGAATAAGGTGAACTGAATAAGGAAATGAAATAACTAAAACCTCACATCATAACATGAGGAGGACGAGGGAGGTATAATAATTGTCCACATTAGGGGTAACATTAACATTTATCCTGGTAACAGCCACTGCTGTGATTTGATCAATGGTTTAATGGCAAACTTAAATAAGTTTGCTGCATTTGCAAATTTAGCCTAAGATAATCTACACAGAGTCAGAGTAGCCTATAGGTGATAATTTGCCAATGTAGCCTATAATAATCTGCACAGAGTCAGAGTAGGCTACTCTGACTCTGTGTAGATTATTATAGGCTACATTGGCAAATTATCACCAAAAGTCAGTATGAAGGCTTTAGTAGGCTATTTAAGCTACAAAGAACTACACTATTGCCAGGATGACTATAGGACCCTTGCCTGAGAGATGGGTATATCAATTTTGGAAAACAAAAAATCTGTCAGTTTCTTAACGAATGCTTTTTGGTCAGGTGACTTTTTTGTCTCAAGGAAGGGTGGGATAACTTTGTAAACAGCTTTCGTTATTCTTATAATCACATGTGAAAACTGAAGACAATAAAAATGCAGATAGGAGACTCTGAGCTATGTACATATTTGTACAGCAATAAACAGTAATATTTTCATGTTGCTTCAGACTAAGAGCAGCCAAGTGATTGACCACTTTGCAAAAATGAAAACAAGACGTTACAGTTTACTTCCCAAAAAAAATGATTCCCTGAAGAGACAAACAACAGTTGTTCATTTATTCTTCTACTATGGAAATAAAGTAACCCAAAGATGTAGGGGTACTTTATTTTATTTAATTTTTTGTAATTTTGAAATTGTTCAATTTGCAGATGTTTACTGAAATAGATATTTAAAAAAGATTCATTGCTCTTCCTTTTTGCTTTTATCAGTAATAGTTTAGAAGTCTAGAGTAAAGTGCACAAGTAGGCAAAATCCATTATCGTATTACAGTTCAGGTGGTTAATCAAAGATTTAGACAACAACATAGTCTGATATGATTGAATAGTTTAAAGAACTATTTGTTTTTTTATGATAAATAAGTGCTGAATGTTTTTTTCTTGTGCACTTTGCGCGCTCTCATGAATTCTTTGTGCCCCAGGTGTGCCCCAGTACAGTGTTAGTTCTAGTGACGCCCCTGCTATAGTTCTGCATTAAGATGTTGTCCAGATTATTCTTTTTTAGCAGTGGATTAATGACAGGAGGGATGAGTTTAATATTTTAATCAGACCAGACACAATGGCAGGGAAAACATTCTTGAGGAAAGCTGTGGGTAGGATATCAAGACAGCAAGAGGAGGAGCTTAATTGGTTAATGATTTCTTCTAGGTTGTTATGGTTTAATTCATGGAATTCTGACATTTTTTCTAGAGGATTCCTATTTAAGCTGGTAAAATTGTCTACTGATCAATAAAAATACCATTTGACAAGCTAGAACAGCATATTTTTTATCATTAATAGAGGAGGATAAGAACAATCTTAGGTTTCTTTTTAGTAGAGTTGCCAAACTTACACAGTCATAGCTCTGTTGAGCCAACTATTCCCCCAGCTCTCAGTAAGGATGACTTTATTGGATTCTTTATAAATAAAATTTATTCTATTAAAAATAAAATTATTAGACTCCTCTTAAACATGATTACTTCTTCCTCAGTAAGTCAGGCAGGATCAGAGGTAACCGTAGAACCTCAATTGTGTTTGGATTGTTTTGATTCAGTCGAGCTTTCTGAATTATCAAAAATGTTTGCTTCATCTAAACCTTCACCGTGTATGCTGGTACCCAGTCTCAATGAAATTAATTAAAAAAGCATTCCCTTTGATTAATGCTTCCATTTTAGATATTATTAATTTATCCTTAGTAAACTGATATGTACCACATGATTTAAAGGTTGTAATTAAACTTTGACTTAAGAAACCTTCAATCAAGATGAGTTAAAAAATATAAAGCCATATCTAATCTTCCTTTTTAACCTAAAATCCTTGAGAAAATAGTTCCTAATCAAGTGTGTGAGCATGTAAACAGGAACGTTCTGTTTGAAGAATTTCAGTCAGGTTTTAGACCTCATCGTAGCACTGAAACAACACTGGTGAAAGTTACTAATGATATTTTCATGGCCTCAGATAATGGACAGTTTTAAGTTTGTTCATGTAAATGATAAATCTCCACACTCAAGGATTACTTGTGGAGTTCTACAGGGTTCTGTGTTTTGACCAATTCTTTTTACAATGCTTCCAATTGGTAAAACCATTAGACAGCATGGGATAAATTTCCACAGTTGTGCCGATGATATAAAACTATATTTATCTATTGATACTGAATAATCTAATCATTTAGGCATATTACAAGCATGTCTGGAAGACATAAAAACCTGGATGACTCTAAAACTTGTGCTTTTAAGTTCTGAAAAAAATCTTTGGACCAGAAGCTGCTTAGCCAATCACTTGGCATTGCATTGCCCTCTGGTAATGACGTAAAGAACCCCTGTGTTATTTTTTAACAGGAATGACATTCAAATTCCATATTAAACAGGTTTCTAGTATTTCCTTCTTTCATCTCTGGGATATTGCTAAAATTAGAAACATATTGTCCATGGGGGAGACTGAAAAACCTGTCCATTCATTTGTTATTTCAAGGCTGGACTACTGTAATGCTTTGCTATCAGGTAGTCTACAAAATGCAATTAAAAACCTTCAGTTGATGCAAAATGCCCAATAATAAAATAAATAAAATAAAGTATATAAAATAATAAAAATATATATAACTTTTATCCTGTTTTAGCTTCCCTTCATTGGCTCCTTGTTAACTCCAGAATAGGATTTAAGATCCTTATTACATAGGCTATAAATCATACAACAGAGATCTGGTTGTTCTATATGTGCCTAACAGAGCACTTCACTCTCAGACTGCAGTTTCCTTGTGGTTCATTGGATTTCTAAAACTAGAATGGGAGGCAGATCTTTTAGTTATCAGGCTCCTCTCTTGTGGAACCTGCTCTCAGTTTTAGTCTGTGAGGCAGACGCCCTGTCTACTTTTAAGACTAGACTTAAAACCTTCCCATTTCAACTTTTTATTTTGTTTTCTTTGAGTGTTTTTCTCTCCATATAAGCTACACCTGGTCTGGCATCCTGCTCACCTATGATGCCTTACTGGAGGGGGGCATCATCTGGGATGATGCTCCCACTAACTGAATGTTCTCCCTCTTCTGTTCTCAATTTATTCCTTTCCTTAATATAGAATGTACTCTTATATCAGTTCTTTTGTTCTTTCCTTTTCTCTGCTCTGTCTTCTCAACTCCCCATGGCTGTGGTAGATGGCCGCTTGTCCTGTGCCAGTTTTCTGCTGGAGGTTTCTTCCTTTTAAAGGGGAGTTTTTCCTCTCCACGATTGCTACATGCTTGCTCGGTATGAGGGATTGCTGTGAAGTCAACAACAGAATACAGGAGACTTCTTTTCTTAGATAGAAAACTTTAGATTAATTGACTCAGTGATTAATTGGAATGTATGTACAAGTGAACTGAAATTACTTTTCTTGTCAGTTGCCTTAAGATGAGATCTGTTGTGAATTGGCGCTATAAATAAACTGAATTGAATTAAAACTTTCCTCCTGGAGTTGTTATTTGGGTATATTTGCGACAATATTACATGAAACGTTGGTTCTATGCAGTATTATTATGCTGTCATTTGCAGCATTACAATACTTTAATGTCATCTTGGATTAGCCTACAGCACCCAACTTCTGTCAGTCTGTCTGCCCTCTCATTCTTTTTGAAGCCAGGTCATTCCATTAAACGTCAGATCTGGACTCTTTATCTTCCATCCTTTCTACATCAAGCTTGCAACTACCACATGTTTGACTTGCCTTGGGTTGGATTTGTGTGCAAAACATTCCCAACTCAAACATTGCACTTACTTGTCTCCATAATCTAACCCCGTGTGTGAGTAAACTGGTGAACTACGGCCCAGGTAAGTGGATATTGATAGTTCTCCAGGCATTGTGCGGAGTGGTTGGATTGACATGGCGTATTAAAAGTGTCAGCACAGGAAGACATGGCTGTGATAAGGAGCCAGTGAGAATCATCTTCATTAAACATCAATCCTGCTTTACTTTCAGACTTGTTGCCCTGAGCAACACCTTGCACTGTGATACTAATGCAAGAGAATGGAAAGGGGGTGGGGTGTAAAAAGTGCAAGGTGGGTTAAAATTTGCTCCTTTTCTCCGTCACCGATTTTTTTTTTTTTAACCCTTTTACAGATAGCACAACAACATTGTGTACTGTGAGGTGCTTGTGTTTGTTTATTGCAAGCACTAAATTTAAGTCATGTCATCTGTTAAGCATTAAATGATTAAAATATTTGTGTTACCAACAGTAGATGGAGCTGAAAGGTATTTGTTTGTGTCTTGCCTTCCTCTCTGTTACCAGACAGCACACATACAGTACAGCACTTGCACATATACTAACATTGTTCAAAAAAAGCATTACACAATCACATAGACCCATTTCAATGTGTCTGTGCACTTATCAGTTCTTTGAGCACTATGTAGAAATACAAAGCCTGGGGACTGGTAGCTGACAATGCTGAGTGCAGACCCTGAATTATGTAATTTGGTTAAAAATAGCTGCAGAGAGTTGGTAGTTTATCTGACTATACTGTGCCTTATTTACATCCCCCTGAACCTTTCCACATTTTGTCTTGAAACGGCCCTAAATCTTAGTGTATTTATTTGGGATTTTATGGGAGAAAATGACACAATGCAGTGCATAGCTAAGTGGAAGAAAGATGATACATGGTTTTTAAAGTGTGTTTTATCGTTGGTGTGGTATGTTCAGGAGGATGCGATATGTTTGTTTTCCACCACAAAAAGCATTTTACATATAAGCCAAAAGGTCAGTTTCAACTCATCTGATTGGAGCACAACAGTTTCACCCTGGTCTGTTATGAAAAATCTCAATTAAATAGATTGAAACTTTGGAATGATGAGTATTTAAAGGTGGTACATGATGAAAAATTATACAGGAGAAAAATAAAAAGAAATGTTGCAATTTATTTAAGTTTCTCCAAACATGTTTTTAAATTTTGTATGCTACTTGAAAGATTTAGTAATTGGAATCATTAAAAAAAGTCTTCATAATTTGAAGCTTTTAATTGAGGTTGTCTATTAAATCCAAAATTACAGTATATGCAAATATTACTTGTTAATAAAGCTAAACAAATAACAATAAAATATTTTAGAACATGACAGCTGTAAATACATTTGCTGTTATTAAGTGTTACTGGATTAATAAATAATGTGAAGTGATTGATCTGATTCTAAAACAAAACAGATTCTGATTTACGGCTAGTTCAATTATGTTTTGTTGCCTCAACAAAGAAATTTTGTCAAATGAAAGGGCATGAACGACAGAAAAACGTATTGATATATTGACTAGCTGGTCATGATCCTAACAGGACCTGGGCCCCCAATTCAAAAATGCAAAAATGCAGAACCAGACCGCACATCTCATATCTTTACTCAGAGATCCAGTTATTTTATAACAGTTACATGTCAGTAAAGTTACAGGGCATTGTTGAAGTGGAAGGTCAAATCAGAGTGGTAAAAGAGGTGATAGGCAAATTAAACTAACACAAATCTGCAGCAGGCCAAATAATTCAGAAAACAAAAATAAATCCAAAGTAAATCAAGACAAATTCAAAAATACTTTATTGATCCCAGAGTGAAATTAAGTGTAGTTGTAGCTCATACAATTAATTATTTAAGGAGTTGTTGTAAATCATAATAGCTGTGGGCAGGAAGGGTTTCCTGTAGCAGTCTGTGTTGCAGCGAAACTGAAGAAGCCTCCGACTGAAGACACTCTGTTGCAGGATAGTCTCATAAAGAGGATGCTCAGGGTTATCTCTACGTTTTTTGATTTTATGAAGAATCCTGCTTTACATCATCATCTCCAGTGGTTCCACAGTAGTGCTAAGAACAGAACCAGCCTTCTTTATCAGGTTGTTTAGCCTTTTTAGGTCCCTAGCTCTGATGGTGCTACTCCAACAGATGATGGTTGAAGAGATTACACTCTCCACACTTGTAGAAGATTTGCAGCAAACCTTGAAGGACCTAAGCTTCCTCAGTCTGCTCTGTCCCTTCTTGTAGAGGGCTTCAATGTGCAGTCTCTAGTCCAGTCTGTTGTCCAGGTGAACTCCAAGGTATTTTTACTCCTCAACCACCTCCACTTCTTCACCCATGATGGAAACAGTGTTTGACTTATCCCTGCTTCTTCTGAAATGTACAATAATCTCCTTTGTTTTGTTTACATTCAAGGTAAGACGATTGTTTCCACACCATGCCACAAAGTGCTGCACCTGCTCTCTGTATTCAGCTTCTTTTCCATCTCCGATACACCCGACAATTGGAGAGTCATCTGAGTATTTCTGCAGATGACAGGTCTGATTTGTACTGGAAGTCTGAGGTGTACAAAGTGAAAAGGAATGGTGAGAGTACGGTCCACTGTGGTGCTCATGTGCTGCTGACCACCTGGTTTGACACAATCCTTCAGTCTCACAAACTGTGGTCTGTCTGTCAGGTGATTGTTGAGGGCTCCACCTGTTTCTAAAAGAGTTTCTGACGAAGCAAATCACGTTAAATTGTGGTAAATGCCCAGGAAAAATCAAAGAACATGATCCTCATGGTGCAGCCTGCTTTGTCCAGATGACAGGGGGTTGGTTGAGGTAGGTGGATGATGGCATCTTCAACTCCAACTCCACGGCGATTGGCAAACTGAAGCGGGTCCGGATACGTTCTTGTTTGCTTATTCAGGTGGGCCAACAGGATTCTCTCCAGGACCTTCATGATGTCGGATGTCAGGGCAACAGGTCTATAAATAAATAAAAAATACAAATAAATTATATAAATATATGTATTTATAATATAAAATATAATATATATATTTATGTTATAGAAATATAGATATTTATATTTACAATATATTTATATTATACTATAATAATTATAGAAATATAAAATAGTAAAAAATATAGATTTTATATATATGTAATATAATATAAATAAAATAATAAATTAACTATAGAAACTCAGAAACTAATTGATTGGAATTAAAATAGAACACCAAACAAAAAAAAGAGAATTTTGGAGCGATCGCATTAGGGCTAGAGGTGCAAAAGTGTACTCAGTTCTTATAACCCTTAACAGTGATGTTAGACAAGTAAAACTGTCTAAACTGACATTATTTTGCCATCTCCACTGTAATTCCTTTCAAATGTGTTCTATCATTTTGATAAATGGGGTCACTATCAAAAACAATAACTCTTGTTTGGGACATTGCTTGAATCAAATAGTACCCCCGCACACTACTGCATATCTCCCTTTTGTAGGAAGACATGATACTATAGAAAAGAATATTGGTGTTAATCACTGTCTGCTCTACTGCTTGGGCCGTCTGCAGAAAGAGACGTGATCATGTCTGGTTGTGCTGCCAGTTGCACAAATCGCTTTGATTAAAAACAACACACACAAGTTCTATAGAATTTGCATCCCTTTCAATGCAAACAAAAGATGTTTGTGGTTGCAAGCTATCAGAAGAAGCGATTTAAATTAGTAGATGATTAAAAATGCAACAATCTGCAGCATAACTTGTTTTATCACTAGGTGATAAACTGTTGTAGTACACTGACAATATTGCTAAGCAACACTACAACTACAAGATAAATGGAGAAAAAAAACAATGGGAACCAGAGCTGATTTAAAGGCCCGGCGGCTCTTTCTGCAGCAAGGTTGCGTGTGCATCCGCTGTGTTGATAAAAAAAAATCCCTCTGTAGGAAAATAATGTTACCATCTTTCTCTCCTGCACAATTGAAACTGCAGTACAAATAATTTGATCATCAGTTAAGTCAGGCTGCCACTGATATTGCTTGAGATATATACAATTTCTGCCACATGATCCTCACAGCTCCCACTTGCACCACTGCACATAAATCAACACAACTGTGAAATATTGTGGACCATCACAATAATAATTAACACCACACTATGCAGGCGGTTCACTCAGCTCGGCATGCCAAAGGGGGAAACAGACTTTTTTTTCTGATTAATTTGATAAGTAATAATCTGACCACATGGAGGCACTCCAAATTTCACAGACAGTTCATCCCTAAATATATTTTTAAAATAAAATAAGATGGTGATGTTATGACAAAAGTAAAGTATCCCATCTTGGTGCAGTTGAGCACTTTCAATGCCACACCCCATGACATTTTCAAAGAGGGATATCTTTTGGAAGACTAGTGCAAAATACAAGCTCAAAAATATTTTTAAAATGTTGCAATCAAACAGAGAAACAAACATTTGAGTACAGAGGAGATTGTTTAGAATCAGATGAATTACTGAACCAGTTGAAGGAGAAATGCAGATGAATTATTTACAAAGAAACAGTCTTCTGAGGAGGATGTCAAAAATCCCATTAATATCTAAAGAGTAGAGACAAAGAACTGATTGATAAAGAAAAAGAATAGTAAATATATTGACTGAACATTTTTTGAAACCTCATCTAGTTCTTCTAAGCAATTAAAGCTCTTAACGCTAGAGTCACATTCACCCAATCGCTCAGCGGCAATTTGGAGTTAAGTGCCTTGCACAGGGGAACATCAACATGTGGCTGGAGGAAGCGGGAATTGATCCCACAACTTTCAGATTGCAAGACAACTACACTTCTCTCTGAGTCACAGTTCCTCAGATTAAAGAAAGGAGTGCTGCTGAAAATATCAGACATAAATACTCTTGAAAGCATAGAAAAGCAGAGTGTCACGCTGCCCTGTTCACTCCTCATTGTCTGCACCTGTCTCAAATCATTCACACCTGATCCTACTCACCTCCTGCCTTTATTACCCATCACTTCCCTTCACTCAGTGCCGGATCATTACTATTGATGTCTCGTGTGCCTTCCCTGCTGTCTTGTTCCTGCCCGATGTCCAGTCTCTCCGTTCCTGTCGTCGTCTTCTTCATCATCATCACCATCACCTTCACCGCCTCTTGTAATAAACATCCTTCACCTTCCTTCAGCGTGTGCGTTTGGGTCCATACTCCACACACATCCCTGACAGAATGATCCGGCCTTAAAATGGACCCAGCACTCGCCCGGAAGATCACCGTCCTGCGCCAGGACCTCTGGGCCAACCTGGCCAAATTTGCTGCCTCTCCTCACCTTCCTGTGCAGGTCTCCGGAGCTGAGGAAATCCATGGAGTGCTCCCTCACTTCAAGAGGGTGTTCTCCGCTCCGGATCTCGCCGCGCTGCGGAGCGAGGCAGAGAGGGTTCGCCGGGAGGCGTTGGATCGGATCATCGGTCCGCCCTCTCCGTCTCCACCATCTGGCCATCTGGCCGCCGGCGGAGGTCCCGCTGCGCCGCCGTGACTGTTTCCGGGAGCGGGGAGCGGAGCGCCGCACCTTCACCGTCTGCCTGCACGGCCGCTGCTTCCTCATCGGATCCTCCGCTGACCGACGCAGCACCCCCGCCCGCCTGTTCAACATCCCAGGAAGAGGACGACTCAGAGCAGCGGTCCGCATTCGTCGGCACAAGGTTGGCGTTCTGTTCCCCGGGGACTGGTCCTCGACGGTATGAGCCTCCTCTGCCGACTCACCGCAGACAGCGACGCCGCCAAGGTGGGGCCGCTTCCAGGTCAGTCCCAGAGCCCGTTCCAGCTCCAGTCCGTGAACCCGTTCCAGCTCCAGTCCGTGAGCCCGTTCCAGCTCCAGTCCGTGAGCCTGTTCCAGCTCCAGCCTGTGAGCCCGTTCCAGCTCCAGTCCCAGAACCTGCCGTTATTGTGGCTGCTGTATTTTTAGCAGTCACAGCGGCAGCTCTCCAGCGACCGACATTTCCCCATGGGTCGCTGGAGCTCCCGGGGAGGGTCAGGGAGGACCCGTCCCCGTCGCTAGAGCTCCCAGGGAGGGTCAAGGAGGACCCGTCCCCGTCGCTAGAGCTCCCAGGGAGGGTCAAGGAGGACCCGTCCCCGTCGCTAGAGCTCCCAGGGAGGGTCAAGGAGGACCCGTCCCCATCGCTAGAGCTCCCAGGGAGGGTCAAGGAGGACCCGTCCCCATCACTGGAGCCTCCAGATTCTTCGTCTCAGCAGGCGTCCGAGCCTCCAGATTCTCTTCGTCTCGGCCGACCTCTACCGGCCAGGCATCTTCGTCTCGGCCAACCAGCCAACCTCCTCAGCCGCTGCCTGACCCTAGGAAGAGGACCTAAGGGCCGTCCGTCCGAACTCCAGGTCCTCAAGGGAGGATCACCGGGTCATCCTCCGGACCTCCGTCCAACCAGAGGATGCCATCCGGGTCGTCCTCCGGACCTCCGTCCAGCCAGAGGACGCTACCGGGGCCGTCCGCCCGACCTCCGTCCAGCCAGAGGACACCACCGGGGCCGTCCGCACTACCTCCAGGTCCTCAGGGGCCGCCCACCTGGTCGTCCGCCAGACTTCCAGGGGCGTGTCCAGACAGACTCGGGGCCCTCCTTCCGTGGGCCCCCTCCACCCTCCCTGGCAAGGGTGCTTCTTCTTTTTTCCTTTTTCTTTCTTACTCCTCTCTCCACTCCGTCTGGAATCTGCCTTTAAAGGGGGGGGTCCTGTCACGCTGCCCTATTCACTCCTCATTGTCTGCACCTGTCTCAAATCATTCACACCTGATCCTACTCACCTCCTGCCTTTATTACCCATCACTTCCCTTCACTCAGTGCCGGATCATTAAATTGATGTCTCGTGTGCCTACCCTGCTGTCTCGTTCCTGCCCGATGTCCAGTCTCTCCGTTCCTGTTGTCGTCTTCTTCATCATCATCATCACCATCACCTTCACCGCCTCCTGTAATAAACATCCTTCACCTTCCTTCAGCGTGTGCATTTGGGTCCATACTCCACACACATCCCTGACACAGAGTTGACAAAGAAAATAGATAATATTCCAGATTGAGTTTGGTAGAACAGACCTTTCTTACTTTACTTAAACTGCATATGGAAGTTATAATAATTGGAACAACCTATTAAAAGTTGTACAACTTTGCATGGAAAAACAAACTACAGGTTCTGTATTGTATTCTGCAAACAACTGCTGCATAGCAGAAGCTATATTGCAACAAGATTTCTATAGTTTTGACAATACATTTTATGTGCCTATCATAAGATTCCCTGGGTCACGACAAACGTGGAGGTGGATATAGAAAGTTTTACACTCCTGTCAGAAAGTTAGGGGGACATTTTTTTAAATAATATTCTACTTAAGTCTATGGGCAGCAAAATGAATATTAGATCATCAAAGTTAATGTAAGAAATGTTGACACCCTGTTAGTTATGTATTATTTGACTGGGTTACTAATAAAGCACTGATAAATTAAACGTAGCCTTTAGTTTAATTTACTGAGAAATCAATACAACTTGAGTCATCACCAAGTAGGCAAGTATAAACAAACAAATTAAGTAACCATACTTAGCCTGAATCTTGTCATGACTGATATGTATGGATTTTATTAAAGCTGTTGTATGCAGACTAAGTCTTCATTTCATTCTAAAGTCATTTAGGATTACAGCAAAGTTGCAGTAAATTATAGTCCCTGGTAAAATCAGTTATACCAATTGAACTTTTTCACCTTTAGTCTTGTTATTACCAGAAACCTTAGTAGAATTCACTGGAATTTCATGAAAAACAACAAAAGTTTATTAAAAATTGTAAAGTAAAAGTCAAGCAATTCATTGTTCTCAACAACAATTAAAAAGAAACCAATACTGATTCTTTACAAAATAGCTTAAGGTCAGTAAAATTGGAAGAAAAGTGTTTGTGCCCTTTCTTCAAAATCTTACCTGGATTTAGATCTGGACCTTTATAGGGCAGTTGTAACACATTAAGTGTTAGAAAGGCTAATTTGTTGTATGCCTCTGACAGATTTACTTCAATGACTGCATCTATTTAGCTCCATCCACTCTGGCCACTTTTTCTGTTCCTGGTGGAGAAATCATCTTCACACCATGCTGCCACCTACAATGTGTTTGTTCTCATCTGATCAGAGCACCTTTTTTTCCACATGTTTGCTATGTCCTTTTCATGGCATACAGCAAACATGGCTTTCTTTTTGCCACTCTTCCATGAAGGCCAGATTTGTGGAGTGCCTCTCCTCCAGAGTTACCATGGGTCTCATTGCTGCTTTTCCGATCCTATCTTCCCTTCCTGAGTGTTTCAGTTTAGTTCACGGGTGTTAAAGTTCATTCCTCAAGGGTCAATGCCTTGCAACGCTCCTCCTCCTCTGTCTTCAATAACTTTTAGAAATGTGTATGTATTGCATCACCTTGCTGCAAACCTTGAAGGACCTAAGCTTCCTCTAGAAGTACAGTCTGCTCTGTCCCTTCTTGTATACTGCTTCACTGTTGCAACTCCAGTCCAGTCTGTTGTCCAGGTGAACTCCAAGGTATTTATACTCCTCAACCCCCTCCACTTCTTCTCCCATGATGGAAAAAGTGTTTGACTTATCCCTGTTTCTTCTGAAATTTACAATCATTTCCTTTGTTTTGTTTACATTCATGGTAAGACAATTGTTTCCACACCATGTCACAAAGCGGTCCACCAGCTCTCTGTATTCAGCTTCCTGTCCATCTCTGATACACCCGACAATTGCAGAGTCATCTGAGTATTTCTGCAGATGACAGATCTCTGATTTGTACTGGAAGTCTCAGGTGTACAGAGTGAAAAGGATGGTGAGAGTACGGTCCCCTGCGGTGCTCCTGTGCTGCTGACAAACAGTCTCACAAACTGTGGTCTGTTTGTCAGGTAGTCTTTTATCCAGGTGATTGTTGAGGCTCCACCTGTGTCTTCAGGAGTTTCTGACAAAGCAAATTAGGCTGAATTGTATTAAATGCACTGGAGAAATCAAAGAACATGATCCTCACAGTGCTGCCTGCTTTGTCCAGATGACAGTAGGTTGGTTGAAGCAGGTGGATGATGGCTTCTTCAAATCCAACTCCACAGCGATAAGCAAACTGCAGCGAGTCCTGATATGTTCTTGTTTGCTTATTCAGGGGGGGCAATAGGAGTCTCTCCGGGACCATCATGATGTGGGATGTCAAGGCAACAGGTCTGTAATCATTGATGACTGATGGGTGAGTTATCTTTGGTACTGGAACAAGTCATGATGTCTTCCACAACATTGGGACCTTCTCCATCCTCAGGCTAAGGTTGAAGAGGTGCTGCAGAATCCCACAGAGATAATCTGCACAGGTCTTTAGGACTCTGGGGCTGACACCATCTGGACCTGCAGCCTTTTTCTGGTTCAGTTTCTCCAGCTACCTCTTCACCTGACTTTTAGAGACAGACAAGTGGGAGGGGGAGGCAAAGGGGGTAGCAGCATCTACTGACTTGGTTGAAGACAAACTTGTGGAAGCAGAGCAGTCAAATACTGAGGTGAAGGATAAAACATCAGAGGTGTAACAGGAAAGCTGTGGGTTAGAGAAGGGTTCGATGTCTCTTTGGCTGGGGACAGGAGAGGAGGATGCTGAGCTAGTTCCTGAACTGAATCTATTGAAGAATGCATTCAGTTCATTGGCTCTGTCCCGACTTTCATCTATCCCATCCTTCCTGTGCTTAAAGAGTAACTAAACCCCAAAACAACTATTTTTTGCTTCTAAACTGTATAAATGGGTCTTTACCAATGCAGTCTTTCAGTTTCTGGGGATTTTTTTACATTTTGGTGTAAACATGTTTAATTCTATACCTTTTGGTCTAACAACGTCTTAGTGCTGCCCTCTTAGGGTTGAACGGTGGCTACTGCATTTGAATTTTGTGATTGGTGGAGAGCGGTACATCTCTACGTCACAGGCATTGCCCATGTCATAGCAGCCATGGTCTCACAGACACGCCGCGTGGGTTTGGGTATAAAACTATCAGACATACCGCCCCACCCCCTCGTAACGAGTTTGGAGTGGGATTGCGTTTTTCAGGTTACAATTATTATCACATTAGCACTTAGTTAGCATAGTTAACATACTGTTTTGAACGTTAGCCTATGTTAGCATTACCACTCAGAGACCGGACCCATCCTGTCTCTCTCTCCCTCAGCAGCAGCGCCAGCCTCGGGCAGCACTGACTCAGTGCCCCGAGCCAGCGTCTCTAATTGATACGGCTTGCGGCCGCTGAGCTCCATAAAGCCTCCCTCTACTCCTCTATCTCCGGTAATGACGGAGGAGATCCGCTGGTTCAGGGCGCCGAGCCAGTGCCGCCCGAGCTCCGTGCTGCTGAGGCAGAGGAAGACAGGAGGAGTCCAGTCTCTGAGTGGTAATGCTAACATAGGCTAACGTTCAAAACAGATGAATGTTGATCAGTCGCAAAACTGCCAACATCTCTTTGGTCACTGTCCATGTTTCAGTGTCACATTAAGCGAGCTGTCACTGTCCTCCTGAACACACCCCCACGTTCCCCCCTCTGCTTTTCCTCAACACTTGGCTATACCCTTCTGTTCTTCCTGGCACCGCCCACTTTGTAGAATTTTTTTAATGTTGTCTGGGGGCGGGGTTATGCCTTTTCAGGGGGTTCAGTTACACTTTAAAGCATGTGATCTTTTTCATTCCTGACCAGACATTTCTGATATTGTTCCTCTGTAGTTTTGTCTCCAGCTTCTTCCTGTATGCCTCTTTGCTGTCTCTTGTGGAGCAGCTGACAAACTGTTGAAATGTTGGAAGTGTAGTCGAGAGCGAGGCATGATTTTAATCACCAGATATTCCCACAAATGCTTTGGGGTGCTGGGTCTTTAGCTTAGCGACAACGGAACTGATGACATCACATACATTGTCGGCAACGGCTGAAGGTGAAATGTAAACAGCTGCCAAAATAACACTGGTGAACTCTCTTGGTAAATAATATGGACGAAAACTTACTGCCAAGAGATGATTGATGGAATAAATGCTTAGAACTTCCTCCTCTGTTTCCTTTTTGCTCCCGCTCTACATCCACGCCTCCTCCTTCTCAACTCCTCAGGGATTTGTGGCTTCAGTTGAGGTATTATTTCAGCTTTTGCAATGTTAATCAGCTGCTCCCTGCTGTAAACCACCTTGTTGCCATAGTTACGCATCATAACAAGTTATCAAAAAGTTAAAAATTAACAGCAAAGGGCTTTTTGTTAAAGCTTTCTTTAGCATTGTGGCACCTTGTTTAAAGCCAAATACAGTGATATGTACTTGAAAATGTATTTATTTCCAAAATTAAACGTGACAATGTAAAGAAGATCTCTAAAATCAGTTTTAATATTAGGTAAAACATGATGATGAAATTAGTCAAAAGGTAACAATTATTTTCATTTTTTTCTTTCACTGACAAGCACAAAAATTAGTTCTGTGTCAGGTTGCATGGTGGACCTCTGTTGCTCCTTTCATTATTCGCTGTCCTGTCAAGGTCATCTGTAAACCAAGTATAACATCAGATTTATTTTATCCTAATGGATGTTATCAAAAGGTAATCATAAAAGGAACTGACCTTTGCAACATGATTAGCATTCAAGTGTCATTTTTAGTTTTAACTAGAAAAGTGCTCGGAGAGCACAGACCTCCGCCAAGGCAGCTCAGTCCCAGTCAAGACAACAGTCTGCACTTTTACAAAGTAAAACTGTTGATTTAATCAGTGCTATAGTCTAGTTTATTCTAGTATATTCTGATTTGTTTCCTCCCAGACAATCATTGGTCAAAATGTTAAATCAGTCATTGATGCAGCTCCTTCTATTCAGCATTTATGAGGATGCCTACATTATTGCTTCTTGTGTGGATAATTGTCTAATGCATGATAAGACAGAGAAACAGCTTTATTTAATTAGAATTATTTATGGATTTTAATTACTTATATTTACATTAATCTTTAACCCCCATGTTGTGATTCGCATGTCTGTCACTCAGTCTAGGCCCCGCCCCCTTTGTATTACAGCCCTGCTTTTATTTTAGTGTGACACCCCAAGATCATCACTGGACCCCATTTAGCCATCTTTAAAAACTTCCTAGATACACCCCTGCTCACCGGTCTTTATGAAGTATTTTTAGGCTTATATAAACATTATATAAACATATTATTCAAGCATTATTACCTATCATCATTTTGAATAAGACATTCGGAATTAGACTCACTTTAGGGCTAAAAACAGCAGGTCTGACCCTCTGTAACAAAAGCTGTTATTAATTCAAACTCTTAGAAAAGTCTGTTTTGTGGATCTATGTGCAGAAAGTTCTGATGCTGCTAAAAGCAAGCAGCCAGTTACGGGCCGGGAGAATGGTTGCACAACTCCTCTCTGATCGGTCATACCATCGTGCCTCTATTGCATTCACCAAAGCCAGGAAATTACAAAACTACCTTCTTCGTTAATGTCATAGGGCAGCTCAGTTAGCCTAGTGTAAACTTATTCCTTCTGGGGTGAAAATAAAACATTCGGGGCTTGAGGAGAAATGTTTGGGGCTAGAGCCGGGAATGCCCATGCCAGGCGACGCCACTGGTACAGAGGTCCAAAAATGCAATCTTTCCTCAAGGAACCAACATCCGAAAAAACAAAACTCAATATGTTGCCAACAGAGTCATTCCAACATGCAGTCACCCAGAACAGTGCAATTCTACAATTCAAAGTATAGATCGGTTTTAAATAGATCGTTTAAACAACCAAAAACTAATCTCATAAATCGTTTAGATGCTGCCATCTTACTATCCCAAAATACAAAATTATATCCATCAATGCAATGATGGATAAAGGAAAATACATTTTCCAAAAGGTTACTAATTACTAATTCAGCAAATTATTTCATGAAACATTACTCCCCCCAAATAATGCGTATTCACTTCTGCTTTGCATTGTGAATTGATTGTTTGAACACAAACAAATTGTGCTAATTAGTCTTAAACTAATCATTATTAGTTTAAAACTCACTTAGTTTCACTCCCAAACTCTTCAATACAAGCCTTGATCTTTAAAGGGCAACTCACCCCCCTACCGGAGTCTTACTCCGGCCATATTTCTTGTTTGAAAATGTTTGAAAAGAGCCATTGCCTGGCGGACCAGATAATGGACAGGAGGAGAGCTTGGCGTGGTCTGCGCCGTGACTGACATGCTACAGACAGAGACAGCTATTTTGCCTCAGAGCAATATTTTGAGGTGGAGGATTTCCTCCAGCTCCTTTATCAGAGGGAAGACAGGGAGGTTCTGTGCTCCATACAAGGAGGCTTGTATGGAGACTAGGCCTATTTTATACCCCACAGTGGCAGGGTGGCAGGGTGGCTGGCTGACGTCAGCCCTCACCACAGAGCGAATAGCAATGCCCGATATAAATTCAAGTGCAGTACAGAGTTTTATACTGAAGAGGGCGCCACACTGAAGATTCAGGAATATTTTTTTTTTTACTAAGATGCATTAAAATACCAAAATAATAACCAGACACGTAGACAGCACTATTAGACGCCACCAGTGGAGACCTGCAGCTCGGGAAACAGTTACCAAAGCACAACCAGACACACTAAGAATAGTGAGTTTGAAAAATATCTGAGCAGGACTATATATACTATAAACTATGTTAGTTCTGAAGTTAATTGGTTGTACTAGCTTTATTAAGGACTATTCATTTAAATGGAATGTGTACATCCTAGATTTTTCCATTCTTTTATCTGAAAAAACAAAGTTTGGACGGCTTCTAGTCTTTCGGTTCCATGCAACTTTGGGGCAAGGATTCATCGGTTTGTAGAGTCTATGTTAAAAAATTAAATCAGAAGAGGTATCAGTTTTCAAATAAGGATATGGTGTTGCAGCTCAGAAACCAATACAAATACCTTCAATCCATCACAAGAAACTGATCTTTAATTATGAAACTTTTACTTAAGGCTCACTACTGATTTCCCTCTTTTATTTGATTTCCTTTGTGCAACTACTATCACTTTTCACACCTCTGTATCCAAATAGATAATTTCCCAGCACATTTGAGGAGTGAATGACATTAATTACTTTCTTGTGTTTAACTAATTGATATCAGCATTAAAGGCTATTGTGGATTTAGTCCTAATTGTGAGGCAAATATCTGAAATCTGAGTGGTTTGTGTTCTATGGTTGAATAATTTGAGCGATTAGACCCTGCTGTGGTCAGCTCTAACGGATCATTGTCAGTGGAACAATAGAGAGATCCCCTTTTCTCTGTAATCAATGTGGTGTTCTGAGCTCTGGAGCCATTCTGTTAGAGTTATTAGGAGCGCTTTACTTTATGTACTTATGTGCTGCACATTTCGCTGACAATCAGCAGTATTGGATCAGAGCTGGACACAGTCCACCTTATCTGGCCCAATATTACGGACAGCAAATTCTTCTGTTGTAGTATCAAACATATTATTTTACTCATCTCACAACTAGTCTTATAACATAAAAAATTAGCAATTCATCGAATCATAATTTGTTTGTAAATTGTTCCCAGCTGCCACAAGGTTCACTTTTATTCTGATTAATTAGATAAAGTCATACCCAAGTCATTATTCTTACTCCCCTGCTCAACTGTGAACGAGAATGGAAAAGATAAGTTGTAGAGAAGAAGTCTGTGCAGCAAGAGATCAGTGTAATAAAGTAACAAAATAAAGTATCATAAGGAACACGTGTTGTATTTTACACTTGACAGAGCCTATGAACAAAATATTACCTGACAAACACCTAACATGACTACGTGTATAAAATTCAATTTCCAGCTTACAGGTTGTGTCATGTAATTGAAGAATTCCAGAAAAATAGTGGTATAAAATGTTCCTCTAGTTTTTCCTCTTGTGTCAGTCTGCACTGTTCGGTTCTATTGGTAGAGGACATATTCTTAACGGCAGTGAGCTGAGCTTTGTTTAATGCAACACTCTGCTATTATTGCATTATGCTGGCAAATGTGTTTCAGAGCTCAGCATCTCTATTGTCACACTCTGCAAGGAAGGGCAATACAGATGTTATTTATTTATTTATTGGAGCTCTCCTCGTTGTTACTCACAGTTGCATTGCCCATATAAAAATTATGTTTTTGCCCATGTTTTGTAAACTCAAAAACCTAAAGAGTTTTTAGTATGTCAAGGTACTGGAACAAAGTGTGTCAAGATAATTTTGACAAGTGTTTAAGACAAAGTAATGCTTACTGTCTTGGCAACTTAACTGATTTTAAAATTAGTAAATAAAAATTAAGGACTGTAACTTCAAACACGTGACTAAAAAACACAAAAATCAAAACCATATGCTGGCTTATTTTATTATCCTAAATGCTGGGGTTATTTAATTAGGCAGACAGGACTGCTTATTGAGTTGAAACTTGACACTAAAAAGAGCATCATTCATCACAGATCACCATTTAAAGTTATACGATGACCTGATCAGACTTTCCTCAACCTCTACCAAATAATGAGATTTGAAATTGTAAGACTGGAAAATTATGCTCCATAATACTGTTAATGTCTGTGACTGATGTTATTGACTTTACTTCACACTATAGAATGAGTTTGGTCAGTTTAACCAACTCATGTTTACCATTCACACTCTGACAAAAGCATTGGTCATAAGATCATCATAGGCAGTCAATGCATTACTAACGATTGAGAATGAGATTTTTTTTCCAAGTTCAAATATTTGTTGTTAACTTTACCGGCCACTCTATATTGCAATGGCATTTGAGTGTGTCCTTTTGTCTGTGGTGCTCTGCGATGGACTGGTGACCTTTCTAGAGGGCACCCTGCCTTCACCACTGACTGCTGGAGAAAGACATTGTTGACCCTAGTTCTGGAATGCCACAACGATACAGCAGACAGTAAAAGATTCATTAAAAGAATATGTTTTTATCCAAAAAGTGTTACTTCACTGTTGGACAGGTCTATAGATAGATCTACCTCTATAGATACATAGATCTTTTGAGAAAACCAACAATCACTTTTTTGCAAATAAAGGTTTCATAAATCACCAACTTTAATTTAAAAATCTTTCATTAGTGTATACTAGTTCGGTGTTGCTTCAGCCAATTCATATGGCGTGCTTTCCACAACTGTCTCAATTTAAGGAGAGAATATTATTGCCCATATCAAAAAGCTCAACTACAAAAAAAAGAGATGACTGTGAGAAGTAGGGTGCTGAAATTATCATTATGAATTTTTTTGCGTGTTTCTGCATTAAATGTCTCATTCACTGAGAAACTATGTAATACTTGTTCTTTTTGAAATATGATCGTTCACTGAGTTGCATATGCATGCTGCACGTGAAAGTTTTCTCTTCCCCCCATTGCCTGCATTTGGTACAAAAAGGAAATAGATGGCAAAAAACGAGTGAGTCAGAAAGGGCGCGTCCTTTCTATGTCACAGAGAAAATTAGTATTCATGGTCTTGCCTATATTGCCTTGCGACCGGCCACAGCAAGGCTGTATTGATTTTGCAGCCAGGAGAGAGCAGAGCGCACATCTGCTAGTAGAAGCTAACTGTTTTCAACTCTGCTAGTAAAATCTAACATTTGATCAACTCTGCTAGTAAAAGCTAACCGTTAACAACTTCACAACATGGCAGAACACATTCAGGCTTGTGTTATTTGTGGACATAGCACATCAGCGTTGCATTTTTTTTACCAAAGAAAGAGGAGCTGAGGAAGAAACAGTTGGAATTTGTCTTGGAACACCACCAGTGAAGTACGTTAAATGTATTTGTTCAAGGTAAGCATAGGAATCGCATTGCTGTTAGCCCGTCAGATGCGTAATCCTGATGTTTCCCCACACTCACTCCTCCGACAAACTACAACCCTCTGAAACAGGAACGCCAGAGCATTTTTTTCCACAGAAAACGACTCACAAGGCACTCATTCAAACTAAAGATCACAGCAAATTTATTGAAAAAGCAAGTGAAGGAGACCTTTAACTCAAAATGTTTCATTATCCATTATATAACATGTCAATCACATATACTCTGATTTTGTTTAAATTACTATAAACCTGTTCAAAGTCTTCTGTTTTGATACTATGAATCAAAATAGTTTTTGTCTTTCTGAATTCTCTCCTGCAGCAAATAAAACAAAAGAAAAAAATTTGTTGTCATCCTAGTTTTGAAGGGTATTTCCTTTTTCCTATAAGTAGTTTTGCCATAAACTTTAAAAAGAAAATAATGGTATTGTATAATAATTGTCCACACATTTGAAATTGACGTTTTAACCTAAACACATTCTTCCAACAATTTACAAATCTGTTGAAAAAAAAAAAATGAAAGCTAGCTTTGTCATTACAAAGGCTACACCTGCAGTGGAGAAAAAAATAAAAAAATGATTTCCTCTGATGGTTTTAGGGGATATTGAAATGTTGCTGGATCTTGTGTTAGTATGCTTTTACAAGCACGAGCCTCTTCCACTTCTCATTTGATGGTCTCAGCAGTCTGCTACACCGGGACAGTATAGTCTCAGGATTGATTTTAATCAGCGCTGTCATCAGATCAATGGAAGTTTATTACCCCCAGAAGGAGCAGTGGCAGTGAAGCTCTGCCCTCTAGGAAGTAGAGTTTCAAGGGTCTTCATCATCTGAGGTTCTAACAGCCCAAAGGGAGCATCTGGTATGGGTTTTGAGAATTAATTTGTTTTTATTGTGCGCTCTAAATCTCATTGTTATGTCTCTGAAATGCGATGTTTTGGGCAACGCCGGTGTCATGAAGGCAAATCAAACGAGTGCTGTGGTGGAGCCTTACAAACACATTACTTCAGAGGATGTTTGTTGTTTGTCAAGTGCAAAGAGATGTGGCCAGAAGTGGCAAGACAAAAAAGGGGAACTGCACGACATAGCGCGGTTATTTATTTTCACTCACATTCCAGTCAAAGGGATGAAAAAGTCTGTTTCTCATCCAACGTCTGGCATGTACGTGCACCGGGGGTTCTTTTGATAAACAACCACGCAGAGGTGCTTAGTACGCAGTGTGTTATATTATAGCCATTTAGAGAAACCCTTGGAACCAACTCCCCTGCTGCTCTCAATGCTCACTGGTTTTTAGTTACCCAGGTGACCAGTGCATGGCTGTGATTAATTGCACTTTGTTAATAAGCAATTCAGGCAACAACTAGAACAGGAAAGTATGAATGTGTTGGCAGCTGAGCTATATTCATATGTTCAGCTTTGCCAGGCCTCCATGCTGTTTTATGCTATACTATTTACCTGAGGGTTAAACAATTACAAATAAGAGAGGTTTTCCCCTAATACTGTCCTCATCTTTCACCGTCTCTAACACTAGTATTTGTCCAATGATATATGAAGAGAATGCAATACTGTTCTCACTAACCCAATGTCCTGATTACAAACAATTATTCATCGTTACTCATAGTAATAAAAGGGTAATGGGTCCTCATAAATCCACTTAGTTATACTTTCATTCAGTCCCACAGGGAGAGTTGCCACTGGGTCCACTAGGGGATGCAAGCAAAACTACAGTGCCATGCAGAAGTAGAACTTTTCACTTTTTGCTTTGATGCAACTCCAAATTTACATGTCTTTTATCTGGATTTAAATCTTCATTAAACACATACATGTTTTCCCCACTTTTAAAATTCTAATGGGACCATTGAAAGTAAATTTGCACCAGATGTTGGTAAAACCCACTGACAGAAAATAGGCATTTAAAACACCCACAGAAATTTACTGAGTACTCACGGAAAATATTTAACTTTTTGTTGTTGTTGTGGCGATGACAACATCAAGACGTCTCCTGTCCAGAAAAACTAGTCACAACCTTTGCTTAGGTGTGATTCTGACCCATTCTTTCACACAAACTTGTCTTGAAATCTTAAACATTGTGAGTTATTTCTATTCACTCTTATCTTCAGATTGTAGCATTAAAACTCAGCCACAAGCCACAACAAACATTTGAAAGGTGTTTTGGTTTAGATGGGACCAAAATTTAATTCCTTGAATTACATGCAAAATATGTGGCAAAAAACAAAAAAAAAATCCCACTGTGCATCAATACAAACTTACAACACCCAAAATAAACTTTAGTGGTGGCAGCATCATGCTGGAGGATATTTCTTCAGTACAGCCAAAGAAGCTGGTCAGAGTTGGTCAGAAAATTGGTACAAATAAAATCATGGTTATACTGCAAATGCTTCATACCACATATACATCATACTTCATTTTTAAGTCTAATTATGGTAAACATACACGTAGAGCTGCAAAATAATGGTTTTAGATTAAATTCCAGACATAATCAAAATAAGAATCAGGGACAATATTTAAGATTGCTCGCTATTGCTCCCTATTTAATATCTACATGCTCCCACTAGCCCAGATTATGACAACCAATAAGATTAGCTACCATAACTATGCAGATGATACTCAGCTGTACATTACAATGTCACCAGGTGACTTTGAACCCATTTAAACACTAAGTAAATGCATTAAGCAAATCAATGGATGGATGTGCCATAATTTTCTCCACCTGAACAGAAAAAAAATAGAAGTAATGTTTTTCGACCTATAGAGGGACAATTAAGAGTCAGCACACATCTTCACTTAATACAGCTAGAAACTACTGATCAGGCCTGACATCTGGGTGTAGTGATGGACTCAAACCTGAACCTCCAGGGTCACATAAAGGCAATAACAAGGTCAGCCTTGAAGAACATTTCTAGGCTTAAAGGACTGATTTTGCAACAAGACCTTAAAAAACTCATCCATGCCTTTATCTTTAGTCGGATTGATTACTGCAGAGGCATCCTCACAGGTCTGCCTAAAAAGTCAATCAGACAGCTGCAGCTGATCCAGAACACTGCTGCTCGAGTCCTTATTAGAATCTGGAAAGTAGAGCACATCACCCCAGTTCTAAAGTCATTACACAGGCTCCCTGTAGCTCAGAGAATAGACTTCAAAATACTTTTACTAATTTATAAATCATTTAATGGCTTATTGAAGACTTGCTGTCCCTATACCAACCCCTAAGACCATTCAGGTCATCTAATTCCAGTCTACTCAACATCCCTAGATTTAGAACCAAACATGGAGAAGCAGCTATCAGTTTCTATGCTCCTCTAATCTGGAACGAACTTCCAGACAACTGCAAAGCTGCTGAAACACTGACCTGTTTTAAATCAAGGCTAAAAACCCATCTGTTTAGAGCTGCCTTTGAGTAATGTTTTAATGTGTCATATGTTCAGCGTGTGTTTTATGCTTTATTGTAGTTTTTATGTAAATCACCTTGAATTCTCTTGTTGAAAGTGCTATACAAATAAAATTGCCTTGCCTTGCCTCTGTAGATGCCCTCCTTTCAAACTGATTGAGTTTGAAGTTTTTTGCAAAGAAGAAGCAATAAAATCAGACTCTGGATGTGCAAAGGTGGTTGAAACACCCCACAAAAGACTTGCATCTGTAATTACCGTAAAAATGTGGTTTAACAAAGCAGTGATTCATGTGCTCTGAATAAAAATGCACACAGTACCTTTCAAATTTTTATTTCTAAAATATTGTGAAAACCCTGAATTTTACTTTTATATAATAATTATTTGTATGTTTTTGTGGGCTAATAATTTCAGAATAAAATACATGTTTACCATCCTATATTCTTTAAAAAAGTTCAAAGGTATATGAGTAAGCAGGATGGTCAGTAATTAAGTTAAGCACGTACCCGGCTTCATTCAGCTTGTTTCATGATATTACAAGAATCCAATTATTGTTCATTAAACAGTGCTGATGATAAGTCCTTAATATGATTAGTGTGTTGCAGAAGAAAGTATCTAAACATTAAGTCGTTAAATCTTTGAGTTCATCAGTAAACACAAGCGGATCTAAAGTGCGAGTCCAACAGGATCTGATTGGATGAGCCGGATATCTTTGATGAGATTAAAGGACTGTGTGCCATCAGATTATGAGGGATAATTAACAATGTAATCGTAAATCATCTGTAGCAAGATGGATGCTTTCAATTACATCCAAGTACTGGTGAAACATACGATTACCATACAGCAGAAGAAAGTGCTTTCAACGGCAATGACACAAAATTGAAAAATAAAGAAATGAAAAACACTATGAGGGAGGCAGAGGTAACCCAGAGCTACAACACCTTGCTAAACTAGATTTTGTCACATTACAGTCCCTAATTTTATTTATTACCTCTGCAACTCCTTGATTGCTTCTCTGATCAATGGTATTAATTTCTGACATGTGAGTTTATGTGGATAGCTTTGTGTTGCTATGTGTGGTAGATTTGCAGTTGTGTTATACTCTTTCCATATCCCTACGATGGATTGAACGGAGGCTGAATGGTGGCACAGTTAGTAGCATTGTTGCCTTGCAGCAAGAAAGTCCTGGGTTTAAATCCCAGCCTGAGATCTTTCTGCATGGAGTTTGCATGTACTCCCTGTCCATGTGTGGGCTCTACCTGGGTACTCTGGATTTTTCACACCTCCCAAGGGTAGCTGGTCTCACTAAATTGCCCTTTGGTTTAAGTGTGTGTGCACAATTGATTGTTCTGTGTTCTCCTTTGGTGGACTGGGGACCTATCCAGGGTCTGCTCGAGATAGGCATAACTCTAACCCCAAAATGATGACAAGGTTTTTCCAATGTTATGCTTGGTATGGGTTGAATATACATTAACAGACATTAGTGGTAGTCCTATTCCGCCTTGGGGCTGCATGGGACTTTCATACCTATAACTTAATTAATTTAGACTTGAAACCAAATTTTCAATATACAAATTGACTCTTAAATTAAATAAATGTATTCAGAGGTTGCACTGTATATTAGAAAATGTCACTTAAACATTTTTTGAACCAGTAAAGTTACCAATCTTTCTAGCAACTATCCATAATCCCCAGATCCAAAAGAAGATTGAAAAAAAAAAATATATATATATATACAACTTCTTATGGTTGCTCAACAAAAAAAGTGATCTAAAACTAATTACTTTCAGGAAGTAAAACATATTGGCTTAAAACAATGGATAGAAAGGCAACAACATTAGATTTTCAACATTTAAATTTATGCAAGAATTATCATCTATCCATTGTCTTCTGTTTTATCCAGAATCAGGTTGCAGAGGCAGCAGCCTAAGGAGAGAGTTCCAGACTTCCCTCTCTCCAGCCACTTGGGCCAGCTCCTCTGAGGAATCCCAAGGCATTCACAGGCTAGTCGAGAAACTTAGTCCAGTGTGTCCTGGGTCTTCCTCTGGGTCTCTTTCTGGTGGGATATGCTTAGAAAACCTCACCAGGGATATATCCAGCAGGCATCCTAACCAGATGCCCGAGCCATTTCATCTGACTCCGCTCGATGTGGAGGAATGATTAGTCAAAGCTAATAGAGTGACTTAAATGTATTTAACATTATTTTAACAATTTAGTAATTTCAAACATTTTTATTCAAAGCTGATTACACAATTTATCCATCGTCCTCTGCTTATCTGAGATTGGGTCGCAATGGCAATAGGGCCAGGAGGGAACCCCAAGCAACCGACATCCTCCAGCTCATTCTGAGGGATCCCAACGCATTCCCAGATCAGATGGAAATATATAATCCCTCCAGCAAGTTCTGGGTCATCCATGGGGTCTCCCCCAGTGGGACGTGCCTGGAAAACCTCCAAAGGGATGCGCCCAGGGGGCTTCTCGAGCAGATGCCAGAATTTTTCAGATGCCTGAAAAATCATTTGTAATACATAGTCAAAGTTTTGTCCAGTTCTCAGTCAGATATAAACCCAAAAAGATGACAAGATGCTTATTAATTCAGTTGGTTAGTACTGCAATCTGCAAACTTTGCAATAGTAAAATTTCATCGTAATATTATGTGCCTGTCTAGTTTCTGTAAATTGAGCCTGAACCCGAAACAAAGTTAGTGCATCCAGTATTCTGAAGCTCAGTTCCTCTTTCTGGTTGTCTTGGCAAACAAAAGAACATTTTATAAAGAAAGAAAAAGTTGTAAAGATTCCATAGTCATTATTATTATTATTATTATTATTATTATTATTATTATTATTATTATTATTATTATTATTATTATTATTATTATTAACTTTTCCCCAAGCTCTTAGTAGTGATGACTTTATGGGATTCTTCATAAATAAAATTAATTCTATTAAAAATAAAATCATTGGCATCCTAACCAATCCCAACCAAATTATTTAGGGAAGTGTTCCATTTGTTTCATTGCCCCATTTTAGATATGATAAATCTATCCTTAGTAAATTGATACGTACCACAGGAATTTAAAATTGCTGTAATTAAACCTTTACTTAAGAAACCTCCCCTTGATCAAGATGACTTAGTTAAATACAGATCTATATTTAACCTTTTCTTATCCAATAGTTGCTAATCAGATTTGTGAGCATCTAAACATTAATCACATGTTTGAAAAGTTTCAGTCAGGTTTTAGAGCTCATCATAGCACTGAAACAGGACTGGTTAGGGTTACTAATGATATTCTCATGGCCTCAGATGATGGACTTGTGACTGTTCTAGTCTTGTTAGATCTCAGTGCTGCTTTTGACACAGTCGATCATAATATTCTCTTAGAAAGGCTTGAACATGTTGCAGGGATCAAAGGAACAGCACTAGGCTGGTTTAAATCATATTTGTCTGACATATTCCAGTTTGTTCATGTAAATGATAAATCTTCCTTACACTCAAGGGTTACTTGTGGAGTACCACAGGGTTATGTGCTTGGACCAATTTTTTTTACTATATATATGTTTCCAATTGGTAGAATCATTAGACAGCATGGGATACATTTCCACAGCTATGCTCATGATACACAACTATATTTATCCATACATCCTGATGAATCCAGTCAGTTAGGTAGATTACAGGCATGTCTAGAAGACATAAAAACATGGGTGGCTCTAAATGTTTTGTTCTGAAATTCTGACAAGACAGGAGTTGCAGTCTTTGGACCAGAAGCTCTCAAAAAGAAACTGCTTAGTCAATCACTTCATCTGGATGGCATTAAAGAGGCTATATGCAACTTTCTACCCAAAATAAACGTAACAATAGCCTTTTTATTTGACCATTTATGACTCAAACATCTCCTGATGAGCATACTGACACCTTGTCAGCTCACAGTGGGTGCACCTATAAGCCTTTATCCAATTTTTTCTATTTTCTGTCAGGTCCGATTTTCCCGCGCTGTCTGCGGATGTGACGTCAAGCGCGTTCATGTTAAATGTTTCAGATCACACTGGCACTACCGGTAGTCAGCACTCGCAAGCATTTAAATGGATTGTGCAAATACACAGAACAGACCCAGGACAACTTGACACCAACAGTAACTCCACATAAGACTAAAAAAGTTAAACCTCTGACAAGTCCCCAAAAAAGATAGAAGATTGAGAGCGACCAGCGCACGAGCGTGCGCTGCGAGAGCGAGCAGAAAGGAAGAGAAGTTCCGTTTTTGGCCACATGGGGTCAATCGCGAGTTTAAATTTAATAAAATTGCATATAGCCCCTTTAAATTGGCCCCCAGTAATAACGTAAAGAACTTCGGCGTTATTTTTAACCAAGACATGACATTCAAATCCCCTATTAAACAGGTTTCTAAGATTTCCTTCTTTCACCTCCGGAATATTGCTAAAATTAGAAACATCCTGTCCAGGAGTGATGCTGAGAAACTAGTCCATGCATTTCTTAACTCAAGGTTTGACTACTTTGTAATTCTTTACTATCAGGAAGTCCACAAAATGCAATTAAAAGCCTTCAGTTGATCAAAAAATACTGCAGCTTGAGTTATTATTAAAAAGATTAAATTAAAATTAAATTAAAAAGAGAGATCACATTTCTCCTGTTTTAGCTTCCCTTCATTGGCTCCCTGTTAAATATCATACCATACCATAACATACCATACCATACCATACCATACCATACCATACCATACCATACCATGCCACATTTATTTGTATAGCACATTTAAAAACAGAAATATCAGCTGACCAAAGTGCTGAACAAGTAAAACAAAATAAAAGAACAAATAAAATAAGAAATAAAACACAATAAAAAGTGACACGATCAACGGTTGAAGGCTAAATGGAAGTAATACGTTTTTAGAAGGGATTTAAACTGCAATAAAGATGGAGCCTGTCTCACCTGGAGCAGCAGCTCATTCCAGAGCTTGGGGGCAGCACATGAGAAAGCCCGCTCCCCTCGAGATTTATAACACATGTTGAGTTTACAGAGAGGTTGGTTGTCAGCACACCTCAGTGAACGTGATGAGACATAAGGGATGAGCAGCTCAGAAAGATAAGTCAGGGTTAAGTCATGGAGGGCTTTGTAAACAAAGATTAAAACTTTAAACCGAAGGCAGTAGGAAACAGGGAGACAGTGTAAATCAGCCAGAATGGGTGAAATATGCCTGCATCTGTCCGTGCCAGGTAAAAATCGTACAGCAGCATTTTGCATCCTTTGAAGGCGATGAAGATAGAGTTTGTTGATACCAAAAATAATTTAATTTGCATAATCTAATCTAGAGGTGAAGAAGGCATGAATGACAGATTCCAAGTGCGATCTTTTGACTATATGTTTAAAACGTTAACCTACAAAGTTGGAAGAAACATAATGTAACTACTGCATTTATTTGTGGTACCATGGTAATCTCAGAGTCAAGTTTGACTCAGATTTGTTACACAGGATTTAATATTGAAGGGGAAAGCGGAGAGGTCAACAGTTGGAGAACCTTTGTTGTTTGGGGTTTTCGGTGAGAAAAGGATGGCATCTGTTTTGTTGTCATTCAAAGGGAGGAGATTGGAAGCAAACCAGTTTCTAACTGATTAGGATTTGGTGGATTTGGTGCCAGATATATTTGACAGTCGTGAGCGTATATGTGGCAGTTTACACATATCCAGAAAAGAACATATCCAGAATATAATATAAGATCTTCCTTCTTACATATAAAGCCCTTAATAATCAAGCTCCATCATACATCAGAGATCTGATTGTTCCATATGTTCCTAACAGAGCACTTCACTCTCAGACTGCAGGTTTGAGAGTGGTTTGTTAGCTCAAATATGTCTGTTAGATGTCTGTTAGCCACTTTGTTAGAGTGGCTTAGGTTATCCTGAGCTATCTCTGTAGTTATGCTGCTATAGGCTTAGACTGCTGGAGGACAGACTGACCACCTTTTTCACTCTGCTGCCTTCTTTTCTACTACTTTCCAGTTGTATTATAAACTGTTATTTCGACTGTTAACTCTCAGTGTTTTTCTCTCAATAGAAGGTACACTTGGTCTGGTATCCTGCTTAGCTACAATGCCCTGTTGGATAGGGTCATCAACTGGGAAGATGGTCTTGGTGGCTCAACATCCCCCGTGTCCTGTTATCAACTTTTTACTTTCTTTAATAAATAAAGTAGTCTTATATCAGATCTTCTGTTCTTTCTGTGTTTCTGCTCTGTCTTCTCAAACCCCCAGGCGGTCGTGGCAGATGGTCACTTGTAACGAGTCGGGTTCTGCTGGACGTTTCTTCCTGTTAAAGGGGAGATTTTCCTCTCACTGTCGCTACATGCTTTCTCAGTATGATGGATTGCTGTGGTTAGGCAAGGCAAGGCAAGGCAATTTTTTTTTGTATAGCACACTTTCAACAGCAATGTAATTCAAGGTGCTTTACATGATTTAGTGATTTAAAAAGCAAAAAACAAAACAAACAGACATGGAATATAACATTGGAAATTACAAGTAGAAGAAACACAAATTACACCTGATAAACAATAAAGCAAGAGAAAGATCCACAAAGCAAGAGAGCATGAACACATTTCATACATATGACATCAATCATTCACTCGAAGGCAATTCTAAACAGATAGGTTTTTAGTCTCGATTTAAAGCAGTTCAGTGTTTCAGCAGCTCTGCACTCGTCAGGAAGTCTGTTCCAGATAAGGGAAGCATAGTAACTGAAAGCTGCTTCTCCATGTTTCGTTCTGAGTCTAGGGATGTTTAGTAGGCTAGAGTTGGAGGACCTTAGTGGTCTTGGTGGTTGGTACCGGGACAACTGGTCTTCAACATATTTTGGTGCTAAGCCATGTAATGATTTCTAAACTAGTAGAAGTATTTTGGAGTCTATTCTCTGAGCTACAGGGAGCCAGTGTAAGGACTTTAGAACTGGGGTGATGTGCTCTACTTTTCTGGTTCTAGTGAGGACTCGAGCAGCAGCGTTCTGGATCAGCTGCAGCTGTCTGATTGACCTTTTAGGCAGATCCGTGAAGATGCTGTTGCAGTAATCAATCCGACTAAAGTTAGAAGTCTGCATCAACGGGGCGCAACCTCAAGTCAATGACTCGATGCAATCTGCTGGGATTCCTTAATTAGGAAACTAACCAAAACTTTTAACTAATTGGAATGTTTGTATGATTGCATTGAAATTACTTTTCTTGTAAAGTGCTTTGAGATGACATCTGTTGTGAATCAGCGCTATATAAATAAACAGAACTGAATTAAATTGAATTTATTATTAAGACCCGAAATTTCCAATTTCATTGAGACATCATTTGATAGAACAAACCCTGTTACATAGGCGGAGATCCTGGGGGGATGGGGGGGATGTCCCCCCTTTCCATGAAGTTGTCCCCCCGAAAAAATCATTTTACACATTGATATATTTTAAAAAGATAGCATTGTCCAATAAAAGTATGAAACAAACGATACAAATTATAATAGCATAACAATGCGTTTTTTTTAATTAAAAGATCATGATTCCCCCCCCCCCTTCCCCATTCCTCAAATTGGTACAGTCCACACAAGCTGTTTCAAACAGGTGGGGGCTACCGGCTGCACTGCTGTTCCTAGCTAGCTTCAGTAGCGACAGTCGCTGGGAGAGTGGAACCGAGCAATGTATAAAACCAGTAAGTTATCTTATCTCACCAATTGTTGTGTTAGCTCAAATATGTCTGTTAGATGTGATCTTAAAGCTAGAACATTGCCACTTAATGTTGGACAATATCTTGAGAGTTTGAAAAATATCCATAAATTTCAACAAAGGATACTGTTTATATTGATATAATTAATGCCCTGTTAGAATAAGTTAAGTTTCAAATTTGCACCGGGTCCTCCTGGCACCAGGCTCCTACGCAGGACAGCTCTCTCACAGTTTGGTATAAAGGAATGTGATGAGGAGTAAAGCAGAGTAAAGTTAACTGCTGAGAATGATTTAAAAGAACAAGCACCGCAGTATTTTTTTTTTCTCATAAAACATCAGTGCCAGGGGTCGCATTAACCAAATATTTTCAGTATTTGACCGTTTTTGGTTTTTTTTAGAACGGTGACAAATAAATCTGAAGGCTATCCATCATTTGGATAGATTAGCATTCATACCCCTGACCACTTGGTGCAGAGGTGCAGACAAATCAGTAATTAAAGAAAGAGATTCCCATGAGATTATCTGAGCATCATCTCATGACATGTCGCTATCCGTGAGCTGACAGTGTGTTGAGGAGCTACAGAGGCTTGGAGCACTCCGAAAAGACTGGTGTGCCAAAAACCTCCACCAAAGCGGCACATGATCCTGGATTTCCTCCCACTGAAGCCATAGCTTGCGGGTCATGAAACTGATTGTTCAGAGAGTTTTTCCGACTTCTGATCACTTCAATTGCAGAAATGTTCCCTGATTTCAAAGCTTTGACTGTGGCGCTTAATTCCAGTCTCAAGTGTGGCAGCAGGGCGCGGATTCAGCCTCCAGAACTTCATCAAACCCCTTCCAGAGAAGTCATCATTGAATGTGATCAGTTCCAGGCAAAAGTCCAAAACGTCATGACAATAAGCTCTGCGGTTTTCAGGTCCGTTAGAACCTATGAGGTTGTGAGTGCTATTGTTTAATTTAACTGTTTATATGTAGTTTCTGGGGAAGCAATCATTGATTTTTGTCTCTGTGGAAAAATAATTACCTGAATTCAGCAGCTTGATGTGTAAGCACCATCTGGATTCTCCATTCAGCTCATTTGGATTGAATATTAAACTGAATTTAAAAAAAACTAAATACTATTGAATATGTTACAGTTTTAAAAATTGATGAGTAAAATGGGGTTATGAGAGGATATTCCTGACCCCATTGATCAAAATTAGGACTAGTCTACCGTAGCCTCTGATTCAGCACAATTATATGCAAAATGAAACCAGATGGAAGTTGGTTTTAGGTTGTAAATTTTGACAGGTATTCATCCCAGTTCAGCAAAGAGTTTTCAATGTTTCAACAAGTTGTGACCAATCCAGCAGGTCTGATTATCGCTTTGTGTTGCAGCTGATCACAGCAGGTCACTTAGTGACAGACTACACAATAAAATTAGTGGCTTTTACTTCATGATCCCAAGTCACGCCAGGATTATTCTAGACTTATTCTAGACTTTGCAGATATATATATATATATCTTCCTTCCACCTCAAAATTACGCAGTACTTTGTGTTGGTCTGTCACAAAAAATCAGCTTTTTGTTATAATGTAATAAAACGGTAAATCACTCCAAAAAAATTGTTACATAATTGTAATATTTATGCTCTGTTTCAAGCACACTTATACAAACATTAAGGATTCCAAAGTTTAAAAGGCTATCCTTGAAACCAGGGATGTGACTTTTGTCAGCAATCAAGGACAACTTGTGATTCCGCTTATCTCGTTTTTCTTTTTCCCCTACATCCATTCTGCTTTTTTCTACCTTCAAGACTAGAATAAGGCCTCTCCCTTTTTTGTTAAACAACATAACATAAGTTTCTGAAGAAACAGAGGGAGAGATATTAGACATAAAGACAACAAAGGCCAACACTTAATGCATGGGGGGGGGGGGAGTCATGAATATATTATAATCCTTTGTAAATGACTTATTATGTGTCTTTGTAAAATGGGGACAAAATGATTAGTGGGCCATTTAAACTGTCTCCCTCTCCACTGAGCTGACACACTGATGCTGAATCTCACTCACGCACAAACATTCCTCTGTAAGCCCAGTGATGACTGCCAGGAAGCACTCAACATTGGACGGACCTGACTGTTTATTGTAAGGACAGCTTGGGCAGGTTGCTAAAAAGCATATAACATCGAGTGCAGATGAAGGAGAACGGTGGTATTGAGAGCAAATGGATGGAGGATGGTGGATAGTAATTTGTGGAGTCAGATGAACTGCATGTCTGGTTTGCAAGGACAAGTTGGATGGATGTGGGTGTGGCTCTGAGGGTGGGGGTGGGTGCAGAAAAAGGTGAGGTTATGATGAGGGAGGTCATCAGTCGGTGGCATAATACGGTAAGTGGACCGCTTGATTGAACTGCATTCTGTGTCAAACACACATTTTGTTCTGCTTCATCTATCATTGTCAAGGCCTGATTCTGTAACTTTCACACATTCTCAAACACAAAGCCCATTCTGAACTGGGGCAGTGCTTGCTCACGCATTCACATGAATACACTAATAGGCGCCAATGACATAAATCCATCAATATCAGGAAACGGCCTGCACTGATTTCTCTCTATGACACCTAGGAAGATACATACTTTACACACAAACACATACACACACATCTAGCTGCACCTGCCTTTGGCTGGCCCATTAACCATGTTGAGAGGGAGGAAAGTCAGGGGCAGTGGAGTGTCCCTTACTTCAACAATCAATCATACATTAGCCGGACAGCATAACCAACTGAGCAAGCTGCCAAACAGACACGAGGAAGTGGGGAGGAAATTACTGCCTAACACCAGGGGGCAAATGCAGAAAGGTGTTTAGGTTTGAAACTACAATGTGCCTGCCACAGAAAAAGTGTGTTTGCTCTTGGAGGCTCTGTATGGCATGGAGCTTTCTCCATGCCATACAGGTCCCACATATAGTTAGCCATAATGCAAATCAGATGCAATCTATAATATCTAAACATGTCTCTCTCCAAATATAAGAAAAAAAAATCAATGCACATTACCTCTTTAAAACTAAAACCTAAACTTGTACCAAAATAGACTCATGACTTAAATCGACATTGATATTTTTCAGTTTTGCGGTCACTTGCAAGGTGGCTTACATTTAGCCCTAAATTACTTTAAACTGCTTGGGTATTTAGCAAAATAACATAAAATTGGTTTGATAAAACTGAAATGTATTGCTATTAAATAATTATCTTTCTATGACAAAAAATTGCTGTTCATTGATGGGTCTATACATTTATTTATTTAAACCGAATAATAACCAAACAGAATTTTTGTTTTTAAATTAACCAGTTGCCTCCTAAATATAACTCTTACAACCAAAGCCTGTACATTTTAAGGAAGTAGAATGTTCCATATCTAGTGGCTCTCAAAACTCTACACATCCATGTTGAGCCTTGAAAACTAGTAACACATTTTTAAAATTTATTTAAAGCTGCTGTCCGGAGTATTGAGGGGAGAGAAGATTTTTTTAAAGCTATCAAGCCCCCTCCCAAAACTTCTCTCCCTCGCCCCCACTCCCTTTAGCCCCACCTCAACAACTGGGCACGTGCATCACCTGTGTTGTCACAGTGGGTCAAAGAGGAAAGCAACAAGTGCTATCGAGCATCACCCGATTGTATTTTGTTATGGACATTTCAGAGGCAAGGCAAGGCAAATATATTTGTATAGCACACTTTCAACAACACGGTAATTCAAGGTGCTTTACATGATTAGATGATTGAGTGAAAACAGCATAAAGCATACACAGAGCACATGACAAGTAAAGTATATAATAAAGCATGAAACACACAGAAAACATATGGTATATCAAAATATTACTCAAAGCTCTAAACAGATTAGTTCTAGCCTTGATTTAAAGAGGTGAGTGAGTTCTCCATGACTTAGGCCTGGATTATACTTCTCCGTCAGCAAGTTGGCACTCACATGCAGACATATTGACGGAGACGTTTTCCGTTTATACTTCTCCGTCCGTGTTTCAGTGTTGCAAAACAATTCTCCGCCAGGACAGCAGGGGGGGGCAGACCTTTTCTGGCGGGTCTGCCTACTATTGCAGTGACGTCTCTGGTCGACGGCAGTATTTACTTCAACCTGTAAACGCATGCATTTAAGGAATGCGTGCATTCCTCCACCTCCAATCCAAAGTTTCCTGCGATTTCCTTCCAGAAGTTGAAAGTCAGCTAATCCTCTTTGTATTCCTTCAGTGAAAGGTTTTACAATTGTTCATATTTTCGTACTTCTTCTGCCAGACGTTCCTCAATCTGTTCCATATTTGCTTCCACGAGATTTTTCCACAATTCTGTCAACACTGTCAGTGTTGACGAATTTAACGCAAGTAGCTTCAAGCCAGAAATAACTGCTGTTGTTGAGATGACCAATCACAGGCGTGCGCTCTTTGTTTCATCCGATTGATAGTTAGAAAACTGGGCTCCGTGCCTCCTTGCATAGGTCATGGAGAGACCTTGCATTGACTGATAATGGCGTTGCGTCTATCCGTTCCGAGGTTGACAGAGAAGTATATACTAGGCTGGACGCTTTCTTCCAATATGGTGTCTGAAAACAGGAGTGGCCTGTTCACAGGTTCACGAGATGCGCATACTAGTTGATTGACAGCCGACAAGGAGGAAACTCAAATTCTATTGGCTAAAAGCAATTCTGCGGTCAGTGTGAAATGCATTGGGGTCTATGGGAGGAAGGTGGGACTTAGAAATAATAACAAATGTTGTGGAGCACTAGCCTTTTATCATAGTATTGAACCCCACTATCATTTTAAATATATATAAAACTTTGATACAAAAATATATTCTAAATATAAATATATTTTATTCCAGATTACAGCTTTAATTTACATAGTAGTTACAAGTCTAACACCAACAAATCTGTAAGGGGGATTATAGGAGGTCCAATAACCTGGTTTACAAAGGTGTGCACACCTTTAAAAGAAAAAAAAACACATAAAGAAACACCTTTGATTAAGTTTCTTTATTTAGCCTGTCATCAAGCATCTATCGAGAAGGAACCTTTTCTGTCACTGTGAATATCCTTGTCTGTGACAAAGTTGAAGGGATCCACAAGCAGCAGTCAAAAGCCTACATCTGTTTTCTGTTAGTATGCTTCATTTTACTGATATTTCATTTGACAGACATTTATCTGGACTGTTTACACATTATAGCTTTTATGCAAATGAATTTATGCAGTTCTGCATGCAAGTAAAACCTTGAGATTGTTACAGCTAGCATTTCTGACTTGATAGTCATAGACTCAGAGGAATGAGGAGATCTTTCTGTCTGCTCTCCAAATGTCTTTTCTTTTCTTATTAGTTTCAGCCTTAGATGCTTTTTTTATTATGTCAGGCAGACAAGATTAACAATTAAAATCATCTATTTTTAACCTAGGCTTTTGATTAGAATAAAACAATATATTATGTGTCAAACTAAATTGCTTGTGTTGAAAGTGTCAATAATTTCTCTCATGACAGCAACCTTGGAAAGCATTAAAACAATTGCAAAGGGTTTCTTTTCTGGCCAGCAACACGTCCAGCCTTGTATTTGACAAAAAAGAAACTAAATGCTAAAAATTTCAGTTCAACTGAAGAGAACAAAGAAGACAAGACAAGCAAGTGACATTTCATGTCAAAGGTTGCATAACTAAATATTTCCCAGCCACCCCACTGCATAATAACAATATAGTCAAGAGTTTCTAATTTTGAATTGCATAAATTGTAGCATAAATTATTGTGAACACAGTATGAGACACATCTTGCATCTGGACTTTTGATGTCTACAAACTATATCTCTCAGACTGACCTGGCATATCATATTGCTGAAGGACTGCTGAGAGGATAAGACCTAAACCTTCACAGTGATAATGTTCAAAACAGTGTGTGTTTTTTGTCATTAAAGTTAAGCTTCAGGAGGTTGAGTGGACCTGCAGGAGACCACGTCAGGAAAAACTAAATGCTTTCACATGTCTTTTTATCTTACACCTTTTGTTTACTCAGCGGTTTCTTTTACTTTGCCTGCGAGAAGATATCAGCAGAAATACTGCAGTCAGCGCCACAGATGGCAATATATGCAGTAAGAAAACATTAAGGACTTGTGTTTAATGTGCTCTTTTTTTAGTTTGGAAGTTTAAATAAAGCATACATTTAAATTTTTTCTCTAAAGCATGAGCAGAATTTCATAAGGATAATAACAGGATGTTGTGAAACCTAATTTGGTAAAACAAATACTTTTCAACAAGTAGTGTGAGTGAGCAAAAGAGGTAAAACTCAGACAGTAAATAAAAAAGCAAGCCCCAGAAGCTCATCTGAAGAAGTTAGCTGCAAACTTGGTAAGCCTGATAAATGGATAAAGTTATGACATGGCTGACTGGTTTAATGTGATTGGATTCTGCAGTAAAATAAAGAGATATCATCTGCATGTAATAAATTAACCAAAGCACGATGCATATCTGTGCGAGGGTCTGTGACGGCCTTTATGTCAAACTAAAACTCATATCTCTACATTGATAAAGACAGGCGGCTGAAAGTAAATGGGGTAATTTCTAACTGTTATTGAATTTTTGGATGGTCTATTGTGCTTTGCAAATGTATTTGTACCTCTTGAACTTGTTCACTTTGGTCAAACTTAAAAATACTTTACAGGTGATTGTTGTGAAAAACCAACACCTGATAACTGTGAAGTGGTACAAAAAGTATAGATATTAAATTTTTCACAAACAGAATTTGGGGAAGTGTGGCTAGCGTATGCATTCAGTCCCCCCTCACCCTACCAAAGTCAACACTTTGTAGAGCCACTTTTTGCTGCATCGTGCTGCATTGTTTCGGGTGTATTCGGGTGTGACCAAGACATTGGCTTACTGATTCACATCTCCAGGATCTACAGCAGGGACATCAGAATGTCATTCAGGTTGGAGGAATGTGGCCGGATGGTGTTAAAAGAGGGACGATATTCTACAAAGAGGAAACTACACCACCAGAAGGAAGAATAGCAAATGTTGAAGGGAGCAATATGTATCTTGGAATACCACAGAACCCCATACAACCACAAAGATGCCACAAGGAAACAAGCAACTGTCATTTTACCTGTAAGGAGAAAAGCAAGCTCAGAGAACTCAGCTCAATGGCATTACTTGTCAGTAATCAGATATCCTGGGGGTGTAATGGGTTGGCCAAAGGAGGAAGTCCATGCCACAGATGTTAAAACATGAAATCTAATCACCATGCATGGTGGATTCCAACCCAAATTCATTATCCACAGGTTATATACTAAGCACATACAAGGAGGCAGAGGTCTAATGTGCATCACAGCCACCTTCCAAGATGAAACATTGAAGCTCCAAAAATATATCAGGGAGATGGCTCCGAGGGATGAAGTGCTCAGGGAATGTCTTTGACAGTGGAAACTGGAGCAGAAGGAGGTAATGGAACCATCATGAGCATCTTCAGCATCAGAGCCAGGGACTTAAAAAGGCTCAACAACCCAATAAAGAAGGCTGGTCCTGTTCTGGCGATGACTGTGGAACATCTGGAGATGATGAAAAGAAGGATTCTTCATAAAGTCAAAATAATTATGGACAATCCTGAGCACCCTCTTCATGAGACTATCCTACAACAACCGAGTGTCTTCAGTCGGAGGCTTCTTCAGTTTCGTTGCAATACAGACCGCTACAGGAAATCCTTCCTCCCCACAGCCATCATGATCTACAACAACTCCTTAAAGAATTAATTGTATGAGCTACAATAACACTTAATTTTCCTCTGGGATCAATAAAGTATTTTTTTATTGAATTGAATAGGAGGAAAAAATCCCTCCATATTGGAAGTTACTGAAGGACAACACAGAAGTATTGATGATGGCAGCACAGGAGCAGGCCTTGAGCACCAGAGCAATGGAAGCCCAGATCCATCACACCAGGCAAGATTCAAGGTGCAGACTGTGCAAAGAGGCCACAGTAACAATCCAGCATCTCACAGCAGGGTGTAAAATACTAGCAGAAAAGGAATACATAGAACGCCATAACTAAGTGCCTGGCATAGTGTACAAAAACATCTGTCCAAAATACCAACACCTAGGTCAAAGTGGGAATTAACTCTCAAGATGGTGGAGAATGACCATGCTAAGATCCTGTGTAACTGCCAGATAAAAATAGACAAAATAAGAATGACCCACCAACCTGACATTTTGATAATTGATAATCAGCTGAAGACATCCGTTGTGATCAATGTGGTAATCCCCAGTGATTGAAATATCACGAACTAGAAAAGCACTTTGAGAGCGCAGACCTCCACTAAGGCAGCTCGCCACCCTCACTTGTATCCAGTCCCACTGCGGAAATTTCCTGAAAATTGCATTGAAATCCATCTATAACCTTTTCAGTTATTTTGCAAACTAACAGACAGACAAACCAACAAACCCTGGCAAAAAGATAACCTCCATAACATCATAAAAAGGAACACAAAAAACTAGAGAAATACCAAGGGTTCAGGGAAGAGCTAGACAGAGTCTTTCAGGTGCAGGCAACTGTAGCGCAGGAGGTCATTGGAGCACTCAAGGCAGTGAGCCCCACACTGGAGAAGTGGCTCCAACAGGTACCTGGAGAAACATCAGGCATCACATCCCTCTGAGGGTAATGGGGGTGGGTGAGAGATTATTATTTTATATATATATATATATATATATATATATATATATATATATATATACAGTAGTCGAGTTGTAAAAAAAAATTCAGGCGGGATGGTCATTTTTTTCGCCTATTAAAAAAATCTGGATGTTAATTTAAAAAAAGGTGGTATTTACAACTGAATAGCCTGCATTAGAATTAAACAAGATCGGGTGAAATGGAGGCTTTATATATCTCTGAAGCAAAGCCGATACCGGCACCTTGCAAAGAAGCCTTAGCAAATAATTGCAGTGCAGAAGAAGTTTTTTCGTGCAAACTAGGCCTATAAAAAGCAAAGTATTGGATTAATTTAACATGAAAGACCAAACAGGTTCCGAACACTTTAGTAATCATGTTTTTTTTCTACAGTTTTCTTGCTCTTGTTCACATTTGTCCTGATTATGGCTAAATGTCGGCACTGTCAGATGAGCTCTGACAAGGTGATCATTTTTCCTAGGCCGATTATAGCTGGATATGTAAAACGAGTCGACATCTAGTGCAGATTCAGCAAGCCGCATGCGTGTCTTGACTGAATGACAAGTCATGTATTTTAGCAAGCTAATTAACAAGAGAGATGTGGGGGGTCGCCCGTTCATCTTAGCAAGTTTGGAGGGTAGCATCCTGGGATCTGTGCGTACACCTGTGGAGAGTCAGGTGGTCTTTAGATAACAAAAAGCAGGCTAGATTAATTATTGAGATTAATAGCTCACCTGTAATTTTTTTTTCTTTTAAAAAAAATCCCGGACATCCCGCTGACCAGCCACTCGTTTGGGCATGTTTGCACTTCTGTAATGCAGCTTTTCCCGCTCTCTAGGCCATGAGTTGAACCCCGAAAATGTCTGTATAAAATGAATCTCATTCCGAACTCTGGCATCTACAAACTGTTTACTTCATTAAAAAAAATACGTTCGCACTGAGTTCAAAAGTAAAAGTTCTCCTTCTGTAAAACCGCAGTTTTCTTTATGATCAATGTTTTAATTCGGGACTAGTTTGTTTTTGCCGTAGTGAGAAAGGAGTGATACAGCTGCTACGTACCGTTTTACACCAATGCGGTGGCAGTTTAACCGACGTGATGACGTATGCGGATGTGGAGACAGCTAAGGTCATGATGAAAACTTCTTTAAAACTTTTACAAAACCGAGTAAAAGCATGAATGTAAAATGTGTTACATGCATTTAACTTCCATGAAACATGAACAAGGCATGGATTTCATGTTAAATCCATCTCTTGGTCTAAAACGGGTACGCAGCAGCTGTGTCACTCCTTTCTCACAACAGTGAAAACAAACTAGCCCCGAATTATAACGTCGATCATAAAAGAAAACTGCATAATTACAGAAGGAGAACTTTTACTTCTGAACTCAGTGCGAGCGTATTGATTTTATGAAGTAAACAGTTTTTGTAGATGCCAGAGGTCGGAACGAGATGAAACGAAAACTGGCTTCACCTGGCCTACATTCAGGCAAAACCAATGTTGCATCACTGCGTTTCCTGCCCCTGTCCCCCAGATTTTATTAGACTGTTTATTTTCACTCAACATGCGGAGATCTAACATTTTCTGATGAGGAAATTATTTCATATATGCTAAGCCTATTTATGATTTATATTTCCATATAATATTTACTGTAAAATGGAAGGGATGGATATGGAGGATGGGACCTTTACTGGTGGGACGTTATATGTTGGATTTCTTTCTAAGGGGAGCGGTGTCCCCCTCCGTTTCCCCTCAACTCGACTACTGTATATATATATATATATATATATATATATATATATACAGTTGTGTGCGAAAGTCAGGGCACCCTTTTAAAAACAGCATATTTTATATATTTAAAAATGTATATTCATATTTACTGTCTCTCTGGTATATGGGAAAAAAAGACAATATTGTCAGGAAACATTAATGCATAGTTACATTTTATTTTATAAATTGAACAAAATTACAAAAATTAAAAACATAATTTTGGCATGTGCAAAAGTCGGGGCACCCTACAGCATCAGTACCTTCAGTACTTAGTAACACCCCCTCTGGCAGAAATCACAGCTTGTAAACGCTTTTTATAGCCAACAACAAGTTTCTGGATTCTATTATTTGGGATTTTTCCCCATTCTTCCTTGCAAAAGGCTTCCAGTTCTGCAATATTCTTAGGACGTCTTGCATGCACAGCTCTTTTAAGATCTACCCACAGATTTTCGATGATGTTTAAGTCGGGAGACTGTGAAGGCCATTCCAAAACCTTCAGCTTGCGTTTCTTGAGGTAGTCCATGGTGGATTTGGAGGTATGTTTAGGATCATTATCCTGTTGTAGAAGCCATCCTCTTTTCAGCTTTAGCTTTTTTACAGATGCTGTGATATTTGCCTCCAGAATTTGCTGGTATTTAATTGAATCCATTCTTCCCTCCACCCGAGCAATGTTTCCTGTCCCACTGGCTGCAACACAACCCCAAAGCATGATGGATCCACCCCCATATTTAACAGTTGGCAAGGTGTTCTTTTCATGAAATGCTGCTCCTTTTTTTCTCCAAACATACCTTTGCTTATTGTGGCCAAAGAGTTCTATTTTAACTTCATCAGTCCACAGCACTTGTTTCCAAAAGTCATCAGGCTTCTGTAGATGTTCTGTTGCATATTTTTGACGTTGTATTTTATGATGAGGTCGTAGATAAGGTTTTTTTCTGCAGACTCTTCCATGAAGGTCTTGTTTGTGCAAGTATCGGCGCACAGTGGAAGGGTGCACCACCACTCCTTAGTCTGCTAAATCTTCCTGGAGGTCTTTTGAAGTCAAATGTGGGTTTTGGTTTACCTTTCTGATCAGACTACGAGCTGTTCTCTCCGAGAGTGTCCTTGGTCTTCCAGATCTCTTCTTGACCTCCACAGTTCCCCTCACCTGCCATCTCTTAATTATGCCTCGCACTGTGGAAACTGCAAGCTGAAAACGCTTTGCTATCTTCTTGTAGCCCTCCCCGGCATTGTGGGCATCAATTACTTTCATTTTTTCTGTCTTACACAGCTTCTTAGAGGAACCCATGGTTGCTGAGTGTTTGTACAAGGTTTGTGGAGTCGCCGTATTTAAGAAACCCTCAGATTGGCACCAGCTGGCACTCCCTAATGACAATTGTTGACACATGCTTCAGGACCAATGAGCTGGTAGAGGTCTGAGCTTGTAAAAAGAATCTGAAACTTTGAAACTCTCAGGGTGCCCCAACTTTTGCACATGCCAAAATTATGTTTTTAATTTTTGTAATTTTGTTCAATTTATAAAATAAAATGTAACTATGCATTAATGTTTCCTGACAATATTGTCTTTTTTTTCCATATACCAGAGAGACAGTAAATATGAATATACATTTTTAAATATATAAAATATGCTGTTTTTAAAGGGGTGCCCTGACTTTCGCACACAACTGTATATATATATATATATATATATATATATATATATATATATATATATATCAGGCTGCAACATATATAAATATGTAGCATCAAGATGTCCGTATATATTTACGTTTTCATGCTACATGTGCCTATTAGATAATAAAATCAGATCAGTGGTTGCTAATGATGTAGCAGTCTGTTGAAGCAATATATTTAGCCAATATTCCTTGTGACCTCAAAAATGCAATTCAACAAAAGGAACACTCAATAGGTTTGATGTGATTCCGTAAGAGTTTAGGCCTTTTCTTTTAAGTTTTGAGGTAGATTTTAAAACAGAACAAAATTAGTTCACTGATCAGTCACTGTCAGCTCCCACAAGTACTTAGGGTTTAATGGACCTAAAATTGAGCTTTTTTAACAGAATGTGAAAAGAGGTTGTTTTGTTAAATAAAGCCTAAAAATATATTGGAACATGTAAGCATACACCAGTGTAAAATGAAGAAGATGTTAATGACCATGATTAGATATCATTAGAGACAGAGCTGTTCCCAGGTATTTTTGATACAACCTGGGACATTAAATGACTTATCTGACATAACCAAGCCAGTTTCATATTATTTAATTTAGCATGTGTATTCCAGTCCTATTGCACTGTATGATAAATGGACTTAATGTGTTAAACTTGTTTGCCAGTACCAAAAAGAGTATCTCCTTCTCTTCGATTGATTTTATAGGGTGATGAATCTCAATGCCTTCTGTGCTAAAAGTCAAGTTTAAGTCATTTAATAAAGACAAAATCCAAAGAGCCTAAGGGCATAATCTTCTTTAGGTGAATCCCTTACTGCCTGATTTTGACATACAGTTGTACACAAAATAAATGAAAACGTGAAAAATGGTGTTAGCACCATCACCCTGTGGGGTGGTTTTCTTCAGCAGAAATGGGGAAGCTGGCCAGAGTTAATGGGAAGACATAAGGAACAAAACACTGGGAAAACCTGAAGAAAACTGGTTGGAACCTGCAAAAGACATCAGGTTGTGGTGGAGATCTATCTGCAGGCTAATGACCCTAAATATACAGTCACAGTTACTATGTAATGGGTTATGTCGCAGTGAAAGGCCAGATCAGCATCCAATGGAGAATCTGTGATAGGAGTGGAACATTTTGTTCCACTCCTATCTGTTGTTCTGCATCCAATGTGACTGAACAAAAACAATTTAGCAAAGAATGTGTTTGCAGCGGACTACGAGTCTTTTAAAACCTCAACATATCCACTGCTGTATAATATGAATGTATAAGAAAGTGGAATGAAGTGATTTAAATAATAGTCCGTTCAGACACTGATTATGTGGAAATGTGAATGTTAGAGCTGGTAAGAAATTCCGCAACAAGTTTTTAAAAGTGGTGGGGGGAAAAAATCATCAATCATAAATATCCCCGGCGTCACCGGCTAAAATGACGCCCATCCCCTGACATATACAATTTCCTGATCAACTTTTCCTTGTCCTACTCCGGAGCATCGCTTAAACCATATAAAAGCCTGGAGGGATATAAATGGACACAATCGGGGTTTGTTATCGGGATCCAGATCTGGAATCTTTCTGCAAAGGATTGTGTTGTTGTCAGCGGGAGGGAGACCTGTCCTGATTTTGGTTACCATGAACAACGGGCCGTTGCTAGGTTATGTTTTTGTGCAACATTTTGTATGTTCATCTCAGGAAATAAAGTATTTTTATTTCTAAATAATTTGCATCACTTAATGATACAAGAGCAGTTATCAAACAAAAGGTAGTAAATCTGAATTACAGGTGAATCACTCAAAAAACCTATATGAAACGGCTTCATTTCTGCCTGATCGCCAGCGCGTTTCATGGCAATGATCCATCGTTTTCAGTGTTCTGGATCCTTGGGAATCCTATAGAACGCTCTTCCCTTATCTCATCCGCGTGTGTTATGGCATCCTGGGGAGCAACAGGTATCCACCATGTTTACCGTTTCTAACTTTGGGTTAGCAGCAAATAAAAACAACTGCGGGAGACCCGCGGGAGACTGCCTGCCACAATGGCACCCATTCAATTTTAACTGTTGCATGCTGGGAGAAGTGACTTCAACTCCCGGAGCTCTATGGTGTAATCAAAATCCGTAAACTGTTGAAACCGCACCTTATCAACACTGAAACTATCTGTCTGCCCACATAAATATGGCACATTTTTATTTCACATACATATTCATAACACAATGAACACAGCATGTGTTGCATTTTGTATGTTCACTGTTTTGTTTTGGGGGGTTTTTTCTGGGTTACTAAGCGCTAGCTGTGATTCTTATCAAACCCTGTTATTAAAAGATCGAACATAGATAAATATAGTACTAGATTGACTATTAGAGGCTAAAATGGACCCAGGGTAGAAATGTTCTTTTAGTAAAAGTTACATGTGCCAATAAGCTATAGCCATAATATTGGCTAAGTATGTGCTCAAAATAATCCACCTGTTTTACTATTTATGTAGCACTCACACTAAGCAAGCACTAGCTGAAGGCATGGTTCCAAGATTACATATTAATTTTCTTAACCCAGAATACATGAAAAGCATTTAAATGCACATGTGTAGCATTAATGATAATATTGTCTGTTTACATATCTCAGTTTATTTTTTCTTCTTTTCTTCTCACACACAGCCACAGACGGACCAGGGACTAAGGGCCCTGGCCTTTTACCTTTTAGTGTTTTCAGTGCTTTTTGGAGCGTGCTGTCTTTACATTCGCAAAGCTCTTAACAATAGCCTCAGCAAAAATCCCATTTAGTTAAGAGCCCCTAGAAGACCTGTCTTGGGGCTAAAAACAGAATAGCTAAGCGTCAAAGAAGAGCAAATGTAGAGAAAGGAAGAGAAGCTGGAAAGCAGTGTGGATGATGCATCCTGTGTATTCACTAATGAAACCTAAAACATGTTTTTCTGCACCTTCATCTCAACTTGCACGAATTCCTGAAATCCTTTCCTCTTTAACTGTACATTATACTAATAGGATATTTTCTCACCTACTATAAGTTGAGTTTACTCCCCACCTCTCTTCCTCCCAAAAAAACTCACCACTTCAACTCTAGTCCAACTCTCTCCATCCCCTAAAGACCAGGCAATCTTCCCCTCATCTTGATTCCCCTGTTGGTATTGTCAAAATGATGGAAATAGCAGCAATTTCTCAGTGAGTTCAGCTCTCTAATGGTGATGGTTTTTTTCTGCTGGCATGAAATCGCTAACTTATCTCCTGGAGGGTAAGATCAAACGTCATCACTACTGTCAGGCTAGGTTTTATTCATTGCCTCCATCTGCCTACCTTGTTGTGATGAAGTGCAACAAAGCCTCGTATTTTATGTGCGGTAATGAAAATCAAATCTGACAAACTTGTTTATATGTTTATACCTTGGCTATGCTACAAACACAGAGGATCAACATATTTTTTTTACTGAATCCTCCAATGTTGTCTTTACACTAAGATAAACTATTACTTTTCAAAAGGTCACTCGCCAATGTTTTTGTTTTGATAAATGATTGCCTTTTATAGATCTTTTTACTCTTCATTTAAATTTAGGGCTCGATATAGACCTCATATTTTGTAATCATGACCAGCAATAGCTTGTTGTCTGTATTTTTTAGACAGCACAATATATTGAGCTGTGAAAAAAGTATCTGCCTCTCACAATTTCAACTGTTTGTGCTTTTTTGCCTTGATTCAGACCAAATTAATTTTGATATGATACAAAAATAACCTAAATAAATACATAAACCGGTATTCAAATGATGATTTTATTTATTATGGGAAACGACCTATCAAATGCAACCTAGACCAGTGTTACCAGAATATTTGGAAAGCTTACTTCCAATTTACATGTCCCAGCCAGGCCTTCCAGACCTTTAACACCAATTAACAATTAGTTTAATATTAACCATTTAAAAGCAGGGAAGCTGCTGAGGGAGGCTAAAAAACACAACATGCCCTGATCTACATAAATGGAAGTATTGATGAGAAACAACGTCCCAGACATCTATCATTCTGGAAAGGGTTACAAAGCCATTTTGAAGACAAATCACAGTCAGAGCCAACATCCACGAAAGGAGAAATATCTTCCCTACCAGAATTACTCAAAAAGTGCATGGTTGACTCATCCACAAGGTCACATAATTACCTAGAACATCAAAAGTACCACAGGGCTCTCTTGCTTTAGCTAAGGTCAGTGTTCTTGATTCAACAAGGCACAGGGCAAAAATGGAATGTGTAGGGGAGTTCCAAGGTCAAATCCACAGGTGGCTAAAAAAGAAAAAAAATGAAAACAGAAAAGCCAATCTTAAGTCTACCCAAAGAACATCCTGATGATCCCTAAGACTTTGGGAAAATGCTCTGTGCACTGACAAAAGCGTAATCTTTGAGTTTGTGTCGTGTTACATCTGGTGTAAAACTAACAGAGCATTATTTCATAAAAAGAACGTACTACCTGCAGTCAGATATAGCAGTGGTAGTATGATGGTCTTGTGCTTCTTTGCTAATTAAGCACATGGACAACTTGTAGAAATGAATGGAACCATGAATTCTGCCTTCTACCAGAAAATTCAGGAAAATGAGCAGGTATCATTTAGTGGCCTTAAGCTACAGCACACTTGGGTTATGCAGCAGCCTCACCAGCAGGTCCAACTCTGAATAGCTAAAGCAAAACACAAAAGGAAGTTTGTGGGGTGGCCTTAAGTTAAAATCAACAGAGATGTGGTGTCATGACAACAGGCTGTTATAGACTCACTGTAAAAGACTCACTGCTTGTAAATGCAAATACTTGATAGCAGTTGTTTCCACCAAGGACGGCACCATGGGGCCGGGTTGGTTTGGATTGACTTTTGCCATTAGTAAATTAAATAACAGTTCTTCTGTAAGGATCCAAATACTTTTTTTGTCAGCGCTGTGTAGGATATAACAGGCAGTGATGTGCAGTCACAGGATGCAACCATCATGACAAGTAAAAACAGTACTAACAATGACATTAGAAAACCAATTTGTCCACTTGTCTGTTCTATAAATCAGTTCTCTGTAAGATTTCAAAATTTTTATAGTCATAACTGCAGAATTTACACATTATCTGTTCAAATACATGGAAGAAATGTGGCGTGAGGCAGTGCTGTGCTGGGCTTCACCTCTGTTGGTGCTGTGTCACACACGATGAATGCATTTTTGTCTCCCTTTTTATCACCAATATACTTAATTGATTTTTATTTCGACTTTGACAGTCTGTCTGATATATTTAATAAACATATGAATGTGTATTTAGTCTTTCTGATCGGCTATAAATGTGCAGTGAAAATGTGCAGGATGAGACAGGAAGTACCATGCCTCACTGATTGGGGGCAGTGGTGAACCCCATAGGCACAACTGGCAACAAGTGTTCTTCTTTGGTGCATTAGAAAGACAGGTAAAAAAATGCAAACAAAAAGGCAAACTAAGTGGATTTTTACAACACAGTGACAGAAATATTTGTTGAGGAAGACAGGCACATGGACTTCATATACAAATAAATGTAAGATCATACACCATTCCCCCCCACACCAGCAAAAAAAGAAATGAATATCATTGGACCAAATATTAAATATTATTTTGCTTTTCTTTTTATTGCATTGTTGAATAGTATGGGATTAATTAAGGTATCATTTAAAAACAGCTAAAACAACAAAATGTTCCAATTATGTTCAAAGCTGAAATATAAGCTTCTATTTTGTTTTTTTTAGATAAGAGTCCAGAGGAGTCAGTGCATCATCAATCATGAAACTCACCACATGTCATTGTTATTGTGAAATATTGTTGAATAAATGGATAATTAAAGCAAAAGCAGATGCTGACCACTGGAAAAAGGAACGAGCTGCAAGGGTTGCTGTCTTTTACCTATCAAAGATTTTCATCTGTCAAACTCCCCCACGCCCTCACTCTTAACAATTTTCCTTCAAATAACACATCAACTTTGAGGACAAAATGTTTGCTTGATGCCTAAAATATCCCAACCAATGGTAAGATAACAGATAATCAGAGTTAGTCACTTAACCTGTCATAAGGTTATGTAATACTGGTACATGTAATAAAACTCCTAAGTGACGTTGGATTTTAAAATATTTATATCCAATGAGTTTGGAAACAATAAACAAAACTCTCGCCCCATGACAGCTGGAGATAGGCACCAGTCCCCCCCTCGCAACCCTGCATAGGAATGACGGGTACAGAAAATGGATGGATGGAGGTTAGTACTTGCATATATTAAAGGGGCTATATGCAATTTTCTGAAATTTAAACTCGCAACTGACCCCATGTGGCCAAAAACGGAAGTGCTCTTCCTTTCTGCTCGCTCTCGCCGGTCGCTCTCAATCTTCTATCTCTTCGGGCACTTGTCAGGGGTTTCACTTTCTTAGTCTTATGTGGAGTTACTGTTGGTGTCAAAGTTGTCCTGGGTCTGTTCTGTGTATTCGCACAATCCATTTAACTGCTTGCGAGTGCTGACTACCGGTAGTGGCAGAGTGATCTGAAACATTTAACATGAACGCGCTTGACGTCACATCCGCAGACAGCGCGGGAAAATCGGACCCGACAGAAAATAATAATAAATTGGATACAGGCTTATAAGTGCACCTACTGTGAGCTGACAAGGTGTCAGTATGCTCATCAGGAGATGTTTGAGTCATAAATGGTCATATGAAAAGGCTATTGTTACGTTTACTTTGGGGAAAATGTTGCCTATAGCCTCTTTAAGATTATCTTTAAGAGAGTTTTGCTTAAATTCCAGTGACTTTGGGCCGTGTAAAACTTGCTCTGGTGGTAGAAAGAAATGGCTAAATGTTTTTTTTTTCTTCTGCAAATAACAATATATTGCTGGGCATCACAAGGCAGCCTTCCTTGCCGAGAGCAAGGTGGGGTTAAATCATAGCTTTTTTTCTTCTTTTTTTTTTTTTCTTGAACCTGTTTAGCCTACAGTCAGTCATGATGGATGGGCCAACAAAGTGTGGTCTGCTGTGGGCTTCAGCTACTCTTAAATGTATGGGCAAATGGGAGGGAGGTAGAGAGCAGACAGAGAGATGGGATTGAGGGACTGGGGCAGATTTATGAGAAGAGGGCTGAATGAAGCTGATAGATGCCCAGGAAGGGGGCTAGACTAAAGTCACACACCGACTGAAGATGACCAAAAAGAATTTACACTGTAGGTGGGCTAAAAGCAGGGCAACTGTCATCTCGCAATTTGTCCTTGTCAGTCAGGAGAAAAATGATTGTCTACCTTTGATAATGCTGAAATGTAATCACCGGATGTGAACATAAAGATGCCTGGAATACAAGACTTCTCACAGCAAATGCTAACTGTGATAGTAGTGACTCATTGCACATATGGAACATGACCCCATGATGGCTTTGATGAGACAACATCAGAAATGAGATTAATCCAATATGCCTGAAAATAAAGGAGTAGGAACTGGCATGTAATTAATATAAACTCTAGATTACACTGCAAGAAACACTTGATAAGTGTGTTTCCTTGTTCTTCCAGTTGTTTAATGTAAACTTGGATTCTATGAAGTCCAAAGGTGTCTATTTTTGTAAACGCACCATATTGTAGTGACGCCTTCTTTTGATGCAATTTATGGTCTGCCAGACAGACCCTTTAGAATTGATGTAACTTTCAGTAGACATTACTTTCTTAAGTTAATATTTACCAGCCCTTTTATTAGGTACACCTTCATACACTAATAGCAGGAACTCTGTACATTTAAGCATTCACATTGTGAAGATGAGTTGCTTTAGTAATGAATGGGGCAGAATCAGGAAGAAAGGAGATTGAAGTTACTTTGAGGGTGACATGTTCACTGGTGCATGTTGGGCCAATTTGAGTATTTCAAAAACTGTTTATTTAGCACACAACTATCTTTAGGTTTACAGCAAACAGTCTGAAAAAGACAACAAAGTATTGAGTGAAAGGGCAGTTGTGTGAACAAAAATGCCGTGCTGATGTCAGAGGCCAAAGCAGAATAGGCAAACAGGTTGACAGAAATATATCAGTAGCTCAAATAGCTACAACCAAGATATATGGAGTATCTTCTTTGAATGCACCAAAAGTGTGACCCTAAAACATATGGACTACAGTGGCAAAAGACAACACTAGCTGCCACTCCTGTCAGCTAAGAATGAGACACTAAGGCTAAAATTTGCACAGGGTCAGAAAAATTTGACTGTAAAAAATTGGAAAAAAAACATTCCTGGTCCAAGAGTCTCAATTTCAGGTCTGACATTCTGATGATAAGGTCATAATTAGTCATAAATAACATGAAAGCATGGATCCATCCATCCCTGGATTCAGGAGAGGCTACAGTTCAGGCTCCTGGTGGTGGTGTATTAGTGTAAGGAATATTTTCTCGGCACACTTTGAGCCCCTTGGTTCCAACTGAGCATCGTTTAAATGCAACAGCCTACCTGTGTGCTGATGCTGACCATTTCTTCCCTCTTATGACAACCAGTTGAACCATCTTCTAATAACAAATATGACCATGAGAATGAGTTGTTTGTTCTCCAGTGCCCTCCATAGTTTCCAGATCTCATTCCAGTAGAGCACATTTGGAATTTGGTGTAAAGCCAAAAGCGGTCCAGCCAATGTATTCCTAACAATGTGTCTTGTAAATATATTTAATAATCCATAATTCCACAGACACAAAATCTATATTTTAGCCAATTAAGTCGCCAGACTTTAATCCAACAGAATACCTTGGAATTAATAGAAAGAAAAAAGCAACATATAATTTTTTATGTGAAATTGTGATTTTAATCACCTTTACAGCCGATAGCATCCTTGTATATATATTTTAGATAGTAAAGTATTCAAGACAAAGGAACAAATATTTCAAAGGAAAAGAACATTTAAAAAAAACTCTACCTTTATGATGACTACTATGACACTTGCGGCTCTATTTACTCCCAAAAGGACGAGCTTTGGATTGTTCTGGATAAACTGTCAGATCTTGATAGTATAGGAGATCCCTTCAAAACACTACAAAATAGACTTAGCAAAACACCCCATTATTCTCACCCTTATGCTGGGCATTTAAGAAGATCAAAGCATAACAACTTGACTATCAATAATTCAGTTGGATTCTGGAGAGTACTGTGCCCTTAACCTGACTCTCAACAGAGCAAGGCACTGGCTAAGATGTTTGGCAAACCCTTCAATTTTTTAAATATATTTGTTTCAAGCTTTTAGTCTCCCTCCAGTGAATGTCACTGGATAATGTGTGGTGTGTAAGTTTTTCACCATTCCATACAGATAGACTAAGGACACCTTTTTTCCACACATGTAGAAGAACTTCTCTTGGTATCTAAACTGACTTTGATGTGTTTTCTTTGATCCTTTGGTCTAGCAAGTGTCTTTGTAGATTTTCAGTGAAAACATGAGTAGAAACCAATTTAACTTTTTTTTAATCAGTTCTTGAAAACGTTTCATATGTCTCCTCTTCCTCAGATCGAAGTGACTGGAATAGTGACCTAGATAATATGGGACTTTAGAGCAGTGACATGTGCTGATGTTTATGACTGCTAAGGCACTAAATCCTCTGGAGTCGAATGTACAGATATGAACCCCAAATAGAAGCTCACAAATCAGCTTTGACCTTAGTTAAAATATTTAGTTATTTTGTACGCTTTAAATCATGCTTTAATTAATTCCATACCATCAAATTAGAATTTTTACAATTCACATGTTTGTTTGTCTGCGATGGACTGGCAACCTGTCCAGGGTGTACCCTGCCTCTTGCCCCTTGACCGCTGGAGAAAGGCACCAGCCTCCCGCAACCCTGCATAGGATGGACGGGTACAGATAATGGATGGATGTTTGTTTGTTTGTTTGTTTTTTGCTTTTTGGCTGATCTCTTTTTTAAATACAATTGTCAATGTTGTGTGATTTTACCTGTATTTGTGTATGAAGTCCATGCACCTATCCTTCTCCACACATATCTACATCATTCTATTAAAAAAAAACGTCCTTGTTTGCTTTAATTTTTAAAAATCTGGCTGCTTCAGTGGAGATGATTGCCAAGGAGGAGAGCCGTCCTGGAACGGTTCAATCCTGACTGTATGTGTTCAGTCTTTTTAATGCATAGTAGAAGAGTATATGGCAATGCTGCCCATTGTGCCTATGGGACTCACCACTGCCCTGCTGCACAGTACTTTCTACCTCCTCCTGTTTATTTTCATTGTGCATTTTTGGCCATTCAGAAATATTAAACGGGTCACACACATTCATGAAATATTTTAGACAGACTGTGGAATTTCTGCATGTGTACTTCATGTGTAATCTAACATGAAAAAGAGAGAAATCAATGGACATGCGCTCACTGCCTGCATCAGTCAGTGTATGTGATGCAGCCCCAGTGATGAGGCACAGCTCATCATCATCCAGTACTTAAACAGGCAATGCATACTTCAGTGATTTTGACCATAACAAATTGAAATCATAGAGAAAACAAAATTATAGAGCAGTCAAGTGGACAATTTGATTTTATCTTATTATTAATAACAATTTACTAGTCACAATGACCTCACCTGCATCCCCTTGACTGAACATCACTGTTTGAGAGATTTTTGAAGTCACTTTTGGTATTCTCCCTTAACATATTGTGGACTAGAAAAACTTCTTGTAAATATCCACTTAGTGTATGCACAGACAAAGCAAAAAGTCAAAAGTTCATATTTTATTAATGCAACCTGTCTATTGGTGGTGGTGGTCAGAGGGCCCGATGACGCCAGTGTTTGGCAGCCTCGCTTCTGTCAGTGTGCCCCAGGACAGTTGTGGCTACAATGTAGCTTACCATCACCAGTGTGTGAATGGGTGAATAACTAGCGTAAAGCGCTTTGGGGCCCTCAGGACTAGATAAAGCATATACAAGTACAGCCCATTTACTATGATGCTAGATGTGATTTATTAGAGTCAATCAAGCAAATAGGATACTAACTCCAGCTATATTTTTTCTACAGCAAAGTTGCCCTGGGAATTGTAGCCAACCAATGGGAGATGTGAAGAAAAAAAAAGTTAGATCGAGTCAAGTAAATACAAAGGCATTTTATAGTAAAGCACAGCTGTACTGTTGTACCAATGTGACTTAGGTCTGACGGAAATGTTGCGGCATGATCTTGAACAGGTCTTTCATGGTTGAAATCTCTCCAGCGTGGATGCAATAAAAAAAATTCTGCAAACATTTGTCCAGACTAACATGGTGGGCTCCTTCCCAGTTATTGCAAATGCTTGTTGGCAGTTAGATGTCTCCATGAGTGGCAGAAGCTTTTAGAAATGGGGGTAGTGGTGGAGGGATGTTTTTTACAGTCAGGTTGGATACCTTTTTTCAGCTTAATATATTGAGTCATCATTTAAAAATGCAGTTTTTGAATTAACTTTGTCTAATATCACAATTTGTTTGATTGAACGGAGAAATTTAAATCTAATATAAAAATAAAACAGAACGAATCTCCTGAGGGGGGGCTTCTTTTTTTACAGCTCTATATTAACAGGAATAATTCAAAGTATTTTTCATTTTCAGGTGAGAAAACAGTAAGTACAGACTACATGTAGAAGAAAAGAGCAACCCCTAAAAGATGGAAATAGGACAACGGAGTGGATGGGAGAGCCATAAGGGAGTTTTGTATCTAGTAACAGTGTCATTTTTGTCAAATTTGATGAGCGAGGGACTCTGGTTAGCTTTATGGACCAATTCTTTTTTCAGTGGTCCCATCCATCAGTGAATATAGCAGGCCTAGCTTTGCACATACAGGCACATACACCCCTAAATAATTTGGTGTTTATTTTCATAGCTTCAGACAAGGAACCATACACCTGATCATACTTGAGTCATGTACATATTCACATTTACAGATTTTATGAAACAGAGCAAAAGTAAAATAATTTTTTCAGATCTTTTATTCAGATGAGTTTGGGCTTGGGTTTGCCTCCGAATGGCATCCCCACAGCAAAACACATTGTTCTGCCTGGATATGAAATCTAGGCTGAGTAGAAAGAGCTACTAAACTTTGGCACTTGAAAGCATGGATGAGAAGTAGCATGAAAGCTTTACAGTTTCCATGTTATTTCTGATCGAATCTGGCGCATAGGCAAACTTCACAGCCAGAGAATAAACCCCAGAGGCAACTAATAAATATGGGCATTCAAACAGCTAATGCTTCACAGACTCCATGTTAATCCTACGGGGGGTGAAGAAAATACAACTCATGCGAAATAGCAGTTTGAGAAAATAAAAAAAAAGAAACATCTGGCAGAATTAAAATCAACTCACAGGTCTCTCCGATTATGGCAATGGGAATATAAACAAAGTTCTAAAAAAGAAGAAATGTAAGTTCAGCTCTGATGCCCTGGCCGGCTCACATATTCCCTGATTCGAAGGAAGCAAATCAAACACACCATTGTTCTGCCATTTAGCTGAGGCAAAATTAATCAACACAGGCAATACAAATTTCTAACAAGGCACGGATTTTAAATTACAGAGAATGTGAACAGGAAAATTACAGTTGCTCTGATTAGGAAGTTAGTGGTGAAGATGTAGGAATACATACAGTGGCGTGCAAAATTATTCGGCCCCCTTGAATTTTTCAGCATTTTGTCACATTACAGCCACAAACATGAATTAATTTTATTGGAATTCCACGTGAAAGACCAATACAAAGTGGTGTACACGTGAGAAGTGGAAAGAAAATCATACATGATTCCGAACATTTTTTACAAATAAATAACTGAAAAGTGGGGTGTGCGTAATTATTCAGTCCCCTGAGTTAATACTTTGTAGAACCACCTTTTGCTGCAATTACAGCTGCCAGTCTTTTAGGGTATGTCTCTACCAGCTTTACACATCTAAAGACTGAAATTCTTGCCCATTCTTCTTTGCAAAACAGCTCCAGCTCAGTCAGATTAGATGGACAGCGTTTGTGAACAGCAGTTTTCAGATCTTGCCACATATTCTCGATTGGATTTAGATCTGGACTTTGACTGGGCCATTCTAACACATGGATATGTTTTGTTTTAAACCATTTCATTGTTGCCCTGGCTTAATGTTTAGGGTCGTTGTCCTGCTTGAAGGTGAACCTTCGCCCCAGTCTCAAGTCTTTTGCAGACTCCAAGAGGTTTTCTTCCAAGATTGACCTGTATTTGGCTCCATCCATCTTCCCATAAACTCTGACCAGCTTTCCTGTCCCTGCTGAAGAGAAGCACTCCCAGAGCATGATGCTGCCACCACCATATTTGACAGTGGGGATGGTGTGTTCAGATTGATGTGCAGTGTTAGTTTTCCGCCACACATAGCGTTTTGCATGTTGCCAAAAAGTTCCATTTTGGTCTCATCTGACCAGAGCACCTTCTTCCACATGTTTGCTGTGTCCCCCACATGGCTTGTGGCAAACTGCAAACGGGACTTCTTATGGTTTTCTTTTAACAATGGCTTTCTTCTTGCTACTCTTTCATAAAGGCCAACTTTGTGCAGTGCACGACTAATAGTTGTCCTATGGACAGATTCCCCCACCTGAGCTGTAGATCTCTGCAGCTCGTCCAGAGTCACCATGGGCCTCTTGGCTGCATTTCTGATCAGCGCTCTCCTTGTTCGGCCTGTGAGTTTAGGTGGACGGCCTTGTCTGGGTAGGTTTACAGTTGTGCCATACTCCTTCCATTTCTGAATGATTGCTTGAACAGTGCTCCGTGGAATGTTCAAGGCTTGGGAAATCTTTTTGTAGCCTAAGGCTGCTTTAAATTTCTCATTAACTTTATCCCTGACCTGTCTGGTGTGTTCTTTGGACTTCATGGTGTTGTTGTTCCCAACATTCTCTTAGACAACCTCTGAGGCCGTCACAGGGCAGCTGTATTTGTACTGACATTAGATTACACACAGGTGCACTCTATTTAGTCATTAGCACTCATCAGGCAATGTCTATGGGCAACTGACTGCACTCAGACCAAAGGGGGCTGAATAATTACGCACACCCCAGTTTTCAGTTATTTATTTGTAAAAAAACTTTGGAATCATGTATGATTTTCGTTCCACTTCTCACGTGTACACCACTTTGTATTGGTCTTTCACGTGGAATTCCAATAAAATTGATTCATGTTTGTGTCTGTAATGTGACAAAATGTGGAAAAGTTCAAGGGGGAATACTTTTGCAAGCCACTGTAGGACCTTTGGACCTTTTCTTTCAATGGGGATTAATAAAGACATATGCTAAGACTGAGGCATGCAAAATGCCGATGCCTTTAAAAATGTTGAAGCTTTTTTTTAACCTTAACACATTACAACTAGGGATGTGTATTGGCAAAAATCTGGCGATACGAAATGTATCGCGATACAGGGGAGAGAATATATATCGAGATACTATGAGTAAGACTATATATTGTGATTTTTAAAACTGAATTTAACTCTAGGAAAACTGTCACAGCGTTCTAAACACGCCAACCTGTTTCATACTTTAACACATTCAGTTTTATTACTAGATCTAGTTGATCCACTGGAATGAAGAAGTTGAAAACAGACACAAACTACCAGCCATACATATTAATTTTACTACAAAAATTACTGTCATCATTAATGGTTCCATTCAAATCTTTAAAAAAAATAATATTTTTGTTTTGAATATCGATACAATGTCGGGAAATAAAATATGGCGATATATCGGTCTATCAATATTTTCTTACATCCCTAATTACAACCAGTAACATCAATGCATTTCATTGGGATTTATGTGATCGACCACAAATGTTTTAATCACGTCTCAGATTCTATGTAAGATTTAGGGTTTGGATGTTGAATTGTTCATTTTAAAATTTGAATAATTTGAACCCTTCCTTTGTGGCTGTGGATATGTGTTTAGCATTGCTGTCCTTCTGGAAGTGTTTTGCAACCACTTATAGGTTTTCCTTCATGCTTGTCCTCAATTTAGATCCATGCATTTTCCCATCAACTGTGCATACTCCCTGTCCCTACTAAAGTAATGTTTTCTGACAACACGCTACCACCCCCATGTTTCATGGTGAGGTTGGTGTGTTCAGGGTCATTGGGAGTGTTTTGTCATATTTTTTCAAGTTCACCTTTTGTCTCTTCTGAACCTAACACGTTTTTCCACATGTTTAGTCTCCACCATGCTATTTATATAATGTGGTGTTGTAATTGGTGCCATCGGGCGCATCATTCTTTTCTTTGTGCCGTCGGGGGTCAGAGACCACTTCCCGTTAAGACTCAAGCCTAGTTTATGCTTCTCCATCTGCAGCTGTGCAGAGAGACGCAGCACCATTATCCATCGACGCAAGGGCTCTCCGACCAGCACACAAGAATGGACGGGTATAGCCCAATTTCTTTACTATCCATCGAACACAACATAGAGCACGAGGTTATAATTGGTCAGCACAACATCATTTCACCAGAACAGTGCTCTAAAGTTGATGTGATAAGAAGTCAGTTCAGCTTTTGGGCACTAGATGCTTTATTTTGCTAGGCCAGATTATCTAATATGGTCTTTTGGCGATTTTGAACACCAGGAGATGTAGAGAACAACAAAACAGACCACTGAGTTTGTTTTTTTACATGCATTTTGAGAGTATTCAATAAGCTATATTTTAGTACAAAGTTTTCCAGCTCGATCGAAACTTGCTCTCTGTCAGACATTGCTCCTTGAGTGGGTGTGTGTTTACAAGCTGAAGTAAATAAACTGCCCTCGACCAGAAACATCACTGCAATGGTAGACAGACCCGCCAGAAAAGGTCTGCACCCCCTGCTGTCCTGGTGAAGAATTGGAAAACGTCTCCGTCAATACGTGTGCGTGTGGGTGCAAACTTGCTGACGAAACTAGTCTTTACCAAGTGGTTTGAGAGAACGTGTAGGAGAACAATTGGTAACAATTAGGCCTAAAGCTTACCATACAACCTGTTTTATGTTGTTTTATGTTTTTGTGACTTAGTTTAACACATTATAATTCCTTTATAGTTCGACTTTGTGGGGACTACAGACCATTTCGGTCGAGTTAAATGCTTTCTTGAGCTCTGGTGAGTTAGCATGTTGCAGTCGCTAACCGCTAGCTTCTTGGATAAGTGTCTGTCAGTGTACGATACATTTATATTGGTTCTTAAAGCGGAACAAAAAGCTGCTGTAATGAACATGTTCAATGGTTGTTACTCTGTTTTTATATTATTTTATTTTATCTATATCTATATTTTTACTTTGCCCTCTATGTTGCTCAGACATGTTCTTTTCTGATTGTGAGCACAACAAATATTGTTTTGACAGTGTCACAACTATCACTCACAAAAGGTATGATATTAAAAATGTAGCCAGGTGCTGAAATAACAACAGCTTTCACAAGTAGTGTTATCATTTCCTTTAGAATGTCTCTGCTGATTGAATCTTTCAACATTTCCTTTGACTGTTTTTGAAAGTGAGGTCATCAGAGGAATATGTTATTTTTACTCAAAGTCCTCTGGCCTTATAAGGTTGTTTTTAACCTGACTAAGATTTATTGCATCACAGTAAAAAATGTAAAATGTGTTGTTGACTTTATGAAATCTATATATTATTTTTGAGAAATTGAACAAAAGAAAATGCTATGACATTATGACACAGGTTAAACATGTTAATGATTATAACACGGTATAAGGTTACACTCATAGTGAAACAGTTTATTTCACTGTCAAAACAGTCATGGGAAAATAATAAAAGTATTCTCTTGTTGTGTCCACAATGTTTAAGACGAAAAATAGTAGCCAAGTCTTCAAATCAAATGCACTTTAAAAACGTGTCATCAGGAAGAGTGACCACTTTTATTAAACCATGAATTTTAGCAGTTTGGAAATTACAGGTGAGTGAAATTATATTTTCTCACGACTATAAAATAACTTAAAAGGTGCTCTAAGTATTCATCAGTGTTTTTGTGCTTTTGCAATATTAAATAAATGCAGTTTGAAGCATCTGTTTGAAAAACAAAAGCTTTAAAGTTCTGACTGCATTTACATTATATATGGTTGGGATGTTGGGATAAAATAAATGCTTGTAGTCAAGGAAAAAATGTTGAAAAGTGATGACAAGTCCTGACTGATGTTCATATACCATCTTGGACATTTGGTATGTAGAGGAGATAAAAGTCAGGGCTTTATCTCTTTTGTGCCTTTCATTTGAGGAGTTAATCTTATCAGAATAACATTAAATTATTCATGAGAAATTATGTATTGTAAAGAGAGATTCCTATCAGTCACTAAGTGAATTAAAGGTGAAGGATTTTTTTATCAGTACATGTAGCCAAAGTTTTCTTTTTCTTTCTTTGTTACATTGTCATGTTTTAATGCAAATAAATGAAAATGAATATCACAGTCCCAGATGGTCCTACTATTTGATCAGCTTTTGTGCTTTCATTTGGTCCAATTTTGAAGATCACAAATTTGATTCTGAGTAGAATCCTTTCAGGCAAATGGCAAAACTGTCATAAAAAGTCTCTTAGAAGAGATATAGAGAGAGGAAAAAATCGACCTTGACAGATCATTTGACAATGCTACATGAATAATAAATCCTAATTATCTTTTTATAGACTAAAAGTAACTTTGACTCTTCTGTCCTGAAACTACTATATTTTATATCTGCATTTAAGTTTACATTAAGAATCTATCAGGCTGTTTCCTATCTTGCAATTTGTGCTGGTGTATTGAAAAACATGTTACACAGATGAGGAAATGAAAGCAATTCTGTGGAGCGTCATGCCGTGTCCCATCTTTGTTGCACTACAGTTCTGAATCAAGCATTTGTTTTTGGATCAAGAGTCTGGAATTTACTAGTCTCCACATTGTGAGAGCAGAGTATGTTACTTGTGCTGTGGTTTAATCTTGTGTTTTTTTCAGATTTAAGAGAAAACTAACAGCCCCAATGTAGTATTAAAATTAAAAGCCGAATTTATCTGAAAGTTGGTTATGCTGGCAGGTTCACTTTCTGTTTCAAGCATCCGGTAAGGGGAGTGACATCCAGAGAGGGTGTTTGCCTAGTGTTGCATGAGTTTAAAGAGCAACTCACCCCCCTACCAGAGTTTTACTCCACCCACCTTTCCTGCTTGAAAAATGCGCCAAAAGGAGGCTTTGCCTGGCAGATCGAGGGACGCGCGGGGGGAGAGGGCCAGGCTTAAACAGTCTTGCCTGGTGATCATATTACACTACGGTGGCTGTGAATGTATGCTACAATGTTAAAGGATGGCGATGGCACAGTGTTATTTATGTAAAGCAGCATATCTTCCTACAGCACTGACACAAAAAGTCCGATAAACAACACAGTGACAGGGGTATCAGTATAATACGAAAAATAGATAAAATAATTTGAACTGCATTCAACAAATATCATTACATTTTCAAACAAGAATATGCAGAGGAGTCCATAAAACTCCAACTGCAATTCTATTTACATATAAATAAATGCATAGACCCAATGCATTATACTGCATCACAAAATATTGCTGCTGTCAGAGAGAATACTTTTTTCTCCCAAAGCAAAACTTTTTAGGAAATGAAAATAAAACACAGAACAAAAAAACGTCTTGCATAAATTCATACTCATTGTTCGAAGTTACGTTCTCCTTTTCATACTTTTCAATTGAAATATGTCAATGAAAGCCTAGAGAGATGTGAAGGTGATCAGTAGAGATAATTTTCATAAGAAAACAAAATCAACTAATAATTAAGATACGTTTCTACCTGACAACAACGATATACTGGACAACTGAGAGCAATGCATCTTCATTTTGAAACAGATGTATGGACTTGCAGTATCTTTCGGTTTGATGATTAAGATCCAGACTCTGACATGCTGTAATCTGACAGATGTACAGCCTTGATTGCTTCTAGTTTCTCTCTATCATTTGCAACTGTGCTCAATGAGCCTACCGGTGAGCAATTTTCAAATTTAGGCTGTTAAAGTAAAATGGTCCACTTTTGTCTTCACAAGATGTGCTCTTGAATTTCAAACAGCACTCTACCTTGTTTTCCACATCTCGCCTATAGCAACTGAAAAGCAACCATCTTATTTCTAAGCAGACAGATTAGATTATTTAAAGGAATAAGTTAATAGGAAACTGAGAATGGATTACTATAACTGCAGAAGCATAGAAGAGTTGAAAATTTATTATAGCTGAATATATGGCCGCTTAGCAATCTGTCAACACTTGTGGAGCTCGGCTGCGCTGCTGAGGCTTCTCCTTCACACCCGAGCCGTCAAAAGAACCACTTGAGTTGACTAATGTACCATCACTTCTTCTCATCCTTATGCAAATATATGCAGCAAAGGCGCCCCAAAGTCTAATCAGATCATCCACTGTCTAGGGGATGCAATGTGAAAAAAAGGAGGTCTATGGAATTTTCTACTGATGTCTTAAAACATGAAGCTATGAGAATTTGAACATTTTGAATACGGGGTCCATTCACTAGAGAAATAAAAACAAAACAGAGCAAAAGTTTTCATATACCTTGAACATTTTCACATTTTCAACATTACAACCACAAATTTTAATGTATTTTATGAGACAGACCATCACAAAGCAAAACCTAAATGTTAAGTGGAACCACCTTTTATTGCAAATAAAGCCACAGTTGTCTTGTGTATCTCTCTGCCAGCTCTGCACATCTACAGACTGTGTTGTGGGTTTATGTCTGCAATTTGTCCGGGCGATTCTAAAATATGAATATTATATGATCTAAGCCATTCCTTTGTAGCTTTAGGTGTTTGTTCAGGGTCTTTGGCAGGTTTCCTTACAGGACTGCCTTGTACCTAGCTTAATTTATATCCCCATCACCTCTAACTAGCTTCACTATCCATTCTGAGGAAAAGCATTTTAGCAGCATGATGCCGCCACCACCATGTTTCTCTACTGTATGTGGATGGTCTATTCAAGGTTTTTCAGGCCACTTCACAACACATGTCATCTCAAGACATTCAAAACAGTATTCAGTTAAATTACATACATTTTATTTGAATCCTAGTTATAATACAGGTGACCCGTCTGGTGTGTTCCTCAGTCCTAATATTGTTTGTTCTTTTATGTTCTCTGACAACCTCTAAAGTCTTCATAGTATACAGCTGTATTTATATAAACACTAAGTTACACACAGGGTGACTGGTATTGTCTGTATGTTGATCACATACATCATGTATCAGTGTCCAAATAATGAAAGTCAAACGTGATGTTACAAAAAAAATGCAGAATTATCCTTTAGAGCGCTTACGGAACTTGACATCTTGTATCCACACTTTGCGGCCTGACGTCAGTGAAGGTAGAATATGTGTGTGTGCGTGTTTGTGTGCGCGCATGTGCACGCGTGCGTGTTAGAGACAGCGAGAAGGGGTTGAGAAAGATGGAGGATGGAGGAGGGGATGGGGCGAGGGGGGAGGGGGTTCCACCGTGAACGCGCCTGACGGATCCCCGGCGGAGAGGGCAGCGAGAGCGCGCATCTTCGTCGTCCGCTCATGAAAACACTGCAGGGGAGCCAGATGCCCGACTGCGAGTCGCTGCCTGTGGATCCTCATCCCAAATGCCAGAGCAGGCGACACATCTCATCCCACCACACAGAGGAGGAGGAAGAACAAAAAATAGAGGAGTGAGATAATATGCTTTTTGTGATTTCATCTTTCACATCCAACTCGCTCTCTCTCTCTGTTTCAGCGTCTGCTTTAAATGAAGAGCCTCTTTGGACTTGGAGTACCGGGCATCGTTAGAAGAAGAAAAAAAACACCCCGTTATTCCACTGCCGCTGCTGCGGTGCTGCTTATTGTGAATTTGGAATATGTCGTGCGGCTCTATGCACCAAACCATGGAGATTATATCACGTGGATTTACGCTTTTTAACAAAACTGGACATCTACAGTAACATCGTTTAAGTTTTGTCATTTTGGATTGCGTTGCCCCTCTCTTTTTTTTCTTCTGTTCTTTTATTTGATCTGTGCCTACTTTTCACGATTTCATGTCTAGATTTTTCTTTAACCTTTTCTTTAGATTGTTTATTTATTTTATACTTTCTCCATTTCCCTTCCTTTTTTGGACTCGATGAAGTGGGATGCCTCACGGAGAACATTAGTGGGGCACGTCACCAAAACGTGAATGAATAATAGTCCCCTTCTCCGTCTGAGACGTGCCATGGATGGAAAACTTAACTTATGTCCACGGAACCGATCGGGGAAGAGCCTCCTCCTTGAATAACTGCTGCTGACAGCGACCAGGTAAGGCGAGCCTATCGGCAAAAACACACAACTTTGTCTCGCTTGTGCGTATTTGTGTATTTACTCTGGTTTGGACGATCATTTCTGATGTCGCATCCAGCTCGCAGCTTCAGCCTGTTTGGATAGGCTTTTCACAAGGTATGAGTCAAATCGTCTGTTTTTTAGTGTGCGGTCTGGGAGATGAATCACAAGTGGGACCGCTGACAACTCAAAAATTCACAACCCCTAAACGAGGAAGCAGGGAGATTTTTTGGATTCTCGCCCTTAAAACCGACCTGGAACTTTGCGCATTGGCCACACGGAGGCATGCACACACACACACACACACACACACACACGCACGCACGCACGCGCAAACACACTGCTATTTCCACTTTCCAATGTACTGTTTGTAGACGCATTTGCACGCTCACTGGTTTTCGCTTGGAAGGCGTAAGGAGAGGGGGGGGGGTGTTGCAAGTTGATATCAGATCACATATTTATTTTCATTTGGTAGAACCAATTGTTGGCATAAGGATGAACGGTCCGCGGTGTGATCATAATGATTTTCCGTGCGCAACTGTGCGCATGTATAAGTGAGCGGGCGCCTCCCGCCGTTTAATGTTAACGAGGATGTACGAAGGAGCGAGCACGGGGAAGAAGGGGGTACTGGCAGAGCATCGTGCAACAGAGAGCCCTTTGAAAGCTGCGCTATCGCGGCGTTTCGTCTGCGCCTGCCGCAGTGCTGCGTCGCGTGGTGTTAAAGCTTCGCTCTGCCGGTGCGCGCGGTTGAGCAAAACTCCTCGTCAGAACCGCTCGCCTTTAGGAAAGCGAGCAGGTGGCTCCCGCGTGACGCTGAACGAGAACGACAACCTGGGACGCGACGGAAAAGGGAGTGCAAAGGAGCCTCCGAGCGTTCTCTCCCTCTGTCTTGTTCCTCTCTGCCATCTGTTGAGCGTGGGGAGTGTGCGCTCTCTTCTTCACGCACCTTTAATACAAACCCCTATCTCTAACGACCATCAAATCCCTGCTAAATATTCATTAAAAAGTTGCTCACATGGCAGCAGGAAGCTGAATGGTTTTATTCCTTTTAAAATGCCATCTTCGGTATGTTAAACTTTGTGGTGCTAGTTGTGCGGAGGGAGATGCATTGATTCATAGGCAGCGTCTGTGTGTTTGGTTCAGTTAAGATTGACAGGTCACCAGAGCCCATGGTTTGCAGTGCCTTGCAAAAGTACTTAAGCATTGTGAACTTTTTTTAGTTCGTCACATTACAGCCACAGTAAATCTTTTGGACTTTTTATGTGACAAACCAACAAAAATAGTGCATAACTGTGAAACGAAAAGGATACATAGTCTTCAACATATTTTAGGAGTTTAAAATCTGTGACAAGTAAATGTATTCAGCCTGGGGCACCCCCAGAAGGGTATCTACTAATGTTTTTGGAGGGTACACCAACAATAAAAGTCTTTTCTGGAGTTTCTTTTAGATTTGTTGCAAAGTTGGAATTTTGAATTTATGCCTGATGGGAAATGTCTGTCTGGTTGAGGACCTGCCTTCCCAGTGGTAATGGTGTGTTGAGGGTGAGATGCAATGTTGGTTGTACTCCACACACTGCCTTTTGGATGTAATCTAACATGTTTAGTTTTGGTCTTATCTGACCAGAGCACCTTCTTCCAGATGTTTGCTGCATCTTTAAATAGTACTTCTTATGACTTTCTGTCAACACTAGCCCTAGGCAGAATTTTGTTCTGGCTCCAACCTCCACTTAAGCCCACCCACCCAGCCACCACCAGACCACAGACCACTTTTTACAGTGAATCTAGGAAACGACTGTAAGATATGCTTTGTTTTTGCTCAACAATAATGATGCTCCCTTGATATTGTTCATCAAATAGACTAAAAGCCCATATAAAAAATTACATTTTTTATTTTTGTTTTTAGTTAATTTACACAGAAATTCTTTGGGAAAAAATACATGGCCAGAAGTTATCCTTGAAAGCTTAGATAAACATAAAAACTATTAAATTAGTAGTAGGTTCTAAGAACCTTCTGTTAACAAATCACTGGAATTAAGACATATGAGTAATAAGGCCATTGGCATTTGTTTATACAGAACTCTATCTGCAGAACTGAACCTTTGTAAAGTAGGAATATGTTCTTTTGTACAAGGGCTCACTAAAGCTTTAGCATTCCCTGAAAATGATTAACAAGCAAATCTTCCAAGCCACCTTCAAACGCTGAAAAGACAAAGATTAATGACCTTTGACAATGCTGGAATTTCCAGATATAGCTATGTTTAAAGTGATGGAGCCTGCAAGATCACAGCTTGCACCATCTTAACGCTATACAAATGCAATGATACATGCATGATCCTGGAGAGACATCCACTGCAGGCAAACAGTTCCGGATTCAGCACCATGGACAACGGCCAGAGAAGCACGAAAACACTTCTAACACAGCTGTTAACTATTAGAGAGTATGAGCAAGAGTTATAGGTGAGTAAGGGTGGGGTTTTCTTATTCTTTATTCCAGAGAAAGTACAAAATCCCCACTCTAGAGATAGACAATAAGGTACAGATATTGTTTTTAAAAAAAACTAGACAATTTTGACTCATAATTTAAAAAATGCTTTTAAGTTAATAAAGCTCAAGCGATTAAAGAATGTTACTGAAAACTGTTCCATTCTATGATAATAGGACTATTAACTACAACTTAAAAGGAAAGCAGCCTTAACTGTTAAGCTGAGGAAATTCTGTTTGTACAATTTGGTAGCTGGACTTATTCAATATTTTATTTTATTTTGGATTTAATTGCTGTTAAATTTTTCATTTGACAAGACATGATATATTGCAGAGAATAACAGCACATGATTCAGGTCCTCTAAGTTGTAGGGGTGTGCCGATTCACCATAAATCGATTAATTGAGATGTGAAACGTGAAAAATCTATAGCGATTCAAAAGTGTTCAAAAATCCTTTATTTCTCACGATATTTACATGAGAGAAAAATAAAAGTCCGGTGTGCCGCACGGACATTTTTAGGGGACGGACCGGCAAAACAGTATGGCTGCAGCTAGTGTTTCAGCCATGCATCGCGAAATTTATAATATACAGCAAATATTTTACACTTTAGTTGTGAAAGAAGCACATTTGTTGTTGTGTATCATGTTAGCAGCAACATCTTCTTTTCCCTGAACATGTCCACTTTTTCGGTGCTGTCCGGGGGGTCCTCCCCAAACGCAGTGCGGGGCAACTCATGTTTACCAGATGTCAGCCCAAGTGTAGCTTTAAGCATGAAACACAAAGGACATTCCATTCCAGTTGCGACTAAGGTGTGGCGGAGAGAACTGGCAGATTTGTTTCTGTGTATGACAGGTGACAAAATGACGCAAAAACTATGAAAACAATGTCAGTCAAGAGTTCTGTATTAAATTGACAGTGAAAAAAACAAAACAAAGACTGGAGTATACACTTCAAGTGTCTTTTGGAGAATCCTGCTTTTGTATTTTCTATTACTTTGAATAAAAAAATAATGCTTATTTTCCCAGAGTATAATTTCAGATGATTGTGTCATTTTTGTCACGTATGACTTAAAAAGGGAGCTATTATTGTTATAGGTCTATTTTCTAATACGGACGATTGATTATTTCTATTTAGATTTTAAAGTAATTTCTGTAATGGTTGACTTGTAACAGCTGATCTGAAGTATATTTAATGGTTCTTTTTAACCACATAGAGCAGGAATACTTTAAATATGTTAAAATCAAAAGTCTTCTTTATTTGTGGTTTGACATGAACAAAAGACAGGACATCAATTGGTTTGGATACTTCAATTAATGGAAACTGAATGGATTTAAGAATGGAAAGTAGCCATGTAAGGAATGAAAAAACCCTAAACAGGAAAAAAATATTCAACAAAAATTATCGTTTTATAATCAAATCAAATCAAATCAAACTTTATTTATAAAGCGCTTTTCATACAAGAAGTTGCATCACAAAGTGCTTTACAGATTAAAATGACCCCACATAAAACCACCTTCCCTTCCCTCCCCCACAGATTTAAAAGCATGGTCACAGTTATACCCCCCACCCCCCAACCCAACTCCCATGCACACACACACAGTTAAGAGAAAAGTAAAAAAGGACATTGGGCCGAGTGTAGATGAACCATGCAAGGAAACGCCGTCAGAGGAGCCATCTGCGCCAGCAGCGGTAGATTAACAGCAGCAGCCGAGGCACCGACACAGGGCACCCAGTGGAGGCAAGGCCAAGACCCCCACCTCCACCCAACCTCAACCTCCACCCAACCACTGCTCCCGGGGCAGAGGGCTCCCACAGAGGAAACACTGGAACGGGGATTAAGATAAATTAAAGTATAAAAATAAACAGTAAATGAATGTGCTAAGATTAAATAGTAAAACTGATAAAAATATAATCATATAAAACATGCAGAACAATTAAACAGACAGTAATAAATAATAATCAGTTAAAAGCTAAGCTTAAAAGGTGAGTCTTGAGCCTGCTCTTAAAAACATGAATGTTCTCTGCAGCCCTGAGGTCCTCAGGCAGCCTGTTCCAAAGGTGAGGGCCATAAAACTGGTAAGACGCCTCGCCATGCATGTGTGTCCTGACTTTTTGGGTGACAAGGAGACGGCTGCCAGAGGAGCGCAGAGACCGCGAAGGTTTATATGGTAAAAGCAGTTCAGAGAGATAAGAAGGCCCAAGACCATTAAGACGCTTAAAAACCATTAAAAGAACCTTAAAGTCGATCCTGAAATGTACGGGGAGCCAATGCAATGATTTTAAGACCGGTGTAATGTGCTCCCGCCTCCTGGTCTTCGTCAGGACACGTGCTGCTGAATTTTGTAGTAGTTGTAAACCTGATATACTCTTTTTGGGAAGACCAGAAAGCAGGGCATTACAGTAATAAATTCTACTGGAGATAAAAGCATGCATCAGCGTCTCCGTATTGGCTCGAGAGAGGATGGGGCGGACTCTGGCGATGTTCTTTATGTGATAAAAACCAATTTTAGTAATGTTTTTTATGTGAGGAATAAAAGTCAGCTCAAAGTCAAAAATCACGCCCAAGTTCTTCACTTGTAAAGAAGGATTAAAAGACAGTGATTGTAGTTTTGGTAAAAGTTTCTCTGTCTGAGCCTCAGGACCGATGACTAAAACTTCAGTTTTGTCCTGGTTGAGCTGGAGAAAGTTTTCTGCCATCCAGGATTTAATGTCTAAAATGCAGTTAAAAAGTGCATCCATTGGCCGTGTGTCATCGGGAGACATGGAAATGTACAGCTGTGTATCATCAGCATAACTGTGAAAGTTGACTTCATGTCTTCTGATGACGCTGCCAAGAGGGAGCATATAGAGGTTAAGAAGCACTGGGCCTAAAATCGAACCCTGGGGCACACCACATGTAAACCTATGGACCCTAGAGGAGCAGGTATCTAAACTTACCATAAAAGTCCTGTCTGTGAGATAGGATGTGAACCATTTGTGAACAGCACCAGAGAGGCCAATCTGTTTTAAACGGGTTAAAAGAATAGTGTGGTCTACTGTATCAAAGGCAGTGCTTAGATCCAGTAGAACCAACACTGTCACCCTCTGTGCATCATAGTTTAATCTAAAATCATTTAAAATCTTTAGAAGGGCCGTCTCTGTGCTGTGGTTCACCCTAAAACCAGACTGAAATTTCTCCAGGACATTGTGCTCATTAATAAAATCATTAAGTTGAATTAAAACAATTTTTTCTAAAATTTTGCTTAAAAAAGGTAAGTTAGATACCGGTCTAAAATAGTTAAAATCATTAAAATCTAAATTGCTCTTCTTCAACAGGGGCCTCACTACCGCCCCTTTAAAGACGGCAGGAAAGACCCCCGTCTGAAGGGAGCAATTAATCATGGTTAAAATCTCATCTCTAAAAGATCCATAAAATTGCTTAAAAAAGGAAGTGGGAATCGGGTCCAAAACACATGTGGTGGGCCTCACTGAGGAGAAAGCTTTATCAATTGTAGCACCTGAATCGTAATGGAATCGAAATCGTGAGGCACCCAAAATGGAACACCCCTACTAAGTTGTGAGATTGGGTCTCCAACGACTTTTTTCTCTGTCACATGTCATCAAAGCTAGATTGGATTAAACTCTGGGGAAACTGGAAGCCAGCAAGTCGACATGTCAAGCCTGTTGTGTTCCTCAAACCCTTCCTGAAACCATTTTTTGTTTTGCCGCAGTGTTTTTTTTATGTGGCAAAAAAAGGCTACAGACATAAACCATGTCCATGAAAGAACGTATATGGTGTAAAACAATGCTAAAGTAGGTGGGACATGTTAAAGTAGCAGCAACATAAATGGCAGGGCACAAGTTTTTCCAGTAGAACACCATCTTCTTTTACCATTGTAACGTTATCTTGCTCCCTAATATATCCCACCCACTAACATGTGCAATAATGCAGAAATAGTTAATGTTATCCACCACACCCGTCAGTGGTCATAATGTTACACTTAATAAAATGAATAAATGTTTGCCAAATATATTGCACAAAAGAGTGGATTAGGATGCATCCAGTGATTGACAGACATAAAGTTTTTACAGTCTAACAAATATTTCTTACATGCAGCTTACTTCTGTCCTCCCAGGTAGTTTGTTTTAAGGTTAAATGAATGAAAGAAGAATACAAAAATAGACATTTAAAGCTGCAGTCCAGAGTATTTGAGGGAGAGAGATTTTTTGAATCCGACGTACCAAGCCCCTTCCCAAAACACTCCCCCCTCCCCTCCCCTTCCCTCCCTTCATCCCTACTGCAGCAGTTGTGCACGCGCATCACCTGTGGCGACACAGAGAGTCAAAGAAGTAAGCAGCAAATACACCACCCATTTGTATTTTTGCTATGGACATTTCGGAGGTGAGCAACTTCTGCATGACTGATGCTCTCTCACAATATGGCGACTGTAAACGGGAAGACACAGAGCGGTCTGTGTGGGCGGCCCCATGTTCACATGTTTGCACGATCCGCATGCAAGTTGATTGACAGCCGACAATGCGGAAACTTAAATTCTATTGGCTAAAAATATTCAGCGCTCAGTGTGAAATGTATAGGGGTCTACGTGAGGAAGGTGGGATTAAGAAAAATAACAAGTGTTGTGGAGCACTAGCCTTTTATCATAGTATTGAACCCCACTATCATTTTAAAGATTTATAAAACTTGGATACATAAATATATTCTCCAGACTGGAGGTTTAAAACAAAATGCCTCTCTGAGTGTAAATCCCCAGTTAAGTAGTAGGAATTACTAGATTTTTTTAAACATGATTTACATGTGCCATGTTGGCAGGTACAAAGCCTTTCACAAGATCAGTGTTTCTCTCTCCTGAATTTGTGTTTTTTTGGGTTTTTTTTTGCCAAACTAATTGCAGACATTGCCCACAGTGATCTCTAGGAAGTCCTTCATTTCTACTTTTGGAAGACCATTTTTATGCAATAGAATTTCCTTCTTTCAGTCTCCACCAAGGTCCAAAATGAGAATAAAGCCCTTCATATGCAATTTTAGCTGGTGTCTTGATGATTTTCAACCTAAACAACTTTAACATGCTGTAAGAAATAGCATGGGTTGTATAGGGTCATTTGCTGAATTGAATTGAACAGTGAATATATAAAGACTTTTCTTTGCATACTTATAAATCTAAAAGAATCACTGTGTATATACCTGTGTGCTCAAAAAGTAAATGGTTTCAATGTATCAGTCCAAAGTAATTTAGGTGAAAGAGGTCATGAAGTTAGTTGGTGTGAGGGTAGAGGATGCAGAGGATAGGACTAAATAGAGATAGATTATTCGCTGTGGCGACCCCTGAAGGAGAAAACCGAAAGAGAAGAAGGCATAAAGGGTTTTTAACATTTGTTGCATATGACAACTTCTTGCTTATTCTTTAATTAGTTTTTGTTCTGTTTTATTTTATTATGAATGCATAAAAAAGAATTCCTTAAAAAATATATATTTACAATAAAAAAAAAGAAGCCTTTCTGAATTTTAAGTGTTGTGTATTATAAAAAAATTCACAGAATCTTGGAAAAAGAAAATAAATGAACTGTAGACTAAAACACAGCAGGAGGGTCAAAGAAGGCTGCGAAATGAGACGGCAAGTGATGGCTGTGCTATCACTGGGCCATCATCTCAGCAGCTGCTCGAAGTGCAACACATATGACAGTGTGGCACATATCAGCTGAAGATATATTAAAACGAGCCAGCTCTGTGGCGGTTTTATAAAGCCCGTAAATGTGATACTAATAACATCTTCAATATCCACCCACATGTCACAGACCAAGGCTGGCACTGAATTATTTTTGTCACCCCCCTCTTCCACAGCATCTCCCACTGACTTTACCTCATGACTTCTTCCTCACCTGCATCTCTCTTGGATTTTTTCTTTTTTTTCTTCCAAATCTCATTTTGGCTCAAGTATTGTGTATGAAGTGTACTCATCAGCACACACCATTGGCAGAAGGGAGGAATCCCAGTACAAAAAGTGATGGTGGGGAGTCAAGCTGTGTGTGTGCACACACGCAGGCTGTTTAACTAGTGCATATGTACTAAGAGCCAGGTGACAGCTTGGTCTTGCCTGGATCACTGCACGCTAGCTGTGCCATTGTTCCTCTGACACCCCTCTCTTACATGCGCAAAAACACACTTCCTCCCCATCACTGTTCCCTCCATAACAAGCTCATCTCCCCTCCATTTTCTCCTCCTTATATTTAAGCCTCATGCAACAATTGAGTCTATTCACTTCAAAAATTCTTTTTAAAGGTTGCTTCTTTTCTGATGTCAGGATTTAGTTTTCAAAAGTAGTAATATTTCTCAAACTACCCCACATTTTGTTGGATTACAACCACAAACTTCAGTGTATTTAATTCGTATTTTATGGGGCAGACCAACACAGAGTGGGGAATATTTGTCAAGTGGAAGGAAAAGGTTGTATGGTTTTCAAATGTTTTAACATTTGAAAATCTCAAAACTGGCATGCATTTTGAATTACCCCCCTCTACACTGATACCACTAAATAAAACCAAGGGCAACCAATCACAAACAGATGTCAAAAAATTTGTAAATCGAGATTACCTGCATTGAAATTAGTCTCAGTATAAATACAGTTGCTTTGCAAAGGCCTCCGAGGCCTGTTAGAGAACATTAGTGAACAAAAGGCATTCTGACTACTTAAGAAGGCACAGGGCACATGTTTAAAAATAAAGTTGTAAAGAATTTTAAAGTGTATGAGAGCCGTGAGACAGCAGTGAGGTGTGCTGCAGGAATAACAGAGAAGTCTAAGGTGGAGGTGAGACTGCATCAAGGATCGGCTCTAAGCCCCTTCTTGTTTGCTTTGGTGATTGACAGGCTGACAGATGAGGTTAGACAGGAGTTGCAGGTAGAGGAAAAGCTAGGGAGGTGGAGGTATGCACTGGAAAAGACAGGAATGAAGATTAGTCGCAGCAAAACAGAATACGTGTGTGTAAATGAGTGAGACACAAGTGGAACAGTGAAGTTACAGGGAGTAGAAGTAAAGTAGGTAGAAGACTTTAAGTACTTAGGATCAATGGTCCAGAGCAACAGAGCGTGTGGAAAAGAGGTGAAGAAGCGTGTGCAAGCTGGTTGGATTGGGTGGAGAAAAGTGTCAGGTGTGATGTGTGATGAAAGGGTTTCAGCAAGAATGAAAGAAAGGTGTACAAGACAGTAGTGAGACCAGCGATGTTGTATGGTTTATAGACAGTACCAATGAGGAAAAGACTGGAAGCAGAACTAGAGGTTCCAGAACTCAAGATGTTGAGATTCTCTTTAGGAGTTGTGCGGATGGATAGGATCAGGAATGAGTACATCAGAGGGACAGCTGATGTTAGATGCTTTGGAGCTAAAGTCAGAAAGCCCAGACTGAGATGGTTTAGACATGTTCAGAGGAGAGATGACCATTATATCAGTAGAAGGATGCTGAGGTTGGAGCCACCAAAAAGGAGGCTTAGAGGAAGACCAAAAAGGAGATTTACGGATGTGGTGAAAGACGACATGAAGTCAGTTGATATGAGGGCAGAGGATGCAGAAGACAGAACTAAATGGAGACAGATGATTCGCTGTGGCGTTCCCCTGAAGGGACAAGCTGAAAGAGAAGAAGAAGAAGAAGACATTGTAGAACAAAGTTTCATGTTTTTAAAATTTAACAAGCAAATGTCCAATCCCTTTATCCAAAAATTATGCAAGTATGGAGTAACTACAAACCCACACAGAAATGACAGTTTACCTAATTATCAGAGAAGCAAACATGATGCACAGGTGGTGACAGGAACATGCTAGGGCGATTTTTTTTAATCAGGAACAGGGGAGCTAATGAGAGTTGACAGAAAAAGTTTAACCCTCTAGCAGAGCAGCAAACCTAACCAAACAATCAGCGCTACAATGGAATAGTTTAGATCAAAGCATTTATACATGTGTCCAGGTAAAGCCAGGGCCTAAATGCAAATGCAGATGCTATTGTAGTGAAAACTTATTTTGCAAAGTATACATTTTTCAGATTTTCTTTCATGTAAAAACGTATATCATTTTGATTCCATTTATTTTATTTGCTGGTGAGAAGCGTTGTGTATTAATGAACTATCTGAACAACACAAATGTAAACGCATCCATTGTTTGTCCCCCTGCCAGATGGAACAGTTTGAATAACCGAAAAAAAAAAGACAAACAAAAAAGGGAAGACAATACCAAGATAAGATATGTTGTGTAAGAAAGAGAGTATATATACACAACATTTCAGGCTAATTGTAAAATGTAATTTATAAACTTCATGTACACAATGGTAACATTTTATATAGGAACTAACCATCTAATAACAACATAAATTTGCACATTTACACACCTGTGTCCATGCATGCAAGTGGTCCTACATGCAGCAAGCACACACACACACACACATGCACACGCACACACTCAAACACCCAATAATATAAATAATTCTTCTCAGAATTGGCTTTACTGTTTTCCTTCCACTTCACAATTATGCACTATTTTTTGTTAGTGTATAACAGGAAATACCAAGAAAATACACTGATGTTTGTGGTTGTTGTGTGAAGAAATGTGGAGAAGTTCAAGTGGTAACAATATTTCTGCAAGGCTTTGTATTTTTATTTTTATGATGTGAATGTACTAGCTTTGATTTAAAGCTGTAGCTAAGATTTATATTATTTTTAGCAGGGCTTGGGTTTCTCATTCCATCATTGTGGTTGGCTGGGTTGGTTCAAGTAACATACAGTGACAGATAGGCTTAGGAGTTCTCTTCATCACATTCAGAATATCTACTGTCAGCTTTCTGCAAATCAGCCATCACAGACTCAGGTCACTAGATAGCAAGTGGGTAAGTCGGAGAAAATGTTGGTTATATAGGGTTGAAGGAGAGGTCAGAGATAATTTGAATAGGATAATTCTTATCTATCTTACTTGCCTCTCTTCTTTGTTTCATATATTGTGCCCCGCTCTCATTCATATGCTGTGCCATGCTCCATTTAGAGCCACAGATGCCTCTATCACTGGGGCGGGATTCATTTGGCATGGCCCCGGGTGACTGTGTCAATATTTGCAAAGAGTGCCATTTTGGTTTGGGCCAGATCTATAAGCATGACTGGGCACAGTCAACGCTAGCCCTGAAGAAGATTTAACAGGAAAGAAGAAAAAAAAAAACACCTATAAAAACTGATATAGACCTCCTTTGTGCAATAATTAAGTATTTATGGCAAGAAAAATAGTAGCAAAGGCCTCCTTGGGAATAAATAGGTTGAGGCTATAGTGGGGTTGGGGAAGGGGGTACACAAAACAAATTAATTGTTTTGAACTGTTAAGATAATTCAAATCTCTGATTAATATTGATCATGTGCAAGATAAGAAAATGCCACAATACAAGCGCAGAGAACAGTTCATTCAGTTAGTTTTTTTCTGGGTTAATAAGTCTCTTTGTGCAAAGATGAACGAGAAGAATTAGCTGGGCAACGACTGCAATTTGCGATTGTTACTTCATGTGCTGCAAGCTGTGCAGCCCTGTGCATGGGCTCCTAGTCGGTGACTGACTGTGTCCCAGCAGTCATATTTGGTTTTTTATGTAATGTTTTTCATAATATGTGGCCCTCAGGGGTTGAGAAAGAGCAGGAGCTGGCAGATTGTATTGATTCAGAGCATCTAAAGCTGTTGTTTTATGGCGCCACACAGAAGGGCCTGAGAGGATTCTTTAAGTTAACGTGTTTTCGTGATTGCTTTTTCTCAGCAACTTATAGGACAACTCTTCATTCACAGTCCACCTTTATGAGTTTCCTAAAGCTCTTGTTAATTTCTCCCTTTTGCCTGTTTTAGTACCAATACTTTATACCTTGTTCTTCTCTTCTTTTTGACTATTCCTGTTATCTACTATGAAAAATCCAGTGTCTTCCCTTCCTTCATGAATAATCACAGCACACCTAATTTAATTTGATAAAGGCAAAAAGCAAGTTCGACTATTCAATGTAGGGGGCTGAAAACCCATCTGCTTTAGCACTCGTGCCTCATCGTTCCGGAATTGTGCCGCTCAAGGTGGCAGCATGTTGGAGTAGCTTTGTTACTTTGGTTCATATTTTTTTCTTTTTTTAAACTTTAATTCTTCCATTTCTGGTAGAAACATTGTTTTTGTGGACAATTGTTCTCTCTGGTTTTGAATGCTGTGCAGCTGGAAGGATTTTTGCTGAAACTTTTTATTTTTGGACATTTGTTATGATGCATAACCATGGCAACAAGGTGGTTTACAACTGGCAGCAGCTGATTAACATCACAAAAGCTCAAATAATACCTCAACTACAGCCACAAAACCCTGATGAGTTGAAAAGAAGACGCCATAGATCCAGAGCATCCTCTACATCAGACTGTCATACAACTACAGAGCGTCTTCAGTCAGAGGCTTCTTCAGATCTGCAGAGCGCTACAAGAGATCATCCCTACCCACAGCCATCAGCATCTACAACAAATCTTTGAAGGAACTTGCATAATGAGTTACAACAACATTTAATTTCCCTTTGGGATTAATAAAGTAATTTTGAATTTAATTTAATCAGCAAAGTGCCCCTATTGTCACACTCATTTGGCCCTTGTTTTGTTGCTTTACAGGGAAGGAAGCTTTAAGTTTCCAGGTCAAAAAGTAAAAGGTTGGTCTCTGCTAGAGCAGATGGAAGGAGTCTGAAGTCCTCTGTGGTATGATCACATATGTGCATGAGTATTTTGGTGTGGATGCTGGTACAACCCCTTGATTCTAATTGGCTCTGCAGTAGTAGGATAGCTCTCTGCATTAGTTTGGGGTTATTGTTTAGTTGCCTACCCTGCAAAGGTACAGACATTGTGTAGAACTTTCTGTGGGGGGGTTAATAACATAACTATAAATACTTTCACCTCTTTTGTTCATTTTCCGTCCGTCCATCCATCCATCCATCCATCCATCCATCCATCCATCCATCCATCCATCTTATATCCCTGTTTAATGCTTACTTGGTGAGGTAGCTAATGTGTATATATCCAGCCTTCAATGTCGCAGAAGGCAAGAAAGGCACACTTTGGGTTGATCATGCCAACAATCCATCACAGGGCAATGCAAAGATACACAAGAGATACAACTGTACATGTGCGCACTCATACCAAAGGGTAATTTACAGTGGTCAGTCAAGCTATCATGCACATTTTTTAGACAGTGGGGGGAGATTTGAGTATGCAGAAGAACCAAACTATGCACAGGAGAACACGGAAACAGAAGACGCTGACTAGTATCCAAACCCACGAAATTCTTGCTGAAGACAAAGGTCCTAATAACAGTATCACTGTACTGCCCCTAGGGAACTAATCAGAAATTGGTAAATGGATACATCAGTTATCAATGCTGCCCATCCTGGACGAAGCACCAAATCCTGATATGGTTTATAAGTTAAAGATGACTTAACCTGATGCTTAACTTACAGGTACCCGTTGGAATGGTTAAACAATCACAAAATTAATCTGAATAAAAGCCCAAAATGAGGTAAACTTGAGTATCAAAAGTTTAACTTAAAGGAATGTTTTCTTTTGGAAACAAGTTAGAGTGATACAGTTGCATAGGTTAAATTGTTTTGAAAAGTTAAAATTGCTCATTCATTATTATTGTAAAAACATTCTTATTACTTCAATTAAAAACTTCATTTTCTGACAAATCCTTGCATCCTGACACTTTGTTGTGAAAGAAGGAAGGAAAATGAAACATCCATGACAAAGTAAGAGTTAGAATTTTGCTTAAATAAGGGCATCTCATCTCCCCGGGCTGTTGTTGTAAATAAACTATGTTTTTCGAATGTGCTCAGCTTGCCTGTTTGAGTAAAAGTTGAGTGAAAAGTAATATCACAGACATGCGAAGGTAAAAAAAAAAACAGTGAAGGTTTTTCTTCTTTCATCAGTTCCCTGCAAAGCCATTGGCAGAATGTGGTGCATGTGCAGTTTTGCATGCCGGATATCTGTTTGTGTGTGTGTGAATAGTGTGTGCTTGTGGGGAAAATGATCTTCAGGTCTAGAGGCTTGTCAGGACTACTACTTGTTTATTTATATAATAAAAAAGGGGACAGGTGGATTTCCATCCCAGAGAAATGCTGGGTTGTCTCACAATCCGACAGGTCTGTATGCCGAAAGTACAAAGCTGGAAGAGACATTATGTCTTAGTCGTAAATACCTGTTATCATGCCTTCTTGTGTGTTTCTGAAATCATGACGTGATGCAAACCAAGATGGATTTTGTGTCTTCTGGCTCTTTTTGTAAGTGCATGTACTTGCATAAGGCTTAAAGGCACCATGTATACATCTTTATCTAAATTTTATTTATCACAAGCAATTTAGTGGTTTGTGTTAACAGTACACTTTAAAAATACAATCCACTATATGTTATTTTTTAAATCTAGTCCTGCTTGTCTAAGTGCTAGTGGGTTGGGGTTTCGATAGTTTGTATTTTGAAAGTGTTAAATTTGCATTGGACTAACTACTAGTTTTAGTTGGAAGACATAAAAAGCTCTTAACTGTACTTGGAAGCCTTTAGAATGCCATGTTATCAAGTTGAATGCAACTTTCAGGAGTCTAACACATTTAATTGGTGGGCTAGTTTTGATACAAAGCAGAAGAGAGCCATTTTTGAAGTAAAGTTGAGATCAGACTTACATAAAACATTGTTTTGCTCACACCAAGCTCTATCTTCTTCTCTTCAAAACTTATTTATGAGTGAAACTGAGAACTAAACCTTAAGTAACACACAAAGAGATATGTTTATGACTTGTATTAATCACTAAAGTTTCCACTATTGCTTATATTATTAATAATTTACAGTTTTATGTTGCCTTTCCAATTTTGCTCTGCGTTGTTTTTTATAAGTTAACGGGGGCATTATACATTTTTCATTTTTTAGAAACAGATCTAGTCTTTATTCTTTCTTAAAAGAAACATTTCAATATGGATAAGTGAAAACATGTTAGACAGGAGCCTGGATGACTATTGATACATTTTTTCACTCAGCCGATAAATTACACGTTACTGCTCTTTTCAGATATACAAACTACCAGATTAAAACTTTTAATTACCCTTTATTTAATACCCGTTGTTATTGATAACACTGTTGGTCTATCACACGACAAGAGTTTATCTAATTTTGCAACCACATTACTGTGTTAGGGTGGCAGATAATAATTCCCAAAAACAACAACTATAAAAAGACAAACTAGCTTTAGCCTTCCAGCTTTTAATGTTTTGAAACTAATTTACTGCACTTAGTGGTGGGACTCCAAATTTTATGGGGTTTTGCTGAGAAATAAAAGGTTTTTTTAGAGCTAGACTGTCCTCCTTTCATAGATACATTGTCTAATTTAGTCTCCCAACTAAACACCCTGACCGGAGGTAGCCTTTGGCCTGCATTTGCAGCAATTAGACTGGAAGATGAAATGAGAAGGTTGCATAGGCCAGCTATGTAATTAAAGTTGGAATGAGAGGCCATGCTGCTCCTATGATGTAATGCTCCACTCTCCCCCACACTGTTTCCAGGCACTGGTTCAGTGGTCAAAGAATCTGCCTTTCGTCACTTTGGTTTACCTTTGCTGTCACCATGTTCGATATGTATTAATAGGCTCATACAAACACAGTTTTAGATAAGTAGAAATTACTTAGAACAGTTAGATTGCACAAACACACTGAACAACTATTGGTACAAGCTTTAAAAACTAGCTAGTACTAACTAGTATGTTATGAAAGTCTATCCATTGTCATTGGAACTTTGCCCTACTCATCTCATTTATTTTGCTTGCCTTAGTCATGTTGCAAATGTAGCTGTTTTAAGAAGGGAAACCTTGACATACATCACCCCAAGAAAGGTTTTCTAACCTCCAAAGGGAGGCTTCTTCAGTTTCGCTGCAATACAGACCGCTACAGGAAATCCTTCCTGCCCACAGCCATCATCATCTACAACAACTCCTTAAAGAATTAATTATATGAGCTATACCAACACTTAATTTCCCTCTGGGATCAATAAAGTATTTTTGAATTGAATTGAATTGAATTGAAACCTGATCAGCTGCTAAACCACCTCAGTTGATTCACTTTGCTGTGGAGGAGTAGAATATCTACTTCCAGCTCCCCCTGGATGATGGACCTCGTCATCTCATCCTGATAAGACTAAATCTTGCCACTTTCGAGAGGATGCTTTTTTTAGCTGCTTGTTTTATTATGGATCTTGTTCTTTCAGTGAAAATCCATATCTCATGAATTAGGTGAGAATTGCAAGTTCTGACAAACAAAAATCATTGAGCTCTCTTAGTTCTATGCACCAACCTTACTTTTTCTGAATGTGGCCTTTGTGTGACATTTAAACATAAGATCGTGTAGGATACAGTCTTGGATCCCTTGCAAATTTGAACATTTTATTCTAAAGGGGCAAAATCTCTATTCAGTTCAAGGGCAAGAGTGCCTGACCTAGTGACAGTACACAAAGTGGTGCAAGCAAGAATCCTGTTCATCCTATAGTACTCTCCGCAGGATCAACAGGATCACAGGCGTTAGGCATAAGAAGGCTCTTGAGGATATGAAAGTGCAAGCAGAGCGATGACTCTTTTGGGTTTGACTCTGAAAAGTCATGAAGACAGAGACACATAAGACTTTACAGTGTGGCTTATGGCACTGTTTGTGGTACATAAGCTTCTAATGAGTACTTAGAAATAAGCTTAGTACCCCAAATAATATAAGAAAACCGTGGTATAACATTTCAGTAGAAGGTAATATTTTAGACACCTATCAAGCTCCATTTTATTTACTTTCAGTCCAATTAATAGGATATTTGTTGGTGAAAGCATGTTTGATTGATTGATTTTTACTTAGTTCTAGTTTTTATTATTTCTTTTATTTTTTATATATGCTTTATTGTTGTTAGTATTAAATTATTAGTAAATTATCTGTAGGGAATGTAAAATAAATTGTAAGCACCATCATAATTTTACGGTGATGAGTGCTTTCTGGGCTTTGTGGTTTTTATTGGAAATGGTTTTTTATTGTTTAATGTTGCTGGTTCTTCCCGTGAAGGGACTGAAGATGGAAATGAGCTCTGGCCATAATCTTGTGCATTTACATATGTTAACCGTATGTTCATTAATACACATTGTCCCTTTTAAATAAATACATTCAAATTCAAATCTTCAGTGATGTGCTGAGTTTCAGTTTTTATGGCTAGGTTTGCAATAAACACAAAGCAAAAACTCTGTTTATTGATCATCTAAAATTTTTTGTATTTTTTATATATTAATTTGTCAAATGTTACTGGGGGATGCTACAAACTACCATGATTGTACAAATCGCAGTCAGAAACTGGGAGACATTACAGGTTCCTGCAGAAGCCTCTTTCATTGGAATATATTTTTTCAATGCACTTCACTTATAGCACAACATTTTTTTTACGTTTTATCCCCCGTAAAGCTACAGTACTGGATTATAAAAATGTGTTCTTGCACAGCAGATGGTACAATTAGAGTTAAAAGCTTTCCATGTGTGCTGAGGATTAAAACGTTGTTTTATCCATTTAAAAACAAAACCATAATGCATCTGTATGACACATGATTTTGGTTCTCTTAGGATATAACATTAGCAGTTATCACCCTTTCTACTGCATACTTTTCTTTGTACATTTTGTGCTATGCAAACGATGTGCATTGTTATTTAAAAAGAAATAAACGTTTGGCTCTTGAACTTCTCCATAATCCAGTGTGTCCACACACTAAATAAATGATGAATAAATGAATGTACAGAGAGAGAACTGTAAATGTTCTTGGTATTTGATGTACTTATTATTGTAACTCTTTACCAGAGGTGGCTAGAGTAGCTAAACATTTTACTCAGGTAAAAATAGCAATACTTTAATGTATTTTTCTCATTTTTTAGGGTCATTTCTACCATTTGCTTAGCATTTATTTCATTTCCATAGTAGTGGTGCCTTTGTAAAAGATAGTCATATTCAATAAATTTGAATACTACTGAAAAGTTCATTTATTTCAGTGCCTCAATTCACAAAGTGAAACACATTATATAGATTAATTATTGTACAAACAGAAATGATTTTTTAAGCTTTTATTTATGTTAATTATGATAATATTCTGCTAACAGCACTTAAGATTAGAATATTACATCATACCAATAAAACCTCCCACTTTCAATACAAAGATGTGGGCTTATTCAAAAGTATGTTTAACACCTGTTTACCTGTTTAATGGTAATTTTCAAAAGGTACGTTTAATCTGACAAACGGCCCTTACTAAGACATATATTCTAACTTGCGACTAGCAACTAGCAACAACATTTTCTAACCATCTAATTTTATCATGCAACAAAAGTAATGCATTTAAATAGCAATTTTTCGAGAATGCATGACATTTTTTAAATATGAAGTTATATAGAGTATAAACGTTACTACCTCCCATCTTGCTATGTGCTTGTCTTAAAATGTATTACCAATTTCTAACTTGACAGCGTAGTGCTATAATCCTATTTATTTGATGCAGCTGACTTACCAGCTTGATCTCTAACTTAATCTCCTGTCTAATGCTTATAGAGCTTTTTAGCAAACTTGCAGGTGGTCATCACACAAATATTAAAATCAGCTATTAGCACCTTTCAACTTATTCTTCATGTGCTATACTAAAGAAAATCCCTGGTGATGCTTAGATAGGTTTTACTTCCCGCGGCCTGACAGTGCTTTAATTCCCCCCGCGATTCTGGTATCATAGCAGCCCAATCTCCTCTCTCCACACCATCAGCACCTTTCTCCCAGACCCAATTTAGCCACTGATCCTAAAACTAGCACACTTGAAACCCCTGGGATTCAAAAGGGATCTCTTCGTTGAATAGCACCCTACTACCTTAAAGGAATAGACCGTTTCTGAAATAAATTAACTGCTGTCAATCTATCTCAATCACTAGGGGAATGCAGCACTAGTGAGCCTTTAAATAGAGATGTTTTTTCACTCTCTCTGCATGGTTGTATTCAATCGAAATAGAGCAGAACTCTTCCATTCATTCTTGCATGTTAAGCATGAAAGTGGTTTGCCAAGATGCCTATCCCACTGGATTTGTTCACTTTTAGAATATATTACATCTTTTTTTGGAAAAAAAGAATTTACTAAACATATTTATGATTGAAAAGTATTTTTTCTTAGTTTAAAAACAGTTTGCCTTTAGATATTAGTTAAAATGGAGGGCCATTATTCTCTTGCCTTTCTTTAAAAACATATTTTTCAGTATTTGCAACTAAATATTACCCTATTTATTTTGAAAATGTATAACATATTGCAGTGTTGTTCCAAAACAGTCATTTTGCAATTTGCACAGTAATTTTATATGGGGAGAAATATTTTAGGACCCTTTTGATTATCTTTATTTATAATATGTACAATGTAAAAGTGTAAATGCTGTTAAAGGTCCAATCCATTATATATATTCCTTAGAGGGTGAAAAGTATGCAACAAAACAACTCTTGGCCCTTCAAAACATTTTGCTTCTCTTCCAAATAGTGTATTCACTTCAGAACTTAAAAAAATGGATCACAGGTAAAGTGTCTTCGAAAGACAAGAGTAGTTCAGTTTCTTTCCCATAAGACACCTAGAATTGCCATTGCCCTGGTGAGATAGAATCTAGATCAACCAGTGTGAGGTGAAAATAGGCAAAGTTTGTTGAAGTGGAGTTGTAATGTTAAACTGCATTGCATACCGAACTGAAGATCTTAGTACATAAGTTATTATTGCTTATTTTAGGGAATAGTACTTTTCAACTTGGTCATTTAGCTGCTTATTTCATGCCTATATTCCATTACTTTTCTTTTTCATAAAGTTGCAAGATTTCGTTTGACTTCGGTTGTATGCATTGGTGTGTGCCTAGGTTTACGGTAAATCCAGTAGGCCTGACTGTGAGCTATTGTCGACTTTGGACAGCAGAAGTTGATGTGAGCAGAAAAAGGCCAGTGGCATTATTAACCCCTCACTAAGCTGAGAGGAAGAGGCAATTACGACTAGTCATATGGCTCTCAGGCTGCCCAAGGGAGATGGCTCTAATGCACATAAATGGGGTGTCAGACGTATGAGATCTTTTACCCAAGGGGTAATTACAACTGATCAACTTATACTTGTCAAAGTAATTGCTGATAACAGAAACCCAAGTGCCATTGCTACAACAGCAGTCACATCACAGTTAATGAACCTTTCACACGTCATAATCTGTTGATTTAGCTTCATCTGTATGTAGAATAAAAAAAGTAATTAATTGCACCAAGAAACATTCCTTTGTGACATTTGATAATACCATTATAGGCCAAGACAACCTCTAGATGGACTATGCCACCAGGATATAAACCATAGTCTTACTTGATATTTTGTCTGCTGTTTTTTTCATTCATGTGCAACATGATATTATTTTGTCAATAGCATTTAAAGCAAAAAAATAATTTGTCTTCATTGAAATTTGAAAACTGAAGAGCCAACTATTTTCTCTGCTGTGAGGTTTATGCATTTAAAAAGACAGATTGATCTACTTGAGTAAGCTTCAAATAGCCATTGTACATTGTTTTGCCATTTAGATGTTTTTATCGATAGCCATTGAGGATTTTGGTCAGGTCAATAATATAAGTAGCACTAGCTCAAGAAAACATTTCAAGTCAGGACTTACCTTAAGGCTGTCTCTGTTTGATTTCTGAAAGTACTGGGTGGTAAGGGTAAGTGAGGTGGTGGCAGCCTCACAAGGGTCAAATTTTAAAAGGGTTAGCTGGTATTGAGAATTAAGGTTGCGATTGCTCAATGGCAGATCATCTATGCAACCACCTGGCTAGAGGATGTGTGGCAAACACACTGGGGGTACCTTGGGGGACTGTGTCTCGCTAGGTAGATTAGTTGACTTGTAATCGGAGGGTTGTAGGTTTGATTTCAGCTTCCACTTGTCACATGTTGATGTGCCCCTAGGCAAGGCACTCAACCCCAAATTGTCTACCAATGTGCAAATTGGTGTATGAATGTGTGGGCATTTTGAATGCGAATGGGAGAAAGTGGCTCAGTGTAAAGCCCTTTGAGTGGTCAATATGACTAGAAAAGTGCTATATAAGTTCATCCATTTCACATTTATATTTATTCTTGCCCTTAACCTTCACTGAAAAGGTTTGTTCTACGGTGCAGGGACACAGAGCAGATCACTGACCTTGAGCAAATGGGTACTTTAGTCAGCTAAAAAAAGTACACAAACCAAGAATGTCTCTGAGTTGCGTAGTGCTGGACGGTGCATATGCGCAATCATTGTGTTTAAAGGGCTATATGGAAATAACAATGTTTATGTAGCGCTCTGCATTGACCCTGCTAAATTCCAATCCAAGCTGTCTCTTTTTCTGTGATAGATTATTTTATGAACGTGTATATGGACATCAGATATTGCCAGCTTAATTGAATGCTTATGCTGGCTAGAGACTTATGTTAGCTAGAAACAGTTTAAAAACAGGTGCATCTTTACAGCCTTTTTTGAAGGGTTAAGGTTTTATGAAATAATCTGTTGCTATTCCATGTGGCTCTGGGAACTAGTATGTTGTAAATGTTTTGTTGTTTTTTTTCTCTGACTCTAACCCCCTTTGTTCAGGTCTGACATTAAATACTGGATAAATAGGTTTAGTAAAATTGTTTTGTTTGGATTAAAGTTGAGCTTTCCTAAATGCCAACTTTTCAGGATTTGACTGACATAAAGTAAGGACATGGTTTGTGTTACAGAATAAAATATTAAACACCAGTCAAACACCTGGTTGAAGGCTCCCAGTATGTATTGGAATCAGCATTAAACACACCAGCAACACTCTCAATAAATTTTAACTTCTTTAAATAGCATAAATTATTTTAATGTGTGAAATATATATAAAACTATTCCACAACTTCAGTTTAGATACTTTTTTCTAACCACAATCATCTGTGAAACTATAAAGGTTTTATTTAGGGCCCAACTTATGCTTATAGTAAGCTCAGGATACTATAAAAATCTCCGCTTTGTGCATTTGACTAAAACATTATTATTTTTTTCGTCCCTTTCCTATATCTTGTCTTTCCTGCAAGATCCTTTTCAGTAGCAATGGATGCTGCTTCCCCTCTTCATTGCTGTTACTGCCTAACAGTCCAACCATGCCATCTCTCTTTTCCTTTTCTTCTATTTCAGTGTTAAGGCTCTGAACGTGCCCCAACTTGCTCACTATATCTGATCTAATCAATACCTATTTCTTTCTCCAACACTTTTTCTATTCTTTCCTTTCGTTTCTAACCAGGGCTAGCCATGGTAGGATGATTGGAAAGTGATACATCCACTGGGTCTGTCTTATCTGTGTAAGACAGATAGATTAGCAAGGGAGAGGTGTAAGATTTGTGAAAGGACTTAGCTTTACTGCACTGCAATAAGGCGTTAGCAGATCCTTCGGTGTAGCACACTCAGTGGAAGCCCACCTGAAGCTTACTGGACTCACTGTTGCTGCAATGTACCATAACTCTTCTCTTTGTCTTTTCGCCCTCTGTTAACTGTTCAGATGGATAATAATGGAACAGATGAGACATCTTGTAACAAGCCATGAGCACTAACCATTCTTTTTTTTTTTTCCAAACTACAGTGAGAGCTGTTAATTGTGCCATTTTCCTCTTCCAGTGAAAAAAAACATTCGTCCTTCAGTGCAGAAGAACTACAGGTCCTTCTAAAAAAATTAGCATATTGTGATAAAGTTCATTGTTTTCCATAATGTAATGATAAAAATTAAACTTTCATATATTTTAGATTCATTGCACACCAACTGAAATATTTCAGGTCTTTTATTGTTTTAAAACTGATGATTTTGGCATACAGCTCATGAAAACCCCAAATTCCTATCTCAAAAAATTAGCATATTTCATCCGACCAATAAAAGAAAAGTGTTTTTAATATAAAAAAAGTCAACCTTCAAATAATTATGTTCAGTTATGCACTCAATACTTGGTCGGGAATCCTTTTGCAGAAATGACTGCTTCAATGCGGCGTGGCATGGAGGCAATCAGCCTGTGGCACTGCTGAGGTGTTATGGAGGCCCAGGATGCTTCGATAGCGGCCTTAAGCTCATCCAGAGTGTTGGGTCTTGCGTCTCTCAACTTCCTCTTCACAATATCTCACAGATTCACAATGGGGTTCAGGTCAGGAGAGTTGGCAGGCCAATTGAGCACAGTAATACCATGGTCAGTAAACCATTTACCAGTGGTTTTGGCACTGTGAGCAGGTGCCAGGTCGTGCTGAAAAATGAAATCTTCATCTCCATAAAGCTTTTCAGCAGATGGAAGCATGAAGTGCTCCAAAATCTCCTAAAAGCTAGCTGCATTGACCCTGCCCTTGATAAAACACAGTGGACCAACACCAGCAGCTGACATGGCACCCCGGACCATCACTGACTGTGGGTACTTGACACTGGACTTCAGACATTTTGGCATTTCCTTCTCCCCAGTCTTCCTCCAGACTCTGGCACCTTGATTTCTGAATGACATGCAAAATTTGCTTTCATCCGAAAAAAGTACTTTGGACCACTGAGCAACAGTCCAGTGCTGCTTCTCTGTAGCCCAGGTCAGACGCTTCTGCCGCTGTTTCTGGTTCAAAAGTGGCTTGACCTGGGGATTGCCGCACCTGTAGCCCATTTCCTGCATACGTCCACTGCTCCGCAGGTCCCCCAAGGTCTGGAATCGGTCCTTCTCCACAATCTTCCTCAGGGTCCGGTCACCTCTTCTTGTTGTGCAGCATTTTCTGCCACACCTTTTCCTTCCCACAGACTTCCCACTGAGGTGCCTTGATACAGCACTCTGGGAACAGCCTATTCGTTCAGAAATTTCTTTCTGTGTCTTACCCTCTTGCTTGAGGGTGTCAATAATGGCCTTCTGGGCAGCAGTCAGGTCGGCAGTCTTACCCATGATTGCGGTTTTGAGTAATGAACCAGGCTGGGAGTTTTTAAAAGCCTCAGGAATCTTTTGCAGGTGTTTAGAGTTAATTAGTTGATTCAGATGATTAGGTTAATAGCTCGTTTAGAGAACCTTTTCATGATATGCTAATTTTTTGAGATAGGAATTTTGGGTTTTCATGAGCTGTATGCCAAAATCATCAGTTTTAAAACAATAAAATACCTGAAATATTTCAGTTGGTGTGCAATGAATCTAAAATATATGAAAGTTTAATTTTTATCATTACATTATGGAAAAGAATGAACTTTATCACAATATGCTAATTTTTTGAGAAGGACCTGTATGTGTTCACGTAAGAATGAAGGATACAGGGATACGCTTTTATTTTTGCTTGATCCATGGGGTGGTGCTTCTGCTGTTTTCCAAACTACAGTGTCAAACTTGTTTTTACTTTGAAATCAACCTTGTGATAAGCAATACACAAAAACCACAAACTGATTCAACCACGGTTTTCTAACCAAGGAGGCAACCTCACATTTTTTCTGACTTTTTATAATTTAAATATAATACCATTTTTGTTTTACTTCCTGTAAAAAAAATGGGATTTCCAGTAAAATGTCAGTAGCGCGCAATGCACAGCATGCTAGGAATTATAAATGTACTCAGTAATTGGTCTATATTCTTCTTTAAGGGTAGTCAATATCCTTTTTTTTTGATACCATTAAAGCTTGGTATTTTTCACAAGATCAAACATGACTTTGGAGTAAATAAATATTGCGGATGAGGAGGAAGTTCAGGCTAGATGCTTCAAAGGCTTATCACTGCCCCCGTCACCTCGCTTTCTGATTGGCTACACGTCAAATCCAACAGGCTGCATTCTCATTTGTTCTCGGGACACACAACACATTCTACGATATCAGACCCCAAAAAAATCCAACATGTTAAATATTTCCGATTTGTGATCATATTGGTCCCAAAAGCCTACCGAGCAGAGTAGAACAAATCACACATGGCAGTGATATCTGTTAGGATTATCTTAAGAGCCATCACGATAATCGGGGCATCCTTACAATTGTCAGAAGGGGTGAATCTGGTCTAAAATTGGCTTAAAAATCTTTCCGTGTGAAACAGACGTAGCATAGTTTTGATGTGTCATCAGGATGGATCATATTTTAGAAAAACAAATATTTAAAAACAATTGCATCTAGATTTCATCTTAACCCTGCATCCAGTCACAGCTCCTCTGTCAATGCCCTCAGATTGTACACGTACATGTCTAAATCAACTTGTCATTTATTTTCACATCCCCAGTATTTGGAGCAAGCGAGTTGCAGCTTCAGTATGGTGGAATTACTGTTTTATACGGCTTCTAGACGCACTACAGCTTGTCCGCTAAACCGAGAGTGTTGCTGTTGAGGAAACTATATTGATGCACAGCAAAAATGGCAGCAGAAGACAACTATGTACTTTATTACAGAACTGCCACCCAAACCTTCTCTCCATGTATACTCAAGTTCTACTTAAAGATTAATGCAGATGTATAAAATACAGTGTAAAAGCATATTATTTGTAAGTTGCTCAAACAAGGTAAAATTACATACTATAGTAATTTTCGGACTGTTGAGCGCACCTGAACATAAGCCGCACCAGCTAAATTTGAAAAGAAAATACATTTTGTACATATAGAGGCCGCACTTGAATATAATCTGCACGTTTTTATGTTGCAGCGGGAGATATTTACACAGAAAGACGGTACATGGATGATTTGCTTTAGTTACCTCTGCCAGGAGGCAATGTTTTCGTGCCCTTGTCGGTCTGTTTGTCTGTCTGTCTGTTAGCATAGCTCAAAAAGTTATGGAAGGATTTCGATAAACTTTTCATTAAATGTCCGCAAAATGTCGGAAAATGTCTGAAAAATACGGTACATACTATGAAATTACAGCACAGTCCAGCAAAGCTATTTGCCAATATGTCAGATTTAAATGAATATTTTACTCCAGCAGCCACAAAATATTTTGTCACTTTGTCTTTCTATTCATTTTTACCCCTTCTTTGTCTGGCTTTGCAGATTCAATCATCACATATTGATAAGAAGCGGGTAAAAGCTCTCAAGCTCTAAAGACATGGTTCTGAACAAGATTTATTTCTTTATCCCACTCATCCTTTTTATGGATTTTATCTTTGTTGGCACTCATGCTTCCCATCTCATTTCCTACCAACCTTTCCTTTTCAAGAGCTCCTTAGAAAGAACTAATGATATCAGTGAAGCCTCCAGTCAATCAAGGTGGATCCTTGCTAACTAAGCAGAACCAACAAATCCCCTTTGCTTGATCAAGATCTGTATTGACACCTTCTTACATCCGGTTTTTAAATCAAGCCCTGCATTAAACAGATTTGTAGCCTTTCATACAGAGGACCAGACATTCGTTGTTTTTCTAAGCATGTAATAAATCATAAATGTCAGTTACAGTATGGTTGTGATTTAAAATGCAGAGCAATGTTCTTTTCTGTGTGTTTCTTTTGTTTCTGTGTGTTTCTTTTGTTTGTCTGTCTGTCACTAAACCACATTTTCTATAGTTCCTTATGGCATTTTTAAAGAATACCATAAGAAACTAAAGAAGGAATCCCTCTGTTATAAATCCAAAAAATGAGGTTCACTTTTTCAATTCAACAACTGTTTCAATTCTTAGGTCTGCAGTTGGAGATCAAATTCATCACAGCTGAACCCCCCGAAAGCACAAAACATCAGTTTAATGAGACATATAACCTATATTCATGCAGTTTCTAACCCCTAAAGGTCTCTGTCTGTCAAAAGCAAGTTAATGAAGCAATAATCCTTATTTGTAATGTATGCTTTATACAACATAATGTGTGGAATGAATATAATTGGTGGTGTCTGATGTACTGCCTCTTACCTAACCATTGCAGGTAGGAACTGTGAACAGTTGGTACTAAAACAGGTTAGATAAATCTGTTTATCCTAATCTAGCAAATATGGCAAGTTTATTCACGATTTTAAAATTACCCTTACTACACACATGCTTTAGTCCATGCTACAATATGAATCCATTGCATTGTTGAGAGTCATTGCAAGCTCTAAAAGCATTGTAGAATATAACAATTCCCAGACTCTACCAAGTTAGTTTCTACAATGACTTTGAAAGCATGGCTGCTGTTAATGCATCCTGCTGCTAATGGCTTAAACATAAGGTATCTCACTGATCCACTCTTATCATACTTCTACACAGTAGGATCCCCTTTAGATAGGAATTGGTTTGTGCAGCCAAATAGGGCTTAGATAAGGCATCATCTTCTTAAAAACTAATTTCAGTGGCCTTTCCTCTTCAACACAAGGCAACATAACATCGGAAAGTATTGAAAATGTGTTCAAACTAATCCAAGATCCATGATATCCAGTAAATAGACACAATATTATAGTAAGAGAAAGATCCCCATAGCATTATGCCTTAACCACCATGCTTCAGTGTAATGTGGCTTCAAGTCAGGTTTTGGAGGTCATCTGAGAAACTGCCTAAGACTTCCCAAAAAGAACAATTTGCTCATGCTTTCACATCAGTCAAAAAATATATTGCTGTGTCTCTTCAGTTCTTTAGTCATATGTTAACCTTTTCAATCAATGTCATATTTTTCAATCGTGGGGCATAGTGCAGGGCTTATAGCAATTACTAGATCTCTTCTAATTGGTAAAGTGCTCACAGGTAAATGTAGACTTTCTTTGGTCTCCGCAGAGCTGATCCATGACTGACTTTTTGCTATTTAAATTGTAGTTTTTGGTTTTCTTCCACGTCTTTGTTTTTTGCTGCTATTTAAAGCATTTGTACATTTTAGCTGAGCATGCTATCTTTCTCTGCACATTTTCATGTTTTCCCTTTAAATAAGGTATATCATTCTAGCTCTAGTCTCTAGAACAACCCTATATTACTCAGAAATTCAGAGAGGACTTAACCTGCATGGCAACATTTGCTGCCGTTGTCCTTGCATAAAGACTACCTCTTTGAAAGCTGTTTTTTTATAGAATGAAGGGGCTCATAGATTAAATGTCAAACTGCTCTTTTTTAAACATGTCCCTTTCAGTTTATGATTCAGTTACACATAATCAGCAACGATTGTCATAACTGTATGATCTGTTAGTTTTATATTACTCTCCAACATCTACCAGTATATTATCTGCTATATGTGTGTGTTTGTCTCAGGACAGCGTAATGTGTGCATGTATTTGGTGTATATATGTATTACCGTAACTGATATAAAAGTATCTTTCTTTCCCCCCGGAAAATATGTCATCATAAGCGTCACAACAAAAATGTACATTCATATTTTTTCCTTTTGCTCGCTCTTTATTAAAGCTTTTCATAAACTGCAACTTTTCTAAGATTAAATGTAGCTCTCATGTCTAACTAGATTTGTTGACTGTTTTATGATTTAAAAAAGCCTGAGGTCAAAATCCATGAACGAACAAGCAAAAATTGGTTATGGTGTTTCATTTAGTTCACTTTGTGTCATTAGAAATTCCTTTGGGTGATCTTAACTCTTTAAAACTCAAAAACCCATGAACTCACTTTGCAACTACATCCTCTTAGAAACTAAATTAGCTTGTATACAGTGTGTAATAAATGGTGTGGCTCTTCTTTTTGGCAGAACCTTTAAAATAAATAAACCTAATTGGAGGAATAAAGGCCAATCTTCTTGTGTACAGTGAATCATTTGCTGTCTGACTTAATCTCCAATGCCTTATCATTTCATTTACTGATCCAAACATGGGGCTATGGCATTTGCATTTTTTCATTCTCTTGGGAATGCAAGCAAAGATCATATGTGTTTGAGGCCTTGCTTGAGTTAGGAAAGCTTTCAAATGTATCTTACTTATGTAAACTAACATTATAATGATGAGAAAGATGATGCTGTCTGGATATTGGGTTTTAGACACGAATAAACATGGGGAAAAGTGTTTGCATTTGCCTTAACAGAGTTGTTGACTATGACAGAAACTAATCTGCTTGTAGATCCGACAGCATTTCTTGTGATTTAAGTTTTAGTTTTGTTGAAAACTACTTTATTAGGTACACCTAATATCGTTGACCTGGGTTTGTCGTCAGTTTAGATTAAATAGAGTAATGAAAATGCACTGCATAAACAACCAATACAATTGGTCTAAAAATGTGCACTCAGTAAAATGATAGTGGGGTTCAATACTATGATTAAAGGCTAGTGCTGCACAACACTTGTTATTTTTCTTAATCCCACCTTCCTCCCGTAGACCCCTATACATTTCACACTGAGCACCGAATTTTTTTAGCCAATAGAATTCGAGTTTCCGCATTGTCGACTGTCAATCAACTAGCATGCTGATTGCGCAAACATGTGAACATGGGGCCGCCCACACAGACCACTCTGTGTCTTCCCGTTTACAGTCGCCATATTGTGAGAGAGCATCAGTCATGCAGAAGTTGCTCACCTCCGAAATGTCCATAGCAAAAATACAATCGGGTGGTGCGCAATAGCTCTTGCTGCTTACTTCTTTGACTCGCTGTGTCGCCACAGGTGATGCGCGTGCACAACTGCTGCGGTAGGGATGAAGGAAGGGAAGGGGAGGGGAGGGGGGAGCCTTGGTACGTCGGATTCAAAAAACCTCTCTCCCTCTAATACTCCGGACTGCAGCTTTAAGTAAAGATTAACTTATTTATTTACTTGTTATTATTGAAAAGAACTATGTAAAGTTTTTACCGCACTAGAAAAATAGGGTTAAAGGAGCTTACGTAGCTTGTTTGACACTTTAGCATTGCCTGTTAGCTAATGCTAACTATCTAAGTTAAAGCTATTATTGTAAATGGACTGAACCTATATAGTGCTTTTATTTGTAAGGTTTTATGGCCGTAGTGGCCATTATTTAACAGGGGATAGAGTAGAAAGGGGGAGAGAAGTGGTGGAAGACATCTGCCAAAGGTCCACGAGGACAGGAATCGAAACTCCAGACGACCGTGTCGAGGACTGAGGCCTCCGTACATGGGGCACCAACACTAACCAGTATGCCATTTGAAGCCCCATACAGTATAGTGCTTTTCTAGTCATGCTGAGCACTCAAAGTGCTTTACACTGGAGCCACATTTACACATTTGAGCTCAGAAAGACGCACACATTCATACACCGATTCACAGATCGGTAGTCAATTTGGGGTCAAATGCCTTGCCCAGGGGAACTTGCTGAGTACAAGTCTTTTGATGCTCCTTAACTTCTACAACGCACACAGATGCATTCATAATACCACACAAAACGATAAAAAAACAATAGCTCCTCCATCTGACGGGTAATGTGACACTGACGCAGGCAAAGGATACAGCGCTGAACTAATGTTTTTGGTTAAGTTCTAATCATTACAATTGGGTTCTGTGTGTTAATGAAATAAAATAGATATTCTGGTTCGCATTACATTTCTGTTTTTCAGTCTTTAACTTAAATGTGCTAAATGTGCAAAATATGCTAAGATAATATTCCCCAAATCACTGCAGTCCCCAAACCAGCAGCCTGAACCAATGATACATGGCAGAATGAATCTAATTCAGGTTGTTAATGCCCAATTCGGACCCTCCCATCTAAATGTTGCTCAAGACTCATTGGACAAAAAAACATTTTTCCCATCTGTTTTTGTTCATGTTTAGATTGTGTGGATTGCAGCCTCCGTTCCAGGTACTTAGCTGACAGGAGTTGCACTTGCTGTGGTCTTGTGCTGCTGTAGCCCATCTGTTTTAGGGTTCAATGTGTTGTGCGTTCAGAGATATTATTCTACCTTGGTTGTAACAAGACGTTTTATTAACCTATCTGCCTATTCTCCACTAACATCAACAAGACTTTTCCATTCACACAACTGTCTTCTACTGCATATTTTCTCTTTTTCTGACCATTATCTGTAAACCTAAGAGCTTGCTGTGTGCAAAGGCGACACCAACAATCAAGCAACATTCAATGTTTCTTAAACCCTCTTTTTTCTACTTTCTGGAGCTCAGTTTAAACTGCAGCAAATTGTCTTCACCAGATCTAGTTGCATTGATTTGTTGCACTGACTGATTTACATCTACTGTTGACAAACAATGGAGCTGGTTTACATGATAAAGCCGCTGATGAATCAATATGTGTACTATGTCACAACATGGGTTTTGTGCATTGAGCAAAAGCTCATATCTTAGTCTTTATTTTTCCCCACGCTTGCATCTGGAATGTATCTGCAGCTCAACAATTTGACAGATTTAAATGGCTTTGATAGTCACACAGACATATGGCACTGATAGCAAGGGGCTGGTAGCATATATAACCATCGTTATAGAGCAGCAAATTATTATGAAATGTAAAGCGCAGAGTGTGGGAAGAACTCAGCCTCTGATATGGGTGTAGTGCTTTCTTCTGTCTGATCTTCAGCTAAAAAGGTCTTAACTCCTACAACAGGCTTATAACCCCTTGCTAATCTCCCCCGCCACCACCGCCCTGCGACTCATTTTACTGCAGTTTGAAGCTTTCGCTTTAAATCTCTTGTTCAGTCGCTGGCCTGCATTTGCACGGACACACACACTTGCGCATGCTAAGACTCTTTGCATAACAAAACCCTTCAGTTGAAAATGGAAATGTCTCGCTGGACCAGCAAATTGCACTGTGAGGAATATCTTTACTCAAATGATCAGACACAGACACAAGGACAGCTATAAGTACACACTGAGAATCCACTTTCTGTTTAATTATAAGTACGTGGATGCTAGCTAGTTGTGACCTCCATTACTGATAGTTGCCTTTTTTAGCTTGTGTTTCAAACACCCACAGAGGGAATTAAAAAAGGCATCAACACACAAAACCAAGTAAGTCCATTATGCGTGTCACATTCAGTCTGAAATTGATTTCTTTTTTGGTCTGAGCCAATTTAAAAATAGTGAGCTCTTGAGTAAGGGAGGCTGTCAGAGAGGTTTGGAGGGAACAGGAAGTAACCCCTCCCCTCGACAGAAGGGCCTTTGTGTCATTATTAAAGATTAATGTTTGCACAAGTGTGGCAGGAATTAGCATTAGTGATGGTTTTAGTGTCAAACGCTTGTTTAAGAGCTGTCACTCGTCCTGGAATGAGACAACTTAATATCATAGCACTAATAATACCAGCTAATCACGGTGCCAAAACAGGAGATCAAAGCCTAGGGTTTGGTTTGGGGGGGTTAGAAATAAAGAGAATACAGAGAAATGACAGGATTCTGTCATAGCCTGTTGATATTCACAGGATCCTGGAAGCCATTTCTATTTCGGTCCGCTTCCAGTTTTTTTTATCACAGTTGTCTCACGATTACTGTGTTGGCCAGCATGAAAACAGATCCTCCTTGTGCTGTAACCATTTCAGGATAAAGATAAAAAGTCAGTTACATTTAAAGCTTTAATCATACCTTTTGATATTTTGTAGTAGTTTTAAGCTTTGACTTTGCATCAGGTTTTAAGAGGGCCTGCCTTGGATTTATTCAAAATATCCCTTGACGGTTGCGCATAACCACCCATTGTTATCAACTCTGACTGATGGATTGTTCTACCTTTTAGAGTGGTGCTGCAGCTGCACTCTCCATCTTCATTCCTCTATGGAATTGCATTGGCTTGCTGCATGTGAATGGAATGAGAATATGGCCATAGAGGGATGGATATTTACCATGCAGAGCATATCACCATCTCCCCGTCTAGAGCCATTAGCTTTGGTTAGCAGACAACATTCTTCCTATTTGAGGCCAGACTATTAAGAGATTGTTTTCTGTATTATCCAATTAGTTTTGTTAGTTAGATAGGAGTTAAATACCAGAGGCTAGAAGTTGATGTCTATGTTGCCCGATAGGCAGGAGCCGGTATGGAATTATCAGTGTTATATTCATTATTAAAAATATCACTGGTTCATGGTATTAAAAACAAACTTTAATTTAGAAATGGGTAACATTTTAGAATTGCTTTTGTTTAAAATAGAAAATTGAGTAAGATTCCTTCACCTGCTACGGAAATGTTGTTTAATGATTATTACATTTGTAAGTAATGTTATCACTAACATTTATTTATCCATATTTGGATTTTCTTTTTATACATGAACTTAAAATATCAAATAACCCCCATCAAATTGACATCAGTTTTGAAGAAGCTATGCTTATTTTTCACAATACTCTACCGTTTATCTTTTTAATAGAGAAAAGCTGGAAGTCTAACAAATTGAAATCAGCAAATTCATTAGTTAGGCTATCTGTTTGTGTGGAGCCTGCTGTCAGTTACTTTGCATACATGATGGTGCTGTTGCTTGCAATGTGCCAACTGTGTTTGCAAAACAGTGTTACTTTAATAACTGTGGTGGGTGGCCTTCCTTTGGTTTCCTTGCCATGACTGTCCATGTTTAAGTTTTCAGTCTGACAAATTAGTTTTTATTGTGGGCAAAAGTGTAAAAAAAATATATTTCATCCAGCTGACAAGTAGTACCCAGCAAGATGGTGGGTGATCATTAGATTACTCTGTGCTTAAAACTAAAGAAATCTGGAACTTTCTCTGTTGCACTAAAGAGTTTAACCTTGAGAAATCTTATGTCTAAAATTTTGGAGGGCTTGAAAACCTTAACTTTGACGCTGGTATTTAGTTATTGCCTACTGTCAGCCTAATGACATACATGTTTTGACCACACACAAAAAAGGACCCCCCCACCAAAAAAAAAAAAGTAAAGCAAGTAGGAGGCCTATATTGTAGTTATGTAATGAATAACAGAAGGGGCATGCTTGGTGCTCTGCAGTGTGCGGGAGTGAGATTCGGTAACGGGTTGAGCTCGGTGTCCGGGTGCTGGCTGGTCTTGGTCTGGAGATGCCGGCGGCAGTGGGTGTCGGCCATTGGCTGGCCAAGGCCCCTGTGGCCTGGTTGCCCTCGTTGGTCAGTCCCTGCTGGGGGGTGGGGTGACCTTGGGTCCCAGGCCTCCGGACCCATGGCTGGATCCTCCCTGGAGTAGCTGGCTGCTGGCGGAGCCTGTGGGCTCGTCGCTGCGCCCCCCCCCCGGGGCCCTGAATTGTAGCTGCTGGATGTTCCCCCGGGGCTCTCCTCTGCTCCCCTTTTGGGGGTGTGGTCAGCCCTGCGTTGGTCTGCCTTGGGCTCCTGTGCTCTGGGGGTCCTTTTGGGTTTCTATGGCTCCGATCTCCTTTGTGTTTGCGTAGATTCCTTGGAGGCGGATCGATGGCTCCTCACACCAGCTATTGAACACTCGTATGGAGAAACTTAATATGCACCAGCATGCTCATACATACATACACACACACACACACACACACACACACACACACACACACACACACACACACACACACACACACACACACACACACACACACACACACACACACAGGTGTGGGGATTCCAGTGTTTACAGATACATTCTCGGGCTGAGGTGACCACTACTAAATCTAGTAAAGCACCATGAGCTTTTCAGTGACACAGTTGTTGTATTCATATATATATATATATATATATATATATATATATATATATATATGTGTGTGTGTGTGTGTGTGTGGGTTGTGGTTGAGTAGTTCTCAGTTTGCATTGTTTGATTTGTTTTGTTGTTGTTTTTTTCCCTCTCCCTTCCGTCCTGCGGGTGTAGAGGGAGACTGTGATGTTTTCTTGTGTTTTTCTTTGTTTCCCTTTCTTTCTTTATCTTCAGCTCACCCTCTCCCTCTTAACCTTGTTTTTCCTACCTCTCTTCATCTACTTTCTTTCTTCCCCTCTATTTTCCGTCTCTGTGTCCCTCGAGAGAGAAAAAAAGCGCACAGTAATTTCTAATAAATATTCAATATGGGCATATTTGTTCTCCAGAGTATAAATGTATATAGTATAGAAACTCAATAGACAAAATCTGTGGATTAAAATGCTCTTATTTTTTTTTAGATAAGAAATTTCATACTTTAAGTCACTATTATGAATCTGTGGGGCTCATTGTACTAACTAAAGTCAATCCTTTGAACTTCACCGTCTTTTTTAGGTTGCCATTCTATTTTTTTCATCTCTAAAATATACACAACGCTGTCAATGACCTTAAACATATTAACTGGGTGGCCCTGATACATTTAATCTACCTAAATGTAAGCTTAGCAGCCAGTTATTATTGCAGCTAGGAAGCTTAACGTTATTTTAATTCAGTGTTTGGGACAACAAACACATATTTGGAGCAGTTCTTTATCCATAGTGGACTCAATACACAAATAAATGATGTTAATTAAAATTATAGGCTATTTTTTCTATATCAAATAAATTCCACACATTAAGCCTCAATCATGAATCAGCAGGGCTATGTGTAACAGCTAAAATAAATCTTATTAAAATTATCAGGTTTCCTCTCCACTGTAATAAAAATAATCTAGGTCATTTGTAGATTATCATTCTAGTTCCACAGCTCTAATATTTACTAGTACAAATTAGCCTAAGCAGATTAAGTAGATCTTCCTGATGCATTTAATCTTTCTAGCTAAATATAAATAGCAGCTAGCTAGATTTGCAGTTATCCATCCCTCCATGCATTGTATATACTAACTTATGCTCGCATGGTCCCTGGGGGGTGGTGAATATCTCCAGCGGTCATGGGGCAAGACGCGGGGTACATGCTGGACACAGGACAGAAAGCCATAGACATCTACATTCATACCTAAGGACAGTTTAAAGAGATCAATTAACCAAACCAAAGCATGCAAAGCGAGAACACATAAACTCCTTGCAAAAAGACCCCAGGCCAGGATTCCAAGCCAGGACCTTCTTGCTTCACGCCAGCAATGCTACTAAAGCCTGTTCAAAAGACATCATGGCGGCATATCGGGGAAATACTGCCCCCAATGTTTGTGCTTTGATTGCGGCATGGCGAGGCTAGAATAATGTGCCATTCTTGCTGCCAAACTTGAAAGGAATATTAACGCAACACCAGACTTGACCACTTATGAAAGACCATAGGCTTCCTGATGCTGCCTCCACTTTGCGGCAAAGTGGCTTCATTGTTTTTTGAAACAGGATTATAACTGTGCCACTGTGCAGCCTGATTTAGTTTTGCCACTAGCAAACTTAAGATAATTTTATTTTGGTTGGCGAGAATCAAACTGAAGTGAAAATGTAATCAAGAATGGGTGGAAATGGAGAATTACTTACTAAAATAAATAGCTGTTTGGACTAAATAGTTGAACTGAAGTAATACTTCAAATCTTGAAATTCTCTCTTTTGTTAGGTCTTGAACATTCCCAAAAGAGCAGCCATGAGTGCAACTTACAAAGTAAATATTATTTTTGCTCTGTAATTTTAGCCAACTCTTGCTGCAAACCTCAGTTTTTCTCTACTTTATGGCTTTGGGATGACACATCCTTGACACTTTATTTTTCCCAGAGTCCTTTGATATTTATAATTTCTAATTAGTTATGTCTTTGCAATCGATTATAATATTAAGCCTCAAGTAATTACATGGCATACCGGCACAGCTCCTGATCGCCATTGTCATGCTTATCGTTAAATATATTATGATTGTTGTTTAATAATAGATGGTTCTTTAGTTCTTTTTTACACACCTCTAAGAAATCGGCATAGCAAAGTGGTATCTTTACTCTAGGAACTAAAGTCATACCTAGCCTCATGCTATGCTTACAGCCTTTGCATCCCACTGTTTGCTTTCTGTCAACATCCCGTGTTTAAACTTTGCATTAGGTTTCCTTAGAAAATACCCCTTGTAAAAGACTTTACAGCTTTAGTACACAGTAAGGACCCTAACAGGCTTAGAGCAGATTCATGTGCTGATATTTACATCAACAACAAAGTGTTTTGCTTTAATAGCCCACTACAGTGTCCTTGTTGATCCACTTTAAGTATACCAATTGTCTTTAATTGTTTTTGTTTAATACTATGAAAGTTATCATGCAATGCAGAACCTATCTAAAACTTTGTGCTATGGCATCCAAGTTTACATGAATGATTGAGGTGGTTTAACCAGTGTGAGTGTGTTAGTTAACAGCTGGTTCTATTTGAATAGACACAGCTAGGACAGAGGATGGAGGGAAGACAAAGATTAGAGGGAACATGTTTGATTAGCCTCTGAAGGGAGGAATATACCTTTAATCCCTCTTAACTAATCCCTCTCCTGTTGGAGGGTCCTTACCGCCTAAGGGCAAAATGTGTTGTGTGGAGCCAGCAGTCATACTGTAGGGTTCTCTGACTCCTCTACATTTGTTTTATTTCATGGGACTGGATGTTTCATTTTCAGTGCATAGCTGACATCTTTACTAATAAAGACAAAAAGCTGAAGCAGTGTACACAAGCAGATTACTGGCAAATTATTTTTTGTTTTTAAGTTTGGTTTTAAGTCAGTCCATTCCTGGGTTCAACACTGAAGTATATTTTACTTGCATTGCTTAATGTCGCCAACTGCTAAGCAGGGGAAGCAGCAAATGTCTGTCCTAACAGTCACTAGATTATGTCATCACCTAATTTGCATATTTAGCCATCAGCATGTAATGTGGGAGGGATGAATATTGCTGTGGGAGGAACAAGTCAGTGTAAGTAACTCTAAATATTAAAAAAAGTTATAAATTAACTTTCTTCTATTATTCCTTATTTTTCATGTCAGAGTCCCAGCCCTTCTCATTTAGTAATTGTAGGAATGATAAATGCCTTCTCTAATAAAATCAGTAAAAGTTGCTTGGTTTGTTGCTAGTTACTTTTTTGAAAAAGAGATGCAAGAGGTGTAGGACACCTTCTACAAGTAACAAAAACAACTTCCAGGTCAAACTCCACTTAGATTTTGACAAATGCCATCCATCCATCCATCCATCCATCCATCCATCCATCCATCCATCCATCCATCCATCAATTATCGGCAATTGTTTCAGATTTTTTTTTAATTTTTTTACAATTTCTAGCTTTATTTAAAATGGCATTATATGGGTACATTGTTATTCCTTTCAGAAACAATTACTTTAGACTACTATATGCATCATTTATGAAAATGTTTCAGTCTACTGCTTGACAAAAACAGTTTAATGGCAAAAGTTACCAATTTGAGAGACTAAATTAGGTTACAGGAGCAACAGCTGTTGAACTCGTTTCATGCTGAAGCAAGCAGATACTTAAAAGAAAAAGAGAAAGACTGAGGTCTGTGCTGTGAGCAATTCCCAAAGCATGAGTAGAAATGGAAGCCTTGGCTTGTCCCTTAATCCTTAAGGCTGACTTTTCTGCTGCCTGTACCCATTATAGGCTAACATGTCAAAACGTATCTGGTGTCGTGCTATTCATATTGGCCAAATGAATTTCTGGGCTTTCGATAGCATGCTGGAGTAGTTACAGTGAACGTCCGGGCAGACAGCAGCTGTCATAAAGGACCACTTGCTGCATAATGTATACCAAGTTCTTTGCCGGTGGTATCAGTGTGTGATCAATATGCAATAAAAACTCATTAAAGGGGTCTATGTTCTGTCATGGAAATTAATTCTGGAAGACAAATCTGCAATGTGTCACACAGGATAAGATTTCAGCCCATCCATGCGGAAAAAAAAGTTATTTAAAGCCAGGAATTGGATACCGAAGTGTGTGTGTGTGTGTATAGAGAAGACCAGACAGAAGAAGAGTGTAAGGCATTTTTGCATTAGTAAGGTTTGCTATTCTTTTTAGTTTTCTGTTCACCAGAAATAAATATTCTCATTATCTTGAACCTTTTTTCTTCCATTTCTATCAATCCTTTTTAAGTATGTGGAACTTGGTGAGACCAACAGCAATATGAGTAATTCTGTCAAGCTAACCTCATGTTTCACTCCAAATGTGAAATCCGCACAATCCCGCTGGACATTGTTGTCTGTTTTTGCCTCAAAAAGCTTTTTTTGAATAATCTTGTACTGAGAGACAATGGAGTCATTGTACCGCTGAAAACTGCAAACAAAAGTGTGCTGTATGAGCTTTAGTTCAGTACAGTCTATATCTGCATTCCCCTGTCCTGTCAAAAACACAAAATTTAAAACTTTCCAATAGCAGCTTAGTTTAAATGGAATGCTGTTTTTTCCTTCTCTGCATACACTTCTATTTTCATGGATTATCCCAGGTTCTCCTTTTTGACAGGCATTTTATGTACTACTTTATTTTTAGGGAGAGTACGGCAAACACAATCAAGCAAGCATGTCTACTTGCACACAGAGACATATACAGAAACCTTGACTGGCACCTTTTTGCCAATTCAATTTACTTGATAATCCTGAATATTACACCGAGCATTAACAGCAAAATCAAATATTGATTGCTTCACCTTCATGATTCACAACGAGCTGCAAGGGCACTGATGGTCTGTGTGGTTCAAATAGGAATGGAGAAGTATTAATCAGGTCTTGCTTTGGCTTTTATTGGATCAAACACGTGAAATTCCACACGTAAAATTGCTGAAGCTTCTTTGAAACCCATATGATTCATTTACTGCAGGGATTGGGAGCCTTATATGCTTGTGATGTGCTTTCTTTCATTTTCACCAGTTAATTTCTGCTTTGCAAGAATACCATATGGATTCATATTTAATTATCTCAGCAACTCAATAACCTGCTATTGAGACCAAAAGCTCATATTGGTTATTCTAGCTTTAAATCAATAATGTTATTCATAAAAATTAATGGCTCATAATCTATTTAGTTTATATATATATATATATATATATATATATATATATATATATATGCATCCTCCTTATATTGGTTAGAGATGTATCAAGAAAAATCTTAGGGTTGATTTCAGTATTAGGTTTTTGGAAACCTTTGACACACCGATACAGACCGTAGCTGCTTGAGAACTACACTGCCTGGCCAAAAACATAAAATGCTACAAAATCAACATTACACACTCTAATTTTTCACTGGGCTGAGTTTAGCTTTGCTTAGGCCCCACTTTGGCATTGTTTCGATAAGCTTATGCAATGTCACAAGATTTATTTCCATCCAGTGTAGTGTTCATCTTTCCTCAAGATCTGTTATTGAAGGTGGGAAAGTCCAACCCTTGCACAACGCCTTCTCCAGCACATTCCAAAGATTTCCAATGGGGTCAAGTTCGGATTCTTAGGTGGCCAATCAATGTGAGGAAATAATTTCTTATTTTCCCTAAACCACTCTTTTACAATTTGAGCATAATGAATCCTAGCATTGTCATCTCGGAACATGCCTGTGCCATCAGTGAAAAAAAAATTTACTGTTGGAATGACCTGGTTATTCTGTATTTTCTTGGTATTTCTTCCTCAAATACAATTGTTCCCCACTTTCCTTTTAGGTTTTAGTCATTCTTTGGACAATTCTCAACCCAATATTAGTAGTTTCTGCAATCTCCTTAGATGTTTTCTCTGCTTGATGCAAGCCAAAAGTTTGTTTTTTTCCTAAACAGACCAACATCTTTTTCCAAGACCATGGGATGTATATTTCAACATAGTTGTCTAAGAACTGAGAAGGTGCTATTCGCATCAGTTGAAGTTAAATAACTTGTTGCCAGCTGAAAGATAGTCACCCATGCAGTAATTTGGAGCTCGTATCTATTTGCTCTGTTAAAGCAAATAGATGGCAACTTTTTTTGGCTAGGCAGTCTAATTTCTAGTCTCTTCTTGTTATTAATTTTTTATACTTGGAATAGAGGGGTCATTCTACCAAACGTTGCAGAAGTTGCTGCTTAAAGGGATTTTACTATTTTAAAATAAGGACAAAATTATTATGGAGTTGATATTGTACCTGTTTTTGCATATTATAATAGTAATAACCATTGTTAGTGTGCCTCCTCTTACTAAAAAAAAGTCTCTTAATATTCTCTGGAGCCATTCATTGTTCAGGCCAGCTCAACCTGAACATCAGTCAACTTGTATTACCAGGCATTTTCTCTGTGCATCTCAGAATCTGTAAGATTATCATCACTATTACAATTAATCTAAACTTTTCAGCATCAGGCTTTTACTGTTGGATGGGGAAGTGGTAAAATATATCATCAGAGGGTTTGGTGAATGTGAAAATATGAGTGTGTATGTTCACTTTTTGTCTTCATGCTCTGACTGCAGTATTATGTTCTAAGTCAGATCCTGTGAATAGCTTGGCTAATTTTCCCATTTATCCCTGATTCTGCATTTACAAATCGGCCCTGTCACATCTAATCCATCAGCTCCCAGGCCTTAATTTTATTCAACATACCATTTTTCTTTCCCCATAATTTGTTTGTTTTTACCCTATTATCCTTGTACCAGAGCAGTCTGCAGTCCATAGTGCTATGGAAATATTAACCACTTTTCATAAGTATTCATATACCTTGAAGCTTTACACATTTTGTCACGTTACAACCACAAACTTTGATGTTTTTTGTGTTAATTAATGTGGCAGAACAACACAAAGAAGTGCATAATTGTGACAAGGAAGGGACATGATACATGGGTTTTAAATTATTTTGCAAAATAAAATCTGAAAAATATGCATTGTATTCAGCACAGCTGAGATAGCACCTTTTTGCTGTGATTACAAATGCAAGTCTTTCATATTTGTGCCTCTTTTTCTTTGCAAAACAGCTCAAGCTGAGTCAGATTGTGGGGAGAGTATCTGTTAACGTCAGTTTTAAATCTTAGAACAAATTTGTTTTAGCTCTGAACTTTTACTAGATTATATGCATTGATCTAAACAATCCCATTGTAGCTCTTTTTGTATGTTTAAGGTTTTGCTGCTGGAAATTAAACATCTGCCTTAGTCGTATGTCTTTTGAAGGTTTAACAGGTTTTCTTCCAAGATTGCTGTTCATTTAGCTGTATACCTTATTTACTCAATTCTGACCTGATTCCCCATCCCCAACGAAGAGAAGCTGCCTTACAGCATGCAGCCACTGCCATCTCTATCTGTGGGGATGGTATGTTTAGAGAGACGGGTAGTGTTAGTTGATTTTCTATTTGGGTAACCTCCGAAGACAGTTGGTTGCCATGCACTTTCAGTTGAACTATCAGATTAACAGGAAGTCAACACGAATACATCCTGCAATTCTCAAATATTATTTTTTAAGACATTTTGAAAATCATGTAGGCTATAGTTTTACTTCCACTTTATAATTATCCACTACTTTCTGTTGGTTTAGCAAGTAAACTATGATCATGGTGTCTACTGTATATGTATGGAGGTACAGTATTTCTTCCTTTTATTTCTTGCCTTTCTCTTAAGGAGGTTGTAATAGGATAGCAAACACTAGGAACATTTCTAGCTCAGAAATGTGTGAAAGTGCTCAGTAAGTAATCACCATTTAAAATCAAGCATGAATATTTATAATTCCCCCATGTGTTTGATAAACAGTCGTCTGCAGTATAATTCTAAGCATTGATTTAATAGAGCAGCCAATCACAGCCCACTTTGACTTTAAGGTTTATAGTATAACCTTATTTTCCCTCCAACAATAAAATGAAATAAAAAAGAAAGTAGGCCATTACCTTGCTGTGTCAGGTTTTTGCCACCATTCCTACTTAACATGTTGAATGTGAATATTTCTGTGTTTGTGGCTACCACACACTTCAATACCATTTTAAGATATACAGTTGTGGCCAAACGTTTTGAGAATGACACAAATATTAGTTTTCACAAAGTTTGCTGCAAAACTACTTTTAGATCTTTGTTTCAGTTGTTTCTGTGATGTACTGAAATATAATTACAAGCATTTTATACGTTTCAAAGGCTTTTATTGACAATTACATGACATTTATGCAAAGAGTCAGTATTTGCAGTGTTGGCCCTTCTTTTTCAGAACCTCTGCAATTCGACTGGACATGCTCTCAATCAACTTCTGGGCCAAATCCTGACTGATAGCAACCCATTCTTTCATAATCACTTCTTGGAGTTTGTCAGAATTAGTGGGTTTTTGTTTGTCCACCCGCCTCTTGAGGACTGACCACAAGTTCTCAATGGGATTAAGATCTGAGGAGTTTCCAGGCCATGGACCCAAAATTTCAACGTTTTGGTCCCTGTGCCACTTAGTTATCACTTTTGCCTTATGGCACAGTGCTCCATCATGCTGGAAAATGCATTGTTCTTTACCAAACTATTGTTGGATTGTTGGAAGAAGTTGCTGTTGGAGGGTGTTTTGGTACCATTCTTTATTCATGGCTGTGTATTTGGGCAGAATTTTAAGTGACCCCACTCCCTTGGATGAGAAGCAACCCCACACATGAATGGTCTCAGGATGCTTTACTGTTGGCATGACACAGGACTGATGGTAGCGCTCACCTTTTCTTCTCCGGACAAGCCTTTTTCCAGATGCTCCAAACAATCGGAGCGAGGCTTCATCGGAGAATATGACTTTGCCCCAGTCCTCAGCAGTCCATTCACCATACTTTCTGCAGAAGATCAATCTGTCCCTGACGTTTTTTTTGGAGAGAAGTGGCTTCTTTGCTGCCCTTCTTGACACCAGGCCATCTTCCAAAAGTCTTTGCCTCACTGTGTGTGCAGATGCGCTCACACCTGCCTGCTGCCATTCCTTTTTTTTATTTTTATTTTTTTTTATGAGACTTAATGAGGGTATTTATGGCCTGCTGCCATTCCTGAGCAAGCTCTGCACTGGTGACACTCCGATCCCGCAGCTGAATCCTCTTTAGGAGATGATCCTGGCGCTTGCTGGACCTTCTTGGATGCCCTGAAGCCTTCTTAACAAGAATTGAACCTATTTCCTTGAAGTTCTTGATAATCCTATAAATTGTAGATTTAGGTGCAATTTTAGTAGCCACAATATCCTTGCCTGTGAAGCCATTTTTATGCAGCGCAATGATGGCTGCACACGTTTCTTTGCAGGTCACCATGGTTAACAATGGAAGAACAATGATTTCAAGCATCACCCTCCTTTTAACATGTCTAGTCTGCCATTCTAACCCAATCAGCCTGACATAATGCTCTCCAGCCTTGTGCTCGTCAACATTCTCACCTGAGTTAAAAAATTTAAGCAGCAACTTTTCCAATTTCCAATATTTATGAAACTCTCAAAACTTTTGGCCATGACTGTATATGTATATATATATATATATATATATATATATATATATATATATATATATATATATATATATATATATATATATATATATATATATATGTATATCTTACAGTGAGCCTGGGATTCATTGGAGGTGAATAACTCCCATGTTTGTCTTTTCCGTCCTCTCCATCCTTCATCATTCTGGGCTGAGACAGGGCTGATGAATGGGGAAAGTGGCTGGCAGGGGATCTATTTAACTGGCCTTTTTTTGCTATTCTAGAACTGTTTCCAGCAGGTTGAGTTGTTTGCTGCTGTTGAAGAGTGGTCCTGTGTGAAAACATGCAGTCTGTAACACATGACAAATTTGTTGTGCTTGTTTTGAGTGGATTTTCTGTAGTTGGGGCTCATTGCTGTCGTGAGCTAGAGACGTGTTTCTGTCTGTGAATGAGGAGCCTGCGTGGAAAAGCCGCTTTGTGCCACAGAAAATCCTGTGACAGCCCAATGTATATGGCTTAGCTTTCACTGCCCTGGGCTTCATTTGGATTGACTCATACAGCGTTTGTTTGCTCACATGTAACTGTAGTAGATAGCACTATCTGGTTGGTTTGTGTTGCGTGCAGTATTTTCTGTTTCATTCCACAGGCTCTCCTTGGAAAAAAAATAAATAACCTGAGCTAACCTCATTTATCTTCAAAATAGTACTTAATAGATTTTATGTTTATAGGGGTTGAGAAATATAATCTTGTTAGGTTTTATTAAACTGTGGACTTGTTTGGCGTTTATACAATTTCCATTAGAATAAAAAAAAACAAACACAAAAAACAGCACAATTTTTTTTAATCCACTTTCAAGTCTTCTTAGTCTGTTTAATTTGTATAAAGTGCTAAAACAAAAGCAGTAACTAGTAGTGGAGCCTAATGATTTGAAAAGTACAAATTGTATTTGTAATTTCAATATAAACCAAAACAAAAGCTAAAACTCTGCTGGATTAATTATTTAACCCAAATGCTGGGGTTATGCTAATGGGCAGACGTTGGGGAGTTTAACAAAACGTTTGTAAATAAAAATGAATCAAAATTGGTTGGTTGGTAGAACAAGTATGTTCTTTTATCATGTGTCCTTTGCCTGCTAATTAGTTAGCACAAGCTAGTGTCAGCTAGCTGACCAAATAATTTATGTAGACAGGACATATTTTATACAGGGTTACATATTGAGTATAAATGTTGTTTTTCCAAAGTAGCTTTTTCAACAACAAAAAAAGTCTCAATAAATAATAAATTCATATATGATGGTGCTGTTTGTTTTTAATAGCCAATCATTCTTAGTGGAAAATTAAACTAAACCAATAAATTATTTCTGTTGAGCCAAATAAATCTTGTTTAGTGATCAGGTTATAAATAATTGTTTTTTAGTGGTGTAGAGGGGTCTGAATGCAAACTATAGGCAGTCAAGATCATATTATAAGCAATGTAAGGAAAAGCAAGCTTACATAAAACTGGAAGTATCCCAAAAAAGACATCAACAGGGGAAAAACCTACCTCGAGATATGGAGGTAAATAGGACAGTTTATTCCAGTTGAAAACAAGGAGCCTAAACAAGGGACAGTGACTGCTGGAGTGGGAACAGGCGTGAGAGATTAAGTGCTTGTCAAATAGGGTTGCATAAACTGGAGGAACTGGGTGGAGAAATGACAAAACACAGGGACTACAAAAGGATCAGATAAATAACAACTAAACTGAACGTGACTAAACATCAAAGTAATGAGAAGTACAGTATAAGGTCAAAAAAGACAAAGCAGGCTGGTTCCATGTGTTACAGGAACATTTAGATGTAAATAAACCACAATGCACAAGAACACCCAAATACAAATAGAATCTAAAACAGGGAGAGCAGTTCAAAATATGGATTAAAAAAATTAAGTTCCAATTGATATAGCTGTCGTGGTAGGGAATGTCATAAGGAGTGTGCAAAAGTAGTGTAAGTATGACAACAAAGTAGTAGTGAGGCTGAAAACACAAATTCAGCTTCTTTTTAGATAACATGCTGTCCAGGTTCTTGCAATGAAAATAATTATCTATACCTTTTCACACTTGTCCTTCAGTATGATTGATTACTTGATGAAATACCATATTTACATCTTGGTGTATTCATGAGAGACTCAGCTGTGGTGGTGTTCCTTCATCATTTCTTTTTTGTCCCCTGGGATGTATGTTTTAGGTAATAAATGTCTCTTTAAAAAACTACATGCTCTGTCATTGTAAGACTAAATAAAAAACATACATTACTCATAGTTATTGTGTTGTTATGTTTAATGTTAAATCCTGGGGCAGTTTTCTAGGATCCCCAACAACTTAAGCTTCCTCCAAAAATCTTCTTCTTTGAACCATTTTCCCACTCCAATGGTCCTAAAAATCTGCAAGCTTGACTTATGCCGTTAGACTTGCATCTCATGATCTTAACTTAGAATCTTTCCACTACCTGTTAAGAGGCTTTATAATCAGCATATTTGTAAACAGTTTTGTGCATGCTTGAGTGCGTCCAAGTTGCAATAATCCTGAGGGTAAACCCCACATGTGAGAGGTTTTTGTTGACTTCAGGCAACCTGAAAGGTAGGTGAGATGAGGGTTGTGTGTGCATAAATATTTGCATGCCTTGTAACAAGGGTATTTATGGGGAGTTCACCTTGCTATTAATGTCACAGCTGGGGGTGCATCAGTGTAACAAATTAAATTTGTATGAATATAAATGCATGCCCATCTTTGTCTTTATTGGTACATGTGGGTGTGTGTTTATAGGTTGTGGGTTATGGCGACAAGAAATGTCACACCTCATGGGAACCAGGAGGTTTTGATGTGGCATGTGCTGCCCCCCATTAATCCCCTGCCCCGCCCCTCCCATGGTCCCACGTCTCCCCTTTTTAAGCCTTAAAATATCTCTTGGGCATCCAATGTGTTGTAAGTAGGTAAAGCATGAGGAATGAATCTTATGCGAAATACAACTGGCCTTCATGGTTGGAGCATGAGCAGGAGAGGGTTCTATGTATGGGAACGTGGGTTCTGACTGGAAGTCATCACTGATCGCACTACTCTGGGTTTGAAACATCAAATAAATAAATAAAATAAAGGTAATTTGAATATCAACTCGATTTCATAACTGAAAATAGTTGTGTGTGATTGGAGTTTATATAAGAGTAGGTTTAAGAAAATTGAAGTAAATAGAAAATAGGTCAGTCTGTGAACATATTTGCTGGAGGAACATGCTTGAAATAATTACAGATTGCACACAGACATGCACGGAAATGCAAACATTCACTCTGAAACACTCCCCAGCTGTTTCCTCTGTAGATGAACCGTCTTTTACTTCACATGCGATCTCAACTAAAATGATACCTAAATGCCTGTCGTGTTTTTAATGAGGTTATTTAACGGACTTTGAGCACGTTAAGTGAGCTAGTGTATTCATTTGTCTGTTTGTGCACAATAACTTTGGTTCCTGGGAAACAGCTGTATCAACAGTAGCAACTTTGCTGTTGACTCTACTGTAGAGATAGTATCACTACAATATAAATTCCACCATCCACGCAATGTTAACCATGACCCCAGCAAGGGATGTGCACTTGTCTTTCTGTTGTAGATTTAGAATAAACCTGGATAGCATCAGTCAATATTCATCTCACTTGACATAGGTACTTCCTATAGAAAAGAAAAATAATTTGTCTCATACCATTGTGTCCTAATATCTGTGTAGTACCAAAGTATGTTGAAGATCTGTTGTCACTATACCAACCCCCCAGTCCTCTAATTCCAGTCTACTCAGCATCCCTTGAATTAGAACCAAACATGGAGACGCAGCTTTCAGCTTCCATACTCTCCTTATCTGGAACAAACTTCCAGATAACTGCAAAGCTGCTGAAACACTGAGCTGTTTTAAATCAAGGCATGTTTTAATGTGTCATATGTTTTGTGTGTGTTTTATGCTTTTTTGCTGTTTTTACTCTATCCCCTAATCATGTAAAGCACCTTGACTTGCCTTGTGGTAGAAAGTGTGCTTTACAAATAAAATTGCCTTGCATTGCCAAGTAATATTAAGATAAATATAAGCAGCGGCACTGTTACAACTTTAAATAAATAAATAAAAAAGTTCTCTCCCAATGACCAATTAAGCCACTGCTTTGCAAAGTTGACATGAAGGTGAGCATCAGAGTGCTTCCTCCATCAGAGATGAGGAGAATACGGTTGAAACTGAGAGGGAAAGTATGAAGAGAGGCCAAAGCAGAGAGGACTTGATAGTCCAGTGCTCTGAAAGCATTTTTTCTTGACAGGTCCCACCCAGCCTAAGTCTAAAGAGAGAACTGAGATAAAAAAGGAGAAATGATAGTGGATATCCGTGCTTTGCATGTAATATATAGTTCTGTAAAAGACGACACAAGGACATAAAAGCTGCATTGCAAAGTTGTGCATAACAACTTTATCTCACATAGGAAAACAAAATCTGTATTTTGCTTAAGAACGAGCCTGGGGAGAAAATACATAAAAGTAATAATAACTCGGCTTGATCGTATCATTCTAAGCTGTTGGTGTTTCATTTTGTGCAAACTGATATCACATAGCCCCATCACAATACATTTTCCTATTTGGTGGTGTGTTGCTCCACTAAGAGGTAATCCTCCATCACAATAATACATGTATTCTATCACTTAGTGGATAAGTTGACATTTTTGCTCCCATAAGCTTTGTCTTTTTTCACATCACTTTCTCTTTTTCTCTGTTCTTCACATGAATTTTTTATCCAATAGCTTTAATATACATTTGGTATTTAGTTTGAGACATGAGTTACTACATGCCCCTGGATTTTACCTGTTCAAGGAAAAAAAAGTATTTATGTACATTGCAGGCTTAGTGACTGAGTCAAAGTGAATGGGAACAGGGAGATCAGCATTTACACAAGCGTGCCAAAGAAGCGACAAGGAGGAGATTATCAGGTCTGAGACAAAATGAGAAGAGAAGGAAGCAGGAAAGCAGGGGTGAAAAAAGACTAAAGGAGAGAGCAGGAGAGCAAAGCCTTATCAGCATCTACTCATCCAGCAGTGGATGAAATTACTCTTCTCTGTTTTGCTACGTCTGCGGTCAGAGCTATCTGGCCAGGCTGCGGATTTGCAGCGGTCATAAATCTGTGTGTTTAAGTATGTGCTTTTGTATATATGTGCATGAGAGCAAGGCATGCACAAGAACACGGCTGAGCGGGCACAGCTGGGTGTTTGTGTTTAGATGTCCTGTTGTTAAGATAGAATGACTTTGCGGAATAAACCGCATTTATGGAAATCAGCCTGGGGTGTGAGAAATGAGCTCTCGTAATTCACAGATATGTTGACGAATGAAATGAAACAATTTGAGTGTCATGGTAATCAGCTATAACCAAACTATGTTTGCTGACAGAAGACTGCCAATAGCTAAAAGAGCAGTAAAATGAGTGAATATACATGGTGCTAGGTTGCTAAAACCATGACTAATTCCACATTTTGTGCTTAGGATGTTGATACATTTTCTTGTAGTTTTCAGTTGTTAATTAGTTTCCCCCTAAGTAGGTTATAAAATATTACTACTTTAAATTGTTGATTGAATATCTTTAGAAACATTTCAACAGTTCCCTACTTGAGCTCATACTTTTATCAGTTCTTCTGTGATTTGTTCAATTCATTTAATATGTTTTTGTTAGCCTGTTTGTCATTAAACTACAAGATACATGATATACTTAGAATAAAATGTTATGATCAGCAAATTTTTAGACAACTGTATTTTGTTTCTAACTGACTCCAACGCGAGGTCTCCAAATTAGGGTTGGGCATCGAGAATCGAGCATCGATTGGAACCGGGACTCATATGTCGATTTTCCCGGAATCGTTCAATTTTTAAAATTACGATTCTTAGATTCGATTCCCAGTCCGCCGACCAGAAGAAGAACCCGCCGAATACCAACAAAGAAGAATCCGCCAGAAGCGTTAGCGTTACTGCGCAATCATGGAAGGTGTGTGGAGACAAGATTTGTCTTCACTTTAGCAAACAAAACAAAAGGGCTCAGTGCTATACCTGTAAGAAATAACCGACCGCGCCGGCTTACCTCATTTGCTCTTTCTCCCGGATTCAACCGTCAGGCCAGCGTCCCACTGCAGTCCAAATCCGGTCAGTAAAATACGTCTGATATCAACATGACGGCAGCAAACAAGTTATACTCGAACCGTTGTTCAACTCAAGTGCAAATATCCAGCTAACGTTAGCTCATGTATTTGTTTTCATAGACAAACGGTCTGAGATTGCTAAGCTAACGTTAACCAGGCAGCTGATAATACTCCGATGTGCTCCGCCTCCTCTGTTTACCATAGCAACTGAGGGAAACACAACAACTAGATTTTATAATGTTCCTGCAGCTAATATGAATGGGATTGTTGAAGTTGTTTCTTATTTTTAGTTCAATATTCTGCACACAGACATGCAGGGTGTTTGGAAATCGGTTTTCATGACATTTTCAAAAATAAAGCTCTCCTGTAGAAATTTGACCACTGTGGGAAAAAAAAGATGAAAAATGTATCCCCAACTCCATAGATAACAGCCCTGTGAGAAATACATTGAAAGTAAAAAGTTAATAGAATTAAAATCAATGTTCCAATTCCATAGTTCAATTCAAATTAAATTCAAAAATACTTAATTGATCCCAGAAGTAAATTAAATTAAGGGCAATTAAGTAATTAAATTAAGTAAAGTAAAGTTTAGACTATTTCATTAAGTAAGACTACCTATGGGTGGGTGGGTAGGTAGATAGAAATACTTTATTAATCCCATAAGGGGAATTTCCTTGTTGCAGCAGCAGCACTCAAAAACACAGATGAAAACAAGACACACACATAAAAAAGAAACTGTGCAAGTAAATGAATAGGCTCAATATACACACATGTTGGACCAACACACAATGATTAAGAAGAAATAGCAGTGTAAACAAGCAGTGTATTTTAAAGTAGGTCATTTAAAATATGCAAAAAAAATAAATAAAAATAACCCTTTCCCTCCAAGGAATCGGAATCGAGAATCGTTTGGAACCGGAATCGAAACAAGTACTGAACCAGGTTCTGCTGGTTTCTGCTGGCGGACTGGGAATCGAATCTAGGAATCGTAATTTTAAACAAATTCAAACGATGCCCAACCCTACTCCAAATCCACTTGGACATTCTAATGGACCAAATGTCAATATCCTTCTGTCCACAAAACAAGCTGATGTGTCTGATGTGCAAAACCTAGATTAATCTGTCATACGACCTCATATCTAATAGGCAAGGCAATTTTATTTGTATAGCATACTTTCAACAACAAGGCAATTCAATGTCCTTTACATGATTAAGGGGTAAAACAAAAATAGAAGTAAAACACAGACAAAGCATATAAAGTAAAAACGGCAATAAAGCAAGAAGCATACACAAAACATATGATACATCAAAGCATTACAAAGTATATGAAGTAAAAACAGCAATAAAGCAAGAAGCATACACAAAACATATGATATATTAAAGCATTAATCAAAGGCAGCTCTAAACATAAGTTTTTAGTTGTGATTTAAAAGAACTCAGTGTTTCAGCAGCTTTTTTAGTTGTCTGGAAGTTTGTTCCAAATTAGAGGAGCATGTAAAACTGAAAGCTGCTTCTCCATGTTTGGTTCTAATTCTAGGGATGTTGAGTAGACTGGAATTAGAGGACCTGAGTGTTCTGGTGGGTTGGTATAGTAATAGTGTAATGGTGTGTTTATTCCCCTGTTTGCACCCAAAACCCCTGAACCTTTGAGGCATTGGATCCTCTAGAGCTCTTAAAGTGTGCTGTGTTACAAATATAACAGTGGATCCTTTAAGTCCTGTCAGATCCATGGTGGAGTTTCCATGGATCAATCTTGTTTCTCCAGTAAATCCCACAGATACTCGATTGAATTAGGATCAAGGGATGTTAAAGGCAAAGTTAACACCTCAAACTTTTAGTTTGGCTCCTCAGACAAGTTCTGAATCATTTCAGCTGTGTGGAAGAGTGTGTTGTCTTACAGAAATAGCCCATAGCCATTAGGGAATACAGTTTTTTATGAAGCCTGTGAATTCAATTCAAGTTTGTCAAATTCAGTTTATTTATATAGCGTTGTTTCACAACAGCTGTCATCTCAAGGCACTTTACTAGAAAAGTTATTTCATTTCAATCATACATACATTCCAACTTCCAATCAGAAGTTTTCTGTTTAAGGAATCCAAGCCGATTGCATCGAGTCATTGACTTGCAGTTGTGCCCTGTTAATGCAGACTCCAACAACAGCAATCACTCAGCAATCCCTCATTTTGAGCAAGCGTGTAGCGACAGTGGAGAGGAAAAACTCCCCTTTAACTGGAAGAAACCTCCAGCAGAACCTGGTTCAGTACAAGTGACCATCTGCCACAACCGCCTGGGGGCTTGAGAAGACCCCCGCCTGGGGGTTTGAAATAACAGCAAATAATGCAACTGTAGAGTAGTAGAAGAGAAAATTAGCAGAGTGAAAAAAGTGATCAGTTTGTCCTCCAACAGTCTAAGCCTATACCAGCATAACTACAGAGATACTTGAGGATGACCTAAGCCACTATAACTATGAGCTTTATCAGAAAGGAAAGTTTTAGGCCTGGTTTTAAAAGTAGACAGAGTGTCTGCTACATAGACTAAAACTGGGAGCTGGTTCCAATTCAATTTAATTCAGTTTATTTATATTGCGCCGATTCACAACAGATGTCATCTCAAGGCAACTCAAAAGTCATTTAAATACAATCATACAAACATTACAAATAGTTTAAATTTTTAATTAGTTTCCTATTTAAGGAATCCCAGCAGATTGCATTGAGTCATTGACTTGAAGTTGCGCCTGTTGATGCAGACTTCCAACCACAGCAATCCCTCATACTGATACATTCCACATGAGAAGGTCCTGATAACTAAAATATCTGCCTCCCATTCTACTTTTAGAAATCCTGGGAACTACAAGTAAACCTGATGTCTGAAAGCGAAGTGCCCTGTTTGGAACATATGGAACAATGCAATCTCTGATGTATGATGGAGCTTGACCATTAAGGGCTTTATATGTAAGAAGGAGGATCTTAAATTATATTCTGGATTTAACGGAGCCAATAAAGGGAGGCCAAAACAGGAGAAATGTGATCTCTCTTTTTGAAAGTCATCAGAACTGAATGAATTCACCATCCATATCTTCTTCCACCCATGACTCTTTCCCAGTTCAACACTGTTCCTGCTTAGGACCACTTTGGATAGATACTAATTTGCTGCGCACTTGGACCCCAAGAAAAGAGCTGGAGTTTGTGAGCTGCAGTGATCCAGTTATCTAGCCATCCCAATTTGGCCCTTGCAAATTTGTTCCTATTTATGTTTGCTAATTTTTCCCACTTCTAAAATATCACTTGCTGCAAAAATATATCTTAATGGGCAGGTGTTATGGATGATTAGTGTTATTCACTTTCATGTCAGTGGTTATAATGTTATGCTTCAGTTGTGTATATCCTTATACTGATGTGCATGTCTGATTTTAAACCCAATGCAGTAATGGCAAGATAAAAAAAACTTTTTTACTGTATATTTTTGACAAACCTAAGATAAATTATGACAAATTACTTGTTACTTGAGTGTTTTTTAAGATAACAGAGGCAGTTTACTAAACCAGTCCTTTCATGTGCCAATGAGTTGTGTTTAAATAAATGCAAAGTTGGGTGGTATTGACTAAAAATATATGAAAATAATATAACTGCACAAACTGTAGTTTCAGTACCAGCTCAGATCAAAACAGATATTTCAAAATTAAACAAAACCAGCTTATACTCCTTTCATGGCGCTGTGATTCTATAAAGTGCACTTTGTTTCTCAGATATGTATACCTGTTGTGGAATGTATTTTGACCTGCTTGCTTAATTCTCTCAGATCTGGCAGCACTGCCCATTGCATCTTAACAGTTATGCTGATTTTGTGAGTGTGGATTAGCCTGTAATGAGACACAAGTTAAAGGAAGCCTCCGGTTGATGAATTCTCTTTAGTGAAAATGCCTATTTAATTGGGTTGCTCTGCAATGCTTTCACTGATGAGGATGCCTTAACAAAAGATAATTCCCCCTTTTTTATTCTCTAGTTTTCACTTTGTGCTTTATCTGCAACATCCCTGGATTTCAGTTTTTTCCCCATTTCATCACTTCTTTTTACCTGCGTCGCTGTGGCTAGAGCACAGATATATTGTCTCACTTTCCAGCTCTCCTATCCTCTTTGCCGCCCCTCTAATTAATTTCCTCTGTGTGTGCTGTGTGTGAAATGCCAAATTAGAAGTTGGGTAAAAGGAGGGCCTTGCAGCTAGAGACATCAATAGCTTCCTTTTAATTCTGAGAACTCCCTCTTTCTCCCATTTCCTCTTTTCTCTCTATCAACCCCCTCTCCTTCCTCTCCCTCTTTTACCCCGCTAATAAAGCCAAATTGGCATGAAAGCTGGTGACCTCTTCCTTCGTCTGCTCTCCTCTCTGTGCTCAAGGAACCATGTCGGGGGAAGAAATGACAACAACGAAAAGGCTGATATCATTTACCAATGAAATATATTCTTTTTTAGGTTATCTTTTCCACTGCCTTGCATCTAATGTGCTTCCTTTAAGTGCCACTCTTGCATTTCTGAACTCTTGAACATAAATCTCTTCATTTGATTCTGTTCATTTTGCATTCTTTAGGGAGAAAAGGATTTGAACTTTTTCCTTTTAAATATCTAGCAGTAAGCCTTACCTGCTGCCACTCTTGACTGTCCCCTTTTTGAAGGTGTTGGTGCACAGCGACCCCCGGCTTTGCCAGGGCTCTTGCGCAGTTTAGATTTAACAATCTCACACATTTTTTTTCACACATCTTCCTGACCTTGAGGGGTGCTTTTCTCTTTCTTCTCATACTTGACTCCCTGACGTTTTCTCTGGCTTTGTGAGGAGAGATGTCTCTTCGGTGCTTAAACAGGGACGGGGCTATTTTTGAATTCCCAGGGAGCAGGCGAGAGTTGAGCCCACCTGTCATTCACTTGTTGTCTCTTTTCACAACTTCAGCTATGAATTATAAATAAAGTGTTTCACTATCTTTATACTTCCCTGAGCATGAAGCATCCTCATATATAAACACTTCAATCCTTTTGGGTTATTCATATAGGACCCATAGCAGCACTCGATCCCTTTTATTTGCATTTACTTTGTTTGCTCCAAACTTCTAATGCCCATCTGTAGCCTTCTACGTTGTCACACTATCCAAGTTCTTGGCATCACAGCAAAGACTGACGAAAGGTGGAAAGTTTAAGACCAATGAAACCAACTTTTTAACTAAACTATGGATACAACTGTCAAATGTATGCCCTTCCTCCTTACGTTTCTATCTGTGTGATTCAGTCATGTTCTACCCACCTGACCCCTACCCCCGCTGTTTTGTGATGTTTGTGCAAGCATCCGCTTGTCAGCCTTTGGTGTCTATTTGAGCATGTTCTGTCCCTCCGGGATTATTTACACATTAGGTTTGAGCCTGTGATTATTTAGACTTGCTTGCTGTGTTGTACTCAGAAGAGCCAAAGAGCTAATATAATTGCCAATTAAATTAAGGAAGCAAGATTTCCACACACACAAACACTCACCCCCCCCCCCCCCGGTGAGTTTGCACAGTGCCTCCTGAAGTGCTCTGCACACACTCAGCACTCGGTGAGCACATTCCCTAAAGTAATATGTTTCTAAATTTGTTAGAAGCTAAATGTAGATTTAGCAGCCATCTCTCTGTCAATGTCAGCCTTTTACCATCAAGAAACCACACTTTTTTACAGCCAATGAACTTATTGTGTATAAAAGAACTTTTTTGTCCTATTTACTCTATGTTTTTATTTTATTCTTACTTTATTTTTCTTGTTTTTGAATATATATTAATTTACTTATTTATTAATGCAAAGCTTTGAATGCTTCAGTTGCATGATCAGCTGTTCTTGCACAAATGATGGCCATTTAGTAGTTTTTGAATATATGAAATATAAATTTCTAAATGTTAGCATTCAGTTTTCAGACTGTAAGTTTAGATCAATACAGAAACAATATGTTTCCTATAAACAGACAAAGTGCAGCCTGAAGACCACTATGATGAGCACCATAAATGGACATAGTGTTCCCTCGCCTGGACGCGGATCTCCAGGGCCCCTCCTCTGGAGTCAGGCCTGGAGGTGGGGCACGTTGGCGAGAGCCTGTTGGCCGGGCCTTTACTCACTGGGTCTGAAGAGATAACATGGCCCCCTCTTCCCATGAGCTCACCACCTGTGGGAGAGGCCATAGAGGTCGGGTGCAATGAAGGTTGGGTGGTGGCCGAAGCCGGGGACCTTGGTGGTCCGATCCTCGGCTGCAGAAGCTGGCCCTTGGGACGTGGAACGTCGCTTCTCTGGTGTGGAAGGAGCCGGAGCTTGTGTGCGAGGTTGAGAGGTTCCGACTGGACATTGTCGGACTTGCGTTGACGCATAGCTTCCTGGAGTCCTTGGAGGGGGTGCTGGACAGTGTTCCTCCTGGGGACTCCCTTGTTCTACTGGGGGACTTCAGCGCTCACGTGGGCAATGACAGTGAAACCTGGATAGGTGTGGTTTGGAGGAATGGCCCCCCTGGTCCTGAACCTGAGCGGTGTTTTGTTATTGGACTTCTGTGCTCGTCATGGATTGTACATAACGAACACCATGTTGAAGGATAAGGGTGTCCATATGTGCACTTGGCACCAGGAGACCTTAAGCTGCAGCTCGATGATCGACTTGGTTGACATTTCATCTGATCTGTGGCTGCTTATTTTGGACCACTGACCACTACCTGGTGGTGAGTTGGTTCCGGTGGTGGGGGAGATTGCCGGACAGACCTGCCAGGCCCAAACGTGTTGCAAGGATCTGCTGGAAACGAGAGGCCATGAAGAACGACTTCTTTGCGGCTTCAAGGCGAATTTGGTCCACCATCCGGCGTCTTAGGGAGGGAAAGAGGTCCGCCACCAACACTGTTTACAGTGGGGGTGATGTGCTTCTGACCTTGATGCGAGACCTTTTGTATCTGTGGAATGGTATATTTCGAAGACCTACTCAATCCTACCTTCACACCTTCCAATCTGGAAGCAGATTATGGGGACTTTGGATCGGGCTCTCCAATCTCTGATGCCGAAATCACCAAGGTGGTTTAAAAGCTCCACGTTGGCAAGGCTCTGGGGGTGGATGAGATTCGCCCTGAGTTCCTTAAGGCTCTGGATGTTGTGGGGCTGTGTTGGTTAATGCGGCTCTGCAATGTTGCGTGGACATCGGGGGCAGTTCCTTTGGATTGGCAGACGGAGGTGGTGGTCCCTACAGAGTGTGTTCCAACTACAGGGGGATCACACATCTGAGCCTCCCTGGTAAGGTCTATTCAGAGGTTCTGGAGAGGAGGGTCCGAAGGATAGTTGAACCTTGGATTCAGGAAGAACAAAGCAGTTTTCGTCCTGGCCGTGGAACACTGGACCAGCTCTGCACCCTCAGCAGTGTCCTGGAGGGTGCGTGGGAGATCACCCAACCGGTCTACATGTATTCTGTGGACTTGGAGAAGGCCATCGACCGTGTCCGTCTGGGAGTGCTGTGGGGGGATACCAGGAGAATGGGGTACAAAGCCCCTTGTTACGGGCTGTTAGGTCTCTGTATGACCGGTGTCAGAGTTTGGTTCGCATTGCCGGCAATAAGTCCGGCTCGTTTCCGATGAGAGTTGGACTCCGCCAAAGTTGCTCTTCGTCACCAATTCTGTTCTTAACTTTTATGGACAGGATTTCTAGGCACAGCCAAGGTGATGACGGGATCTGTTTCTGTGGCTTCAGGATTGGGTCTCTGCTTTTTGCAGATGATGTGGTCCTGTTGGCTCCATCAGAACGTGATCTGCCGCTTTCACTGGAGTGGTTTGCAGCCGAGTGAGAAGCGGCTGGGATGAGAAACAGCACCTCCAAATCTGTGACCATGGTCTTGAGCCGAAAAAGGGTAGAGTGCCTTCTCTGGGTTGGAGACGAGCTCCTTCCCCAAGTAGAGGAGTATAAGCATCTGGGGGTCTTGTTCATGAATGAGGGAAAAACGGAGCAGGAGATTGATAGGTGGATTGGTCGGGCATCTGCAGTGATGCAGGTGCTGTAGCGGTCTGTCGTGGTGAAGAAAGAGCTGAACCGAAAGGTGAGGCTTTCGATTTACCAGTCGATATACGTTCCTACCCTCATCTATGGTCATGAATTCTGGGTGGTGACTGAAAGAACAAGATCACAGATACAAGCCACTGTACCGGTCACTTCACATTTGAGTTAGTAGGCTTCAGGGCTTGAAGGTGCCATGTATTGGTGACAGTCTGATGCCTGGCAAAAAAGCACTGGGACCACTCCAGAGTGGTGTGTACACATTATTTATTGCCATTAACACACATTGGGCAAGTTTCAATGAAGTGCACCGAGAGAGATCAGATCATTGGACTTCATTAAGCTGTAGTTCCTTAGGTAGATGTGACCCTTGAAAATAAAACTAAACATACAGGACACAGACAAGATCACAAAATAGATGATGACCACATGCACTATTTACAGAGCTGCCTTAATTACAGATACATCGGACTTGTGCATAAAAAAGTTTGTACTTAAATTGTTTCACAATCTCATTTTCCCAAAGATAGGCTGCACTGTGATGCAGAAGGTCCTGGGTTTGATTCTTGGACCTTTCTGTGTGGAATTAAGGGGAGTTTTTACTCTCCACTATTGCTACATACATTGCTGTTAAATCTTCTCATACTGCTCATAAGCTAATGATAATACTGATGCTGTTTCATCATCCACAGTAAGCCTGAAAATTATGGTGGAAGTGCAGAAACCTCCCATATATGTGAATTGAAGAAATATATGTGTGCTTATGTAAAATCACTCACGGTTGCATTGTCATTGTTAGGTCAGTTGAGAAACATCCACTTAGTGATTGCTAAGTAGACTAACCTCACATTAAAAGTTTTCCAAATTTTGTATGGGCAGTCCTTGAGACTGATGGCTTGTATCTGATGTGTAGGGGGAGATAGTTAAGGACTTTCTCTGTATAGTTTCTTATGTTTTTCATTCTTAAGATTTGACTCACCCTGATTACTTTATCTACTTTCTAAAACATCCCTGCCTGTCTAACACCTTTCTATTGAAATATGGCAATCTATATTGTTTAGGCAGGAAATAAAAAAAAAAACACAAATCAAGGAGAAAATGTACATTTAGGTGTGATCTCTGATGGAAAAATATGTTTAGGCAAGTTTTGTCTTTGTACAGCTAAGTGTCTCTAAGTAAAGGACTTAGAAGTAAGCTTACTTCTAGAATAACTTCACATCCACTTGAGCCTGATTATTATTTTTTTTCTTTGTACAGGCGCAGCTCTAAATTAGGCAGCGTGCATTAGCATCTGAACCCCCCCTTCTTTTGCCTCCTTATCAGCTTCCTAAATTACACTCTGTTCTGCCCATTACTGTCAGCCCAATGGGAAAGAAGTTTGTTTAGATCTGCTCCAATGGGAACAAATGTTGTTTGAAGGCCTGCCATTTCAATCAAGCTCGCTGTTCAGCTGCTGTTGTCTTTTGGGGAACCTGGCCAGGCTCATCATCAGGGGCCTACATGTAGTTCATCACACCGGTAATTGGATTTGATTTTGCTTCCCCCCACTTTTTCCCTTATGTTTAAATTGACAAGCAGGCCACTGAAGACTATACTGATGGAGAACTCGAACATAGAAGGAGGGATTGCACAGTGATTAGTGATGTGTTGAAAGTGGGTAGGAATTAATTTAGTATGCACTATATGATAACCCTGTTAACAGTTTGTTTGTCATCTACTTGAGAGACAGGAAGTTGTAGTTTAGAAGCTTTAAAGGATGTATTCAAAACAACGAGTACCTGCTTACGCAGGAGTGACTGCATGTGAACAGCAACAAGAATGGGGAATGTTTATTACTGTGGTGCCTTAATGGACGGTATTGGGTGGTTGCATTGGGTTGGTCCAAAACATTTGGCATAGGCTACACCAGGTGTCTCCAACCCTGGTCCTCAAGAGCTACTGTCCTGCAGATTTTAAGTGCATTCCTGCTCCAACACAGCTGAATCAAATTAATAGCTTGTTAGCATGCCTTTACCAAACTCGATGGCTTGTTGTAAAGGTATTTCAACTTTTTGATTTGGCTGTGTTGGAACAGGGATGCATCTAAAACCTTCTGGACAGTAGCACTCGAGGACCAGGCTTGGAGACCACTGGGCTACACTCCCACGACAATCAAGACTCAGGTGGTGGTTGAGAGCATGGGGGAAATGGGCTGTGATTGACATGTTGACAGCATCGCTGCTGCAGTGACACAGACACAGACAGTGAGAAAGATTAAGAGCAATCGAGATGCAAGCTCTTTTGCCTCAGTGCGATCTTTTGAGATGGATGGATTTATCTCCACCTCCTTCACCAGAGGAAAGGGAGGGAGGTTCTGTGGAGGAGGCATGGGCAGAGACTCGTCTTCTTTTTATCAGCCATACTGGTTTATGTCAGCCCTCACCGCAGAGCGAATGACGATGCGACATTCAATTTCAAGTGCAGCATATAGTTTTCACCTGAAGAGGGTGCCGAATGGAAGGTTTTAGGTGGAAAATTATATTTTTACTAAGGTGCACTAAAATACGAAAATAATGACCAGACATGCAGTTAGCACTATTAGACACTCATTAATACAGTTTATCAGCAAAAAAACTTGATTTGGGGGTGAGTTGCTCTTTTAGTATGGAAGAAACTCATTTTCATGTGAGTATGTGAAAATAGTACATCAGTATTCGCAGCAGTTTAAGTAGCCACCATAAGTCAAATTACTTGGATTCCTAGAAAACTGCAGCTTCCTTCCTTTCTATGAAGATCTGTAGCGTTCACTTTTTGCCTTAACCATCATAGATACAATTTGAGAACTAAAACCATTCTTTATTTGAACAAAATACATTACAGACTTTGAAAACTTCCTCGCTATTTTCCTTCTTGTCATTCTGACATCCCACTAGCCTCTGTGCTGCTGCCCACACAACTTGAGTGGCAGTGGTTCGCCCACAGATTAAAACACTGCAATCTAGTCTGCCACTGAATGACCGCTAGAACAAGATAATTATGTAGGCTTGGCAGCTATCAGTGCTGACATACAACCTAGCACTCAGTTGTACATATTTTGTTGAGTGGAGAGTCATGCAGCTTTGCTCTAGATTTGGAATAACTGAATTGCCCCACAGGATTTTAAAGAATAGGAAATTGTTATTTGAGCTTCAAGTCCCAGAGACCTTTGAGAGCAATGTGTCTACAGTTTTAAGAGGAGTGAGATAAATGTTACTTAAGTTCAGCGGTGTGCAGGGATAAATCCAAAGAGATGAGTCTATGTTAAGCCTTTGACTCTCCGAACAAGTGTCAGTAACAGAAGCAAGACTGAATTTTGTCCCCTGGGTGTAGAGTGAGAATCAAACATAAACACAGTCATTTTATTTGAAATTTTGGAAAGTTAAATTGTCTGAGAAAAAGAGGAATATTGAATAAATCATGGGGTCTGTCTTCAAAAAAATGGTAGAGTCAAGTAAAATTGAGTTTAAGAAATGGATTGCTAATTTAACAATTTAAGACACGGTGCCCTCTTTCACAAAACATTTCAAGCCGGGACCTAAACACCTTCTCGCCATCTGTGTGTTTTTTTATTACCAACAGGATTTTATGTCTACCCACTGTACCGGTCACTTTACGTTAGAGTTAGTAGGCTTCAGGGCTTGAAGGTTCCCTGTATTGGTGACAGTCTGATGCCTGGCAAAATGCACTGGGACCATTCCAAAAGGGTGTGTTACACATATAATTTATTGCCATTAACACACATTGGGCAAGTTGCAATAAAGTGCACCAAGAGAGAGCAGATCATTGGACTTCATTAAGCTGTAGTTCTGTAAGTAGCCCTTGATAATAAAACTAAACATACAGGACACGGACAAGATCACAAAATAGATGATGACCACATGCACTAGTTACAGAGCTGTCTTAATTACAGATACATCAGACTTGTGCATAAAAAAAGTTTGTACTTAAATTGTTTCACTATCTCATTTTGTCAAATATAGGCTGCACTGTGATGCAGAAGTTCCTGGGTTTGATTCTTGGACCTTTCTGTGCGGAATTAAGGGGGGGGGGGGTTTACTCTCCACTATTGCTCAATATGCTCAGTATGAGGGATTGTTGTTAAGTCAATGACACCACGAAAGCAATTGTCTACTTTCACTACACACTTGACCAGGAGGAGTGAATGCTTCAAGTCATTGACTCGATGTAATCTGATAGGTTTCCTTAGATAGAAAACTTTGTAAACTAATTTGAAGAATGAACTGATCTTGATGCATTTTTTGATAACCAGGATCAATTGGAATGTGTAGTTGTAAAGTGCCTTGAGAGGTTGTGTTGTGAATTGGTACTATATAAATTAACTAAATTCAATTGAATTGAGTTTGCCTGATCTCCCCATGCATGAATGTTTTTCTTTCAGGTATCTTAATTTCCTCCCATCGTATAAAAACGAGAATGTTAACTCGACCAGCCTTCCCAATATCTAGCAATGCTTCAATGGGTGTGAAAAAATAGATAGATCAGTGGAGTAAGATTGTAGGGCTAGTGCCTATTTTATTTGTGCTCATTTAAATACAATTTGAAATGACATTTTGAAAACAAAATGGCTGAAGAGGTCCCAGGTGGTCTTTCTTCATGGAGTTTCTAAGTTCTCCCTGTGCATCTTTGGGTTTTATTATGTCTGCTTCCTCTGACCATTCAAAAAAACAAGCAAGCATTTTATCTTAATTGATCACTCTGTGTGTGTGCATGGATCATTGCTTGTCCTGTGTGTTTTTATGTTACAACGCAATGGAGTGGTGAACTGTCCAGTGTTTATTCTTCCTCTTGCCCATTAAAAATAGATACCAACCCCTATTGAAGAATTACAGAGGTATAGTAAATAGATGGACGTATTTTGAAAAATATTCAAAATCTGCCAATCCTACAAAAACTTAACATTAGGGTTTCATTATTGCACAGCAGACTTTGACAGTCCACTTCCATTCAGGCATGTTCTGTTCCCCTTGAGTTTGATAGGACTTTGGATCAACAGGACACATTGACATAAAACAGTAGTGAAAGTTTTTTTTAATCTTTTTTTCCCCTGTGCTCAGTTTGCTCTTGCAGATATGCTTGTGTCCAACGTAATGAGCTTTTCTTGAAAATGAATAAGGGGCTTTTTTTGGAAGAGTGACAGCGCTACTCCTCACACACAGAAGCAGTGTTTGCAAAACCTATTTAACTGTTGATACTTTTCTTATTTCTTAACATTTTCAACACCAAGAAGAAATAAAGGTAAGCAGAGAGACAGTTATAAAAAATGACATTGGCTAAAATTGTGTGTGCATCAGTGAATATAGGTATTCAGTTTATTTATATAGCGCCAATTAACAACATTCCAATCAGTTAAAAAGTTTCCTATTTAAGGAATCCCAGCAGATTGTGTCAGTCATTGGCGTGAGGTCGGGAAGACTTTCCAACCACAGCAATCCTTCAGCAATCCCTCATACTGAGCAAGCATGTAGCGACGGTGGAGAGGAAAAACTCCCCTTTAACAGGAAGAAACCTCCAACAGAACCAGGCTCAGTAGGAGCGGCCATCTGCCACGACCGTCTGGGGGTTTGAGAAGACAGAGCAGAAACACAGAAGGAACAGAAGATCCAATATAAGAGTACTCTCTATGTTACAAAAAGTAAAAAGTTGATAACAGGACACAGTGGATGTTCAGTCACTGGGAGCACCATCCCAGTCGATGCCCCCTGTCCAACAGGGCATTCCAGCCAAGCAGGATACCAGACCAGGTATATCTTCTATGGAGAGAAAAACACTGAGAGAAAACAAAGTTAACAGTCGAAATAGCAGAATGCACTGTAATACAACTGGAAAGTAGTAGTAGAAAAGGAAGTAGCAGTGAAGAAAATTGGTAAGTCTGTCCTCCAGCAGTCTAAGCCTATAGCAGCATAACTACAGAGATAGCTCAGGATGACCTTAGCCACTCTAACTATAAGCTTTATCAAAAAGGAAAGTTTTAAGCCTGACCTTAAAAGTAAACAGAGTGTCATCCTCATGGACTAAAACTGGGAGCTGGTTCCACAGGAGAGGAGCCTGATAACTAAAAGATCTGCCTCCCATTCTACTTTTAGAAATCCTAGGAACTACAAGTGAACCTGCAGTCTGAGAGCGAAGTGCTCTGTTGGGAACATATGAAACAATTAGATCTCTGATGAATGATGGAGCTTGATTATTAAGGGCTTTGTATGTAAGAAGAAGAATCTTAAATTCTATTCTGGATTTAACAGGGAGCCAATGAAGGGAAGCTAAAACAGGAGAAATGTGATCTCTCTTTTTAATATTCATCAGAACTCTTGCTGCCGCATTTTGGATCAACTGAAGGCTTTTAATGGCATTTTGTGGACTACCTGATAGTAAAGAATTACAGTAGTCCAGCCTTGAGGTAACAAATGCATGGACTAGTTTCTCAGCATCACTCCTGGACAGGATGTTTCTAATTTTAGCAATATTCCGGAGGTGAAAGAAGGAAATCCTAGAAACCTGTTTAATGTGGGATTTAAATGTCAAGTCTTGGTCAAAAATAACGCCAATGTTCTTTACGTTATTACTGGGGGCCAATTTAATGCCATCCAGATGAAGTGATTGACTAATCAGTTTCTTTTTTAGAACTTCTGGTCCAAAGACAGCAACTTCTGTCTTGTCAGAATTTAAAAGCAAAAAGTTTAGATTCATCCATGTTTTTATGTCTTCCAGACATGCCTGTAATCTACCTAACTGACTGGGTTCATCAGGATTTATGGATAAATATAGTTGTGTATCATCGGCATAGCTGTGGAAATTTGTCCCATGCTGTGTAATGATTCTACCAATTGGAAGCATATATATGGTGAAAAGAATTGGTCCAAGCACTGAACCCTGTGGAACTCCACAAGTAACCCTTGAGAGTGAAGAAGATTGATCATTTAGATGAACAAACTGGAATCTGTCAGACAAATATGATTTTAACCAGCCTAGTGCTGTTCCTTTAATCCCTGCAACATGTTCAAGCCTTTGTAAGAGAATATTATGATCGACTGTGTCAAAAGCAGCACTGAGATCTAACAAAACCAGGACAGACACAAGTCCATTATCTGAGGCCATGAGAATATCATTAGTAACCTTCACCAGTGCTGTTTCAGTGCTATGATGAGCTCTAAAACCTGACTGAAACTCTTCAAACAGCTCGTTACTGTTTAGTTGCTCACAGACTTGATTAGCAACAATTTTCTCAAGGATTTTGGATAAGAAAGGAAGGTTAGATATAGGTCTGTAATTCACTAAGTCATCTTGATCAAGGGAAGGTTTCTTGAGTAAAAGTTTAATTACAGCTATTTTAAATTATTGTGGTACGTATCCGTTTACTAAGGATAGATTAATCATATCCAAAATGGGGCCAGGAACCAAATGGAACACTTCTTTAAATAATTTGGTTGGGATTGGGTCCAACATACAAGTTGAAGGTTTAGATGAGGCTAATATTTTTGATAATTCCGAAAGCTCGACTGAATCAAAACAGCCTAAGCACAAATGAGGTTCTACAATTCTTTCTGTTGCTGCCTCATTTACTGAGGAAGAAGTAATCATGTTTGGGAGGATGCCAGTGATTTTATTTGTAATAGAATTAATTTTATTTATGAAGAATCCCATAAAATCATCACTGCTAAGAGCTGGGGGAATAGTTGGCTCAACAGAGCTATGACTCTGTGTAAGTTTGGCAACTGTACTAAAAAGAAACCTAGGGTTGTTTTTATTCGCCTCTATTATTGATGAGAAATATGCTGTTCTAGCTTGCCGAAGGGTCTTTTTATACAGCAGTAGACTGTTATTCCAGGTTAAATAGTAGAGCGCTATTTTCTCTCAAACTTCCTAGTATTCTGCTTTAAAGTATGCAACTCTGCGTTAAACCAAGGAGTTTGCCTCCTATGGTTAGCCACTTTCTTTTTGAAGGGGGCTACACTATCTAATGCCAAACGCAATGAGGACATAACTCTGTGAACCAGACCATCAATTTCTGAAGGGTTAGAGATAGAATTGCTGCTATCCACTGTGTTACTCTGAGACACTGAGGAAAGTAAGAATGGAACAGATTCTTTAAAAATTGTTACAGCATTGTCTGATAAAGCTCTACTATAATGACATTTTCTTTCAGATTTAAGATGGTCAGTTAAAGTAAATTCAAAAGTTATTAAGAAGTGGTCAGACAGGACCGGGTTATGTGGGTGGACTGTTATTTCCTCACACTCAATACCGTATGTCAGTACAAGGTCCAAAGTGTGTTTGCCCGAGTGGGTCGATCCCTGTACTTTTTGAGTAAAGCCAATTGAGTCTAAAATAGCACTAAAGGCTGCATTTAGGCTATCACTTTCAGTATCCACATGAATATTGAAGTCCCCCACTATAATGACCCTATCAGTATTTAATACTAAATCAGATAAAAAAATGTGAGATCTGATCCAAGAATTGAGAGTAAGGGCCTGGTGGACGATACAAAACCACAAACAAAAATGGTCTTAATGTTTGGCAACTTGGATGAGAAAAATTAAGGGTTAGATGTTCAAAAGAACTGTAGCTATCAATTGGTCTGGGACTAATTAGTAAATCAGAACGAATAATGGTTGCAACTCCTCCTCGCCCAGTATTTCTAGGAATGTGAAAATTTTAATGACTGGAAGGAGTTGACTCGTTTATACTGACATAATCCTCCTGCTGCAACCAGGTTTCTGTGAGACAAAGCAAATCAATGTGATTATCACCAATCAAGTCATTTACTAACAAAGTCTTTGAGGAGAGAGATCTTATGTTTAATAAACCACATTTAATAGATTTATTTTTCTGTTCAGTCAAAGTCATATTTATCTTTATGAGATTTCCATAATTTGCTTTTGTTGGCTTAACTTTTAATCCATTTAATTTTGGCCGTGGGCAAGACACTGTTTCTATAGGGTAATGGGTGGGTAACAGTACAGAAGCAGCAGAGAGGTGGGTTAAACTACGACTCTGCTTCCTGGTCTGGACCCTGGGTTGTCAGTGTTTTGGAGGACTAATAAATTCGGCCATATTCCTAGAAAGAAGAGCTGCTCCATCCAAAGTGGGATGGATGCCGTCTCTCCGGATCAGACCAGGTTTTCCCCCAAAAGTTCGCCAGTTATCAATGTAGCCCACATCGTTTGCGGGACACCACCAAGACAACCATTGATGGATTGACAGCATGCGGCTAAACATGTCGTCACTGGTCCGATCAAGCAGGAGACCGGAAAAGATTACCGAGTCTGACATTGTTTTAGCAAACTTACACACCGAAGCAACACTAATTTTAGTGACCTCCGATTGGCGTAACCGGGTGTCATTACCGCCAGCGTGAATAACAATCTTACTGTATTTACGCTTATCTTTAGCCAGCAGTTTCAGGTAGGATTTGATGTCGCCCGTTCTGGCCCCTGGCAAGCATTTGACTATGGTCAATGGTGTCTCTAATGCCACGTTTCAGACTATGGAGCTGCCATTTACCAGGGTCGGCTTCTAAGCGGGTGTGTCGCTGAGCGGGGAAAATCTGTCACAGACCGGTTGGTGGTGGCCCGTAGGCTGGGTCCTAGAACTATGCTTCCTACGTACCGTCACCCAGCCGGCCTGGGGTCCCGGCTGCGCGAGCTCTACTGGAGGATTGCTAGGGGGTTCTATCCTTGTTGGCTCCGCGCTGGCTAATGGGCTTCGGCTATCTGCTGGTTTTTCAACAGCGCGGAGCCATGCTTCTAATTCTGATACTCTTGCCTCCAAAGCTACAAAAATATTAAATTTATTACAGTTACCATTATCACTAAAGGAGGCAGGGAAGTAACTAAACATCTGACAGAGAGAGCAAGTGAGAAGAGAAGCGTTAGAGACAGGAGAAAGAAGAGTAGCCATAGCCGCAATGAAGCTAAGCTAACTGAGCTAGCGAGACCTTACCACCCCAAGAAAAGCTGTGTGAAACACAAGGAGTTCCCAAAAATGTAAAGTACACCACCACAAAACGTGTGTTTTAGTGTGCTTGTGTGTTAAAATAACTTAGAGAGGCCTCAGCACAGAGAAAACAAGATCAATTCAAGAGAGTCTGAACAACAGCTCCACGGAGCACAACAGTGACAACAGGAAATGACGCAATACGGCTTACCCCGTCACAGAGTACCAACCAACATGTAAGAGGAACTAAGGTGTTTGTCTAAACTTTACTTTCTGTCATGGACTTCTCCACTCAGCAGTACTGTAATATCTACTTATTCTCTTTCGATCCTTGCACTTTTTCTACGCATACACACTCACACACTTTGTCTCTATTTTTTTTGTCTGGCCGGTGCTGACTCAGTATATATGAGACCAAAGAAACAGATGAAGAGCTGACAACTCCAGGTCATTTGGCTTGCAGCAAAAGTCGCTTCATTGCTTGACAAAATGTACACATTAGCACAGCTTCCGAGCACTTTGTGGAGCATTTTATTGTTATTATCGGCATAAAAAACTACAAAGTATTGTCGCCTGGGTTTTTCTCTGTGTTCACACAAAGAATGGAAAATTACATTTAATCTATCTTTCATTAGGTGGATTGTTATGTCAAGTGTGAAATCCAGATTAAATAAAAGGCAAAAAAACCTGTTTGCCTAATGTTAGTGACCCCAAAGAGTTAGGGCCTCCTTATCTTGTCATTGATTGGCTGGTGGATTAGCCACCCACTTTCACCAGTGTGTGTGATATTGACAGGCTGCCTGTCACAGTCAAAAGAACCCTCCAGGTCAGAGAACAGATCTCAATGTATGCAAAGTGGGGGGTTGTCGATGCTGAACTAGCCATCTGAGGGGTCTTTTGACTGCTACCACTGTGTGGCTTCCAGTTCTGAAGGGGTTGAAAATACTTGTTCAAATCAAGATTGTTTGATGTCATTCCTCCTACACTTTATGTATCATCTTTGTGTTTCCTTTTAAAATTTGAAATCTTATCTCAAATTACTGTGGGAAATGAAGGTAAACCAAACACCAAACCTGTGTTTAAATGTTAAAGGAGTTTTTATGACCAGAACTAGTCTTATCGCTAATTTGTTTTCTTTGATCCTTGGCAAACCATGCTACGAAGTAGCCAAACTGGATGCGATTTATCAAATGTAAAACACTGATGTAAGAGCAATAATGTGTGGAAGAAATTACAGATAAGAGCAGTAAAACTTTAGGTAATGTTTGAGTTTCAAATGAAATGAAAACCTGGCAGCTGTCTATTGTCCGATCTAAATAAAATTGTAAGCCTTGCTCAAATGAGTAGAATAAAAAAGCTGTTGCTTATCATTGCTGCAGCAGGGTTGAATGTCTAACTGATAGCAGTCCTCTTGTTGGGAAATCTTGGAGCTCATCAGCAAAAAAGTATATCTTACAATATTAACTCATCATTGGACAATCAGTTAAGCCAGAAAATCTTGGAATGAGTAGCCATACGCTGGTAACTCTTGGAGAAAAGGGTGCAAATAAAATGTGCTTAAAATTTGCTTATTTACACATCTTTGCATACTAAAGTACCAAAATTCTGAATTTATATGTTAATTTAAGGAGTTAATAATCTATAATAATGGAAAATCAAGTTTTAATATGCAGCTTTTATAAGCAATAATCAACCATTTATTGTCTTATTCAAGATGTGAGGGTAAGTTTAAATTAAGGACCCGCATCGAAATAATCATTCGCTATATGATTACAGTCATGAAACTGTAAACCTTCATTTATTGCATTGTAATCAGAAGAAGTGCCACACTTAATACAAATCTGGCCTGCAATTAGTTGTGAGAGCAGAACTGATGACCTCATGGAGATGAGAAAAAGTGGAAGGGATTAAAGCAATTGTACAATAGAATATTTAAAACTTTGAGTACCAACATATACAATGCTTTTCCTTCACATTTATTTCCTTTATACCACAAGGTTCAATGTGTTTTTTTAGGCATACCATATGAAAAAGCCGGGACAACTTTGGTTAACAAAAAGGATATCCTGAGATAGCGTCCTAATTGCTTGATTGATGCTTGATTAATTCATATGTCATCATATTATCACTAATAAAATAGGAATTTGTGCTTGCATGGCTTTCAGCCTTTTGGATTATTTGCATGGATGCGTGTAGATTATAATAAGTTGCATTCTTCCACAGTATGTACCTATAAGTTTATTGCAGCAACATAAGATGTGTATGTCTGCTCATGTGTGAGTCTATATTGATGTTAGTACTCACGCCATCAGCTCCTCATAACCAACACAGTGCGCTAACATGATCTGCCAGACTACTTAATTGCACACTGTATTGGTGAGGCTCTCTGGCTCGCTGGTACCAGTCTGGAGTTGCTGATAAAGTTCAGACCCAAAAAGGATGCAGGCCACTTTCACTGTCCTTCCACTTAATCCACCCTCTTGTCCCCTCCCATGTTTCCTCTCTCCATCTCACTATCTCTCCCTTTGCCTCCCACCTGTCAGACCCCCATCCTTCAATGCACCACACTCTCCTTTCATCATGTTTCCTCTGTCTTTTTTCTCCTTTCCTCCTGCTGCTACCCCCTTTAGCCCTGTCATCTTGGATTCTGTTTCTATTAGTCCTCCTACCGCCAACCACACCAAACAATCTTCTTATCAGTCTCTCTTTTGCCTTTTAAATGACTGTCTGCATATCTACTGTTGTGGTCTAAAGTTGTTTTGACCATTTCACAAAATGAATGCTTAGGTAACATTATAAACAAAATCAAGTCAAAATGACTTTTGTCTGCTCTTACCTGTTGGTTTTCTGTTTTATCTTATGGAAGTCAAGCTAAACATTCAGGAAATACCATGGGTGAGGTGCTGGTGGTGTGTGTTTGTATGTGTATGTATGTGTATATATCCCCCAATAGTCTGTAAATAAGAGGCAATCACACCTAGGAAAGATCACCAGTCCATTACTTTCCATCAGTGCAAGTATGGATGAGAAATGTGACAATATTGGGCAGATAAGGATTGTTGTTGAAATATTGATGACCTGCCAAAACATAGAGGATGTAAGATTGAATATATGGTACTGTGGATTCTATACATTTTTGTTCAGCATTCAGATCAGTGTTGTTTCCTCTCTTTTCCTTAAACTTAATAAACTATTCATTTTGTTATAGGGTTGAAAGCATTATTAGTTTCAGGGATTGTCGTGGTCAAAATTCATTATAATATTTAGTTACTATTACTGTTTTGTAAATAAAATCAAAATTAGAACCATACCTCACCTTTAAAAACCCTAGATGTTTTATTTTTATTTATTTCCAGAAATTGCACTTCAAATATAGCAAAACCATTTCAAGTTCCAAAAAGCACAGATTGTCAAATGTAGCTGTATATCAAACTTTCTAACTGAGCAATTAAAGGGATGTGAAAATGTTTTTGTCCTTACTGAATGCAGAAGGAAACATTGCCATGACAAGACTTTCACCTATAGCTACCATTTTCCACTTAGCAACTAATACGAAGAAAGCTAACTTTCAGTCCAATGTTTGCAGTCTTCAAATTGGTTTGTTTAATTCGTTACCTTGTTTGGTTTTCAGCATGGTAGCTGATTTTATGTTATGGCATTAATGCAGAAAATGGATTGAGACAACTTCTTTTGAACCTTTGCAATGAAATGAGTGTTTAGTGTGTATGCTTTGCTCCGACCTTATTTTAAAGCTAATTAAAACAGATAGTAGTAAACTTTTATGCAGTCCAAACCCTTCTTTATATCTCTTTGAGAGATAAACGGTGATGCAGTTGGTCGTACACTTGTCTTACAGCAAGAAAGTCCCGCTATAGAATCCTGCATCTGCATGGAGTTTGCATGTGTTCATCTTGTACATATATGGAATCTGATGGGTACTTCGGCTCCCTCCCACAGCCCAAGAACATTACTGTTAGGATAATTCACTTCTATGAGGCGGTTCTTGCATGGTTGTTTGTCCTGTGTTTCTCTGTGTTGTCCTGTGATGGATTGGTGATATGTCCAGGGTGTACCCTGCCTGCAAGGATAAGCAATGGATGGATGTATTTTACTACTGACAGATGTACATAAGACATTCTGTGTGTGTGTTATTAAGAAGGTGATAAATATTACTATTACTACCAGTATTACTAGAAGAAGCAGTAGTGATAGTGATATTCTTACTGTAACATCCCAGTTATTTACCAAGGTTGCAGTTTAACTAAATATTGTGGTTCTTTTTTTATTCATTCAAGTAAATTGTTTGAATTATGCAATTTAATGTAGAATACCTCAAATATTAAATGTCTACTTTTCAAATGTTATTTGTACTTGACTTGGCTGGTTAAGATCTGTTTTTAGGCCTAAATGTTATGTAGCAATTTTTTCCTTCAAAACCTATAGTTTTATGTCAAGACATAACACATTTTGGATTGTGGTTTTATTAAAAAAATATTGTTTATGGTATATGTCCAAGAGACTTATGATACAAACACCTTGTATGTTTGTATTACGCCTATGGTATCTGAAAGACCACAGTGTCTCCTGGTTCTTTGGTGTTTTTAACTTCTGTGATGATACTTCTCTGTTGTCCTGAAGTGTAAATATGGTCCAATTTGTGCTATCACCAAATAAATTCAGTCAATCAATCAATCAATCAATCAATCAATCAATCAATCAATCAATCAATCAATCAATCAATCAATCAATCAATCAATCAATGCCCTAGACAGAACATATATGGCAATATTCTAATCCCAAATGGGGGCATGGGGTACTGGATGCCCAAAAACTAAATGGTAATGCAGTATGTAGGTTACTCTGTCAAACAAAAATCACCCATGCATCAACCTCAAATATTTCAATAATAAGCCAAAGTTAAAAGCAACAAAGATCTTAAACGGAAAACAATATATATGAAGAAAGTTTGTGTCAAAGTGTTCAAAAGGTTCAATATATTCTACAAACAACCTCAAGGGTTTCATAACTTGTAGGATATATTGAACCTTTTGAACACTTTCTATAAACCCACGGTGAACAGACTAAATTATGTTACAATTTTTAGGCTAATCTGATACATATGAGGGATAAATGATGATGTCAGATCTAGTTGGATCATTTAACTGTAAGACAAAATTATTGTGTGCCTTTGTGTCCAGATATTCCAACAAAGACATGGAATGTGTCTGCAAGAGAATGATTTTCCACTTCCACTGTCATTAACATTTGCATTTCAATAGTCCCCTGCTTGATTGAGCACCAATAGCAGCATAAAGTGGTTTGGCAAGGCAATTGACTTTTTTCTTCAAAACAAACATGAATTCCTTTTTTTATGCTTCTTGTCATCAGGAAGGGAACTCCTGCGTTCCCCAATGTTTTCATGTTGCCTCTGGAGAACTTATATAATCATTTGTGTTTGTTTTTTGTCTTACTTTTAAACTTGGTTGCTGATTCCTACAATCTAAATATTTTTACTTTTCTGTCACAATACTGTCTAAACTTAAAGGGTTGGTCATGTTTGACTTTAAGTGCTATGTGACAATATTTCCAAAGCTGTTGCATTAAAGGCATTTTCATTAACACCATGCAACAATAGTTAGTTCTTAGTTGATTATACGGCAAAAACGATTCTGGAATTAAAATTAGGAGGCATTTGTCATCTCCCATTTTACGTAAATGCTGTTGTGCTGAGGTATAACTATGGGCCTTGAACAGTAACACTGTGAGAATAACAAGATTGGCTTGCTGTTAGGCTCATACAGTTTAAAGATATAGGGTTATATTGATGTGCAAGGATGGTAGCACACTTTATATGGAGATGTTTTAAAGAATTGGATATCAAACGTAACAGTCGATACGTTTTGTTTTTATTTCTAAATGCGATTTCCGGACCAATTGATTGACTTGGACCTATTTTATCATCTTATCTTCAACTGACTTTAAGCTAAAGGACTATCCTTATATGTCAGAAGATGAAGTTTATGCTGTAGTGATCTAGGCCATATCAGTGTGATGCGGCTGCCCTTTCTTTATTGTCATTCAACCTGTACATTGCTGTGACCCTTCTTTTAAATATATGCTACCCTCATTATCAACATTCTCTGTCAGAGACCCCTGATAGAAGTGTTCATCTTTCATGCTAGATGTGAATGTTTTTTTCTCTTCCTTTTTCCTGCTTACTTTTCTTTACATTTTGTGCTGTCTTCTCCATCAGTCTCTCTATATTTCTGTCAGAGCACAAGGCGAAGAGAAGAAGTGAAGCGGACAAGAAATATTTCCCCGGTGAAAGACAGGTCTGGATAAATAAAGAAGAAGTATACTCAGCCCTACCCGAGAGAGAAGGCTTGAGGGGGACATGGGATTTTTTTTCAGGCACCTGTCAGATTTTGAAAGGACATGAGTTGAAGAACGGTAGAAAGTTAAACACAAAAAAAGTTCAGGTGAGAGGAGGTGTTGGCTGGATGGGTGATAACGAGAGATCGGCTATAGAGTCACAGTTGATAAAGGAGATGTGAATGTACATGATATGGCATGTACAAGTGAAAATAGAGACACCAAGTACAGTATGATTGATATGGTGTTCTGTAGGATGGTACGGTGAAATATTTTGCAATCCATCCAGAATAAACTACAGTACACCTTAAGATCAATATGTTGCAGTTGATTGAAAAATCAGTTATAGACTTTGTTTATTCTGCTTAAACTTAGTATTTTCATGTGATTAAAATTAGACCACTGAACTGCCTTCTTTAAACCAGCTGGCATCTGGTGTGTAGCTTTAAAATTGGCATCTCAGTGTATCAGCAATTGCAAAAATATTTCCTATCGAATACAGGTGAAACCCCCAAAAATTTGAATATCGTGCAAAAGTTCATTTATTCCAATAATTCAACCTAAAAGGTAAAACTAATATATGATATAGACTCATTATATGCAAAGTGAGATATTTCAAGCCATTATTTGTTATAATTTGGATGATTACAGCTGACAGCTTTTGAAAACCCCAAACTCAAAACCTCAGAAAATTAGAATATTACATGAAATCAGTTAAACAAGGATTTTAAATAGAGAAATGTTGGACCTCATTACTTGGTTTGGGCCTCTTTTCCATCAATTACTCCCTCAATGCGGCATGACATGGATGCTATCAACCTGTGGCACTGTTGAGGTGTTATGAAAGACCAGGGTGCTTCAATAGCGGCCTTTAGCTCTTCTGCATTGTTCGGTCTCATGTCTCATCTTTCTCTTGGCAATGCCCCATAGATTCTCTATGGGGTTCAGGTCAGGAAAGTTTGCTGGCCAGTCAAGCACAGTAATCCCATGGTTATTGCTGGCAAATGAAGTCAGCATCTCCATAAAGCTCGTCTGCAGAAGGAAGCATGAAGTGCATCAAAATGTCCTGGTAGATGGCTGCATTGACTCTGGACTTAATAAACACGGTGGACCAACACCAGCAGATGACATGACTCACCAGGTCAACACAGACTGTGGAAACTTCACACTGGACTTCAAGAAACTTGGATAGTGTGCCTCTCCATTCTTCTTCCAGACTCTACGACCTCTGTTTCCAAATGAGATGCAAAATTTGCAATCCTTTTCTTCTTTAGCCCAGGCAAGACGTTTCTGATGTTGTTGGTTGTTCAAGAGCACCTTGACAAGAGGAATACGACATTTGAAGCCCATGTCCAGGATCCATCTGTGTGTGGTTGCTCTTGATGTAGTAACTCCAGTTCACTTCACTCCTAGTGAAGGTCCCCAACACTTTTGAATGGCCTTTTCCTGACAATCCTCTCCAGACTGCAGTCATCCCTGCTGCTTGTGCACCTTTTTCTTCCACACTTTTCTCCTCCACATAACTTTCTTGTAATGTGTTTTGATAAAGCACTTTGGGAACATCCAACTTCTTTTGCAATGACCTTTTAGGCTTTCCCTCTTTATGGAGGGTGTCAAATATGGTTATCTGCACAACTGTCAGGTCAGCAGTCTTCCCCATGTTGTGATTCTTACTGAACCAGACTGAGAGACCATTTAAAGGCTCTGGAACCCTTTGTAGGTCTTTGTAGGTGTTTTGGATTAATTAACATTTAAATAAATAAATAAATAAATAAATAAAAATTAGATTGCCACACTTTGAGCCTAAAATATTGAACCTTTTCACAATATTCAAATTTCCTGAGATTTTGAATTTGGAGTTTCATATGCTGTAAGCCATAATCATCAAAATTATAACAAATAAAGGCTTGACATATCTGGCTTTACATGTAATGAGTCTATATCATAGTTTCACCTTTAAGTTGAATTTCTGAAATAATTGAACTTTTGCACGATATTCAAATTTTTTGAGTTTCAACTGTAATTAAAGAAAAAGTAGTTAAAAATATAATGGATTACATTTGCAATATTTCACTGCAAACGGTAATGGTACTTTTTTCTTTTGGTAACCAAAATGCCAACTAAAATTCATGAAAAGGCTTAAATGTATTCTCATTCCATCAGTTGCTTTTAGAACAACTGACCTGAAGATCTGAGGTCATCTGAGAGCCTGGATGTTTTTAGAAGTAAACCAAAAACAGTTGGGGTTGGGTTTTATATTAACCAAAATTATTATTTACATATTTTTATATTATATAAATGTTTTGAATTTATATTTATAATTATATGTTTGCAAGGTTAGAACTATATTTTAGCATATTTAATATATTTACTTGCGAACAATTGTTAAGTTTATAAAAAATATTTTCATCTATTTACCTTTAAGAATTTTCTGGTCTTTATAAATCTTTTCTATTTTGTGGCTTTGCGTGTGTGTGTGTGTGTATAGGTGTGCGTGTGCATGTGTGTGTGTGTGTTTTTGGTCTGCAAAACCTCAAAATTATTTTACTTATTTAAATTGAATAAAATAACAAATAAATAAAATTAATAATAATAAAAAAAAATTTATATCTGCTCTCTGTGTGGCACATGTTTCTATAACAAAATCGAACAGAATTGAGATCACAATATGCTTACCATGATTGGCCCTTAAAATTACAATTGGAAAAGTCATTGCGCTTGAAAGTTATCTTTATTTTACATCAACTCAGTTAATTCCTCATGGGAGCTTTTATCTTTTATATAAAACAACGCAATTATTTACAAAGCTAGAAAAATAATTTGGTGTCTTTTGACCGTAGATAGAATACTTTATTAATCCCACAAGGGGAAATTCAATTTCCTTTACAACACGTCCAAGGACATACAGAAAACACATATGTACATATGTGAGGATGGGAATGCTGCTGTTACACTATATCTGGAGAATAGGTTTTTAGGTCTTTATTTTTTACAGACCGGGGCAGCCCTCTATTGATGACACCAAAATACTTCTGTTTGAGGCAGAGACTGACCCTAATCCTAAGGGAGCAGTTTTGGAGCTGAGAACCATAGAAATTAGAATTAGAATGATTAGAAATTGTATAATTTGATCATAAAGCAAGTTTGAAGAACATATCCTTATGAACTGTCAAAAACACATCCATAAAGATCACTGTAGGAAGCTGCATAATTGTACGATCTTAAATAGAAGTCAATTGGACTTTAATTCTTGGATTCTGAAAGATGGTTCCACTGTTCTCAGAAAGACAGACTCGGGTCTGACTGGTAAAGGAGTTTCAGCTTTAATGGCTATTTTGAGGATGAAAGTTAAAAGTCACATGTTTTTCACTTTTGCACCTGTATAGTGCATGGGTCATTTAGGTTGTTTTTTTAATACACCAACCCCAGCTTGATATTTTTTTTGATCACATGTGTGAAATGATTTGATACCACCTGAGGAAGCACATCCTGCTGCAACATAGGTGTTGGATAGAATATTCCTCAGGTCTTTTTTACTGATTAATGTTATGTTTTTTAACATTCAAAAGATGGTTTCCCTGGCTTACTTTTCTCTTAGATTTATAGTGTAAAGGATGCTTCACTGGGTTATAGTTAGAATATGGACAAGCAACCTGTAAGATTGATTTACAGACTATCCTGCAAGACGTGTAATTTCCTGGCTAAAGATGTCTGTCAAACCCCACTTATTTACATTCAACTAGGACTTGTGTATATGCTACATGATGTTTCATCAGAAATCTAAGCGATCAGAAGAAATACATTAGGTAAACATTTTATAATCCGAATTTAATGTAAAGTTTTTACATCTTACTCCTAAACTGCTTATTTTCCTTTTCAAATTCATAGCGTTGAGATTTCAAGGTCAAACTCAGCTTTACACTTGCACTTTTTCTAAAGCGGTTTGTCATCATTATTCCTTTGAATGGGACTTTACTTGAAAAAAACACCATGTTCTAGATGAAATTTTGGCAAATCCAGCATCTTTGTATATGGCATCAGTTTATATAAAAAATACATTTCCGTGTCTGTTTCTTCACCCCCAACAGCTTTTCTTCCTTTGCATACTTTGCACCTCATATGACTTGTATTATGCTTCAATGTTTATTGCAATATTTTAAAGGCATTTCTGCAAAAACAATTCAGTCAGTGTCCAATACAAAATAATGTGTGGCATTTTTGTGGGACTAACTGGTGAATAGCAGGTACCACTGCTCCATGTTCTTTCCAGGGCAAGGCTTTACGTTAGTATGTTAGTAAATGACAGTGTGGGGAGTATTTTCACTCTTTTTTTGACTAATTGTTTGTGGTATAAAAAGGCTTGTATTAATCCTGTAGAAACTGAAATTGGCTGAAGGCAGAGAAGGAAAAGATCTAGGCATGGGCTGGTAAGAAGTTTTCTTTGTAAGGTAACCCTAGTTTTTAAAACTATATATATATTATGCTTTCATAGTATTTATGCAACAACATAACACAAAATGTAGAATAGGATCTTAAAGATTATTTTTAAAAGAGATAAATAATAGTTATTCCCATTTTTGCAAATAATCTAACAGAATGTTACTTCAGCATATTATTTTAATTTGGGTACATATACTTAAGTCAATGTGTAAAACAAATAACAAATAAATTTAACCAGGGCCATATAGAAGTCAGTTATGCTGGTAGAGCTACCCTAGTTTTATTTATAAATTACAATACTTAAATATTAAGTAAACATAAACTTGAAATTTAGAAGTGACTAAATGACTATGGTGGTCCTGTATATCATCCTTAATCTACAATAGGACAAAAATTTAATACTGTTTAGTAAATCCACTGTTCTTCACATTGACTTCTATTTAAAATTCACTCTTTTTACCTTTTATTTGCTAAATCATATCTTGAATTTAACATTGTAGTCATGTAGTTCTTGTTTTGACAAATTGACTGAATACATACACACCCATTAAAAAGCATAAGCTGGCCATTTCACTGTTATTAGGCTTTAGACAAATTAAAATTTAGTTACAATAGGTAAAGAGGATATGTTTAACGTTAAGTGATGCTGTAAGCGTTGGCCAAATAAATTTTATGGCACCTGCAGTAAATTCTACCATTTTACTAGTTGAGGATGAATACGTTGTACTCAAATGTCAAAAATTATAAAAACAGCTGGAAACAAATAATGAAATTTGAGTCTAGAAAAGTTTGGCATTTTGAAATAAAAAAAAGTGTAACTATTGCTTTTATAAAAATTACACCATCATTAAGGCTGAGTATTTTAAGTTGAGTTACACACATAAAGTATATTGCATTTGATGGGAGCTATTTTGTGGTTTGCAGCTATTCTCCTAAGTTCTAGGGCAATGCTTAGGAGGAGAAGAAGTGGTCATTACGAACAGAGCAAATTTAATCAGTATATTTAACTGAATCATCACATCTTCCATGTGCACTTCTTTAGCATTATTATTTTAGATTTTAACCACAAATAAAAAAACTGGAATTAGTTTTTTAACTGAAGGACATGTTAATTCTTACTTTTGTAATTCTTACTTTTGTATTTCTTCTGTTTCCTGGATTTTTTGTTGTTGCTGTTGCAAAGAGATGTGGTGTGCATAAAACATGCACAAGAGTTTAACACAAACACGCAGTCTATAGAGTTTCAGGGCCTCACCTGCAGAGTCAGCTTTCTTCACCCTGATTCCTGTCCCTGCCTTGATACCAAGCCCTAAAATAAGAAGAGGAAATAGAGAGGGAAAGTAGATAATGAAATAAATAGCCCAAGCCTGGCAAGACTTCAAAGACGAACGGAAAGTCTGATCTGCTCCACTGCAGCTCGAGAGGAAAAGATGTTAAGAAAAAAAAAAGGGGGGGGGGGGACAGGGACACTAACTACACAATCAGATCAAAATAAATGGATACATTTTGAAAGACTTTACTTTTTGTTCAAGAAAAACATATTTGAATTAATTTAAATCAGCATGATGGCTTTTTTTATATTGTACTTTAATATAGCTCTGTTTAACATCACATGCTATAGTATGCGGGAGCCTGCAGACACTACAAGGAGAAATCAAAGCTTTGCTTTTCAAAATACCCCACTGGTATGAATCCAAATAAAGTAGAATGCTATACAATGCCTTTTTTAGTCATTTAGTCAATGCCATTCGGGTAATTTATGGTTACCCTATTGGTCACATTCAATCATACCTATTGTGTGTTGTGTTGAGGTTTAATGCGATAGACCAAGACAAATTATTGCCTAACTGTGATGTAGAGGAAAACTATTGTAGGTTTGTTGAAGTTTTTAAAAATAATAAAAATCATAAAATTGTGGTAAGAATATGTATTTAGTCTCCCTGAGTGAATACTTGAGTGAAACCATGTTTCGGTTCAGCTACAACTGCAAGTTTTAGTGGTATGTCTTAATTGTTTTGTCAAACAGCATGATCTTACCACTTCATATTTCACCATGAATGCACCATGGGATAGTGATTTGAAGTGTCCACCACACATCATTTTGCATATAGGCCCAACAATTCTTCTGCATGGTCTGTGTTGAACTGCAAACAAAAGGTTCCATGACTTTCTTTCAACATTTACTTCCTTTCTATAAAGGACAAATTTGTGGACTAGTTATTATGTAATAGATTCTCCCACCTGTGCTTTGAATCAGAGCTCCTGTTTGCTACTTTCTGATCAATACTCTCTTTGGACGGCCTTGACAGCTATTGAAATGTTTGCAGGTATGACATAAGTTTTTCATTTTCAGGGAGCCTGGTGGCGCAGCTGATAGCGCAGCTCACCTCACAGCTAGAAGGTCCCGGGTTTGATTACCACCGGGGACGCTCTGGGTGCTGAGGGTGTTTTTGTTCCTCTACATCATCGGGACCCACACCCTGGGTGGGGTTGGCGAAAGGGCCTTTCTGTGTGGAGTTTGCATGTTCTAACCCGTGTTCCCTTGAGTAACTAACATGAGCTACTCTCTGTATACTGGAGGCTGTATACTGCCTCCTCCTAGCTGGCCGGGGCGCCTGAGGGGTTGGGGAAGATCTGGCTGGAATGACGTGATCCTTCCACGCGCTACCTCCATCTGGGGAAACCCTGCCTCATAGGGTGAAAAGAAGGGCCTGCTCACTCCTCAAGCATGAAAGAAGCTTGAGTTTCAGTGCTGGGCCCTCCCGGGGTTGGCAGAGGGAGAGCAAAGCCCATGACTGGATTTAGGTAGGAACACAGGTGATAAATAATGGGGGAAAAACTATGGGATAAAAAAAAAGTTTTATTTTTATTTTCAGATGATTAATTGAACAGCTTGTTTTTTGTTTTTGTTGTTTTTTGTTTGTTTTGTTTTTTATAAGGTAACTCGGAACAGCAGTAAACTGAGAACAAATTACACACAGTTGGGCTCTGTTTTAAATACACATAAGTTAATGATTGTAAAATGGGAAAATGTTGGTCTCATTTATCCAAGAAATCTACCACAGAAATCCACCAGGCTTTTTTTGAGTTTCTTCATCTAAGTGGAATAGCACAGTTTCTCATGGAAGACCCAAGCAAAGATTCTTTTTGTTGTTGCTTTGGAGGCTGTACCGTTGTAGATCCGGTTTTAGTGTCCTTCAAACTCTTTGAGCTGTCAAAGGAATGCTGATCCACAGATATCGACTGAGCCTGTCTTTTTTTCGAGCATATATTGAGTATATATAGTATGCTGTACACAACTCGCCCTGTGCCTTGAGGCTCATTTGTGGTCTTACAAAACAATGTAGTGGAACTATGGAGAGGTGATAAAATTTTTAAAACCTTCCTTACATTGAGGTGTGCACTGTTGTGTATTGTTTACAGACAGAAACAACTATTTCCACAACCTCAGCCATTTGCTATGCCAGAAAAAGCAAGCTCTTATAGTTAGGTAAACAATGATGTGTATCTTTTTCCGAGATTGTACATGCATACGAATTTAAGCCAGTAGATGTATTTGACGTTACATGTCTAACTTTTATGTTGCATTTTATTTTTCAAATGCTTGCTTGTAAACATTTTGCACATGCAGTCAAGACACATTTGTCTCATAAACATGTGTCTCTTATTCATGGACATTTTTAGGATAGAGAAAAAAAATCAGGTATCATGCATATATAGCATGAATGCATTCCTTCAGAGTATATATAACCCATCCAACAAGCAGAAACTTTCATCACGCAAATAATAGATCTTGCCCATTGCACTCAATTTTCAGTTCTTAACTCCGACATTTGTGTTGACATAGACAATAAATTTAGGTTTGCCCGCTTTCTGTTCCTCATCCTGAGGCCACAATTGCATTGACTTTATGATTGCTTTGTGTGACTTTTTTATGCATGTCTCCCTGTGCAGCATCCTCCCAGTTAAATCACTTAGTTTTTAGTACTTGAAAGCTTTTCTTTATTGCCTAATGCATCCCAGTTCGAAGACCTAATATTTCATGCAAAGTATGTATTTTTATATTTCTGACTCAAATCAATCTTGCGATCAGCAATCCTGGGGATTTCACATAGCTACCACAAACGTGTGTTGGATTTTAAGTGATGGATCAACCCACCTGAGTCAGTAGGTTGTAGGACCACATTCTAGGCATGTCAGGGTAAAGGGTGAAATGTGTGCTCATTCTTCTTTCCAAAAATAGTTAAAGCTCAGACATTTTTGATAGAGAACATATGTGAACATATAAACTCAGCAAAAAAAGAAACGTCCTCTGACTGTCAACTGTTTTTACTTTCAGTAAACTTAATGTGTGTAAATATTTGAATGAACACTAAAAGAGTCAACACCATAAGACATAAACCAAAAATGTTTCACAGACATGTGACTAACAGAAATAGAATATTGTGTACTTGAATGAAGGGAGGCTCAAAATCAAAAGCAATGACAACAAGCTCAGTCCGATGGTGATGTGTACAGCCCCAGACCATGACGGACCCCCCACCTCCAAATCGATCCCGCTCCAGGGTACAGGCCTCGGTGTAACGCTCATTACTTCGACAATAAACATGAATCCGTCCATCACCCCTGGTGAGACAAAACCGTGACTCATCAGTGAAGAGCACTTTTTGCCACTCCTGTCTGGTCCAGCGAAGGTGGGTTTGTGCCCATAGGCGGCGTTGTTGCTGGTGATGTCTGGAAAGGACCTGCCTTACAACAGGTCTACAAGCCCTCAGTCCAGCCTATCTCAGCCTATTGCGGACAGTCTGAGCACTGATGGAGGGATTGTATGATCCTGGTGTGACTCGGGCAGTTGTTGTGGCCATCCTGTACCTGTCACGCAGGTGTGATATTCGGATGTACCGATCCTGTGCAGGTGTTGTTACACGTGGTCTTCCACTGCGAGGATGATCAGCTGTCCTTCCTGTCTCCCTGTGGCGCTGTCTTTGGCGTCTCACAGTGCGGACATGGCAATTCCTTGCCCTAGCCACATCAGCAGTCCTCATGCCTCCCTGTAGCATGCCTAATGCATGTTCACGCAGATGAGCAGGGACCCTGGGCATCTTTCTTTGGGTGTTTTTCACAGTCGGTAGACAAGTCTCTTTAGTGTTCTGCGTTTTTCGAACTGTGACCTTAAATGCCTACTTTCTGTAAGCTGTTAAGGTCTTAACGACCATTCCACAGGTGCATGTTAATTAATTGATTATGGTTAATTGCATTATTCCATGCATAATTGCAAATGCATGGAAAACATTGTTTAAACCCTCTACAATGAAGATCTGTAAAGTTATTTGGATTTTTACAACATTATTGTTGGAATACACAGTCCTGAAAAAGGGATGTTTCTTTTTTTGCTGAGTTTAGTTTCATGTCTTGAGACAGATTTTCAGATTTTATATTTAGGTTTGGACTTTGCCTGGTCCAATCGAACACATGAATATGCTTTGATTTAAGCCATTACATTGGAGCTTTGGCCATATGTTTAGGGTCACTGTCCTGCTGGAAGATAATCATCTCCTCTAGTCTTTTGCAGGATCTTACATGTTTCATGATGGCCCTGTAGGTAGCTCTTTTCATCTTCCCAACTCTCCGTAGCATAATGCTGCCACCATCTCGATTTACCATGTGGATGTGTTCAGTATTATTTGCAGTGTTAGTTTTCTCCCTTACAGTTTCCTTTTTATTTCAGCAGTTTTTCCCTCCTTGTGTTAGGGCAAACTCGTAACAGGACTTTTTTGGGGTTTCTTTTAATAATTACTTTCCTGTTGCCACCCTCCGATAAAAGCCAAATTTGTGGAATGTATGACCTATAGTTGTTCAGTTGATACAATTCTTGCACCTGAACTGTTTGGAAAAGATAGCTTGGCGCCAACTAGATGCCACCAATTTATTTAAAAAATAATAGTGTTGTGTTGTTTTTTTTATGTGGATCAGATGAGCATTGCCCTTTAGACCTCCCCAAATTCACAGGACAACTGGGACACCCTAGCCCCTTGCATGTACATGCATCTAGGGTTAGGGGTAAATACATTATGGGAGTTGGACAAATAAAGCCAAAGAGCCAAGAGTTTCTGCAGCCCATATCCCATTTTTGTCTTTATCTTTGCTTTTCCCTCCACCATACATCATTGCTATACTGAAAAGAAAAATAGAATGAGAAAGTGAGAGTGAGGAAAACGGTGCATGCCTGGCAGGAAGTCGCGATGTGGGGACAATCACCTTCTTTCTCATTCTGGAATTCTTAAGTTCACAACGAAACCCAGATTCCCTCCAGGCTTACCACAATACTACAAGACCTATATCCAGCTTCTTTATGGACACCTTTCCACATCTTTCTCGTCCTCTCACACACACACATACTCGGGCAAATGTATGCACACATATGCCATTCTGTGCTGTGCAGAAAAATATAGCCTACCTACCTCACATTCGGTCCAGTTTAAAGTGACTGTGTGTATGTATGGAACATTAAATTATATCCAAACAGTCAACAGATGGTGACATTTAGTTTTTTTGTTTTTTGCCCTCCATGACAGAGAGGTTAAGGGTGTGAAGATGCATGAGTGAGCGTGTTGGGGTTTGTAAGGTCAGTGCTCAGATATACTTCAGCATCTGTTTATTTCCTGTCGGCTAAAACAGGGCAGTACTTGAGGACCAGTGTCCTGCAATCTTTACATGTGATCCTGTTCCAACACACCTGAATCAAATGGTTAAATTGCCTCCTCAGCAAAAAGTTAGGTTCAATGGGGTCCTGTTGATGACCAAATTATTTGATTCAGGTGTGTTGAAACAGAGACATGTCTAAAAGTTGCAGGACACCGGCCTTGGGAACTGGAGTTTGACACCTGTGGGCTAAAATATACTGCAGGTAAATATTTGAAAATGAAGATACATTTGTTTATGCTTTTGCATCTGAATAAACAATTCCTAGAAAGTAGAAATAATGTGTCAAAACAAGACATTAGCAAAGTATTGACATTCAACTTAATTTCGAAACATCTACAGTATAATTACATCACGTGGTTAATAAAATTTTCACTACATAATATTCAATGAATTGTCAGGTTTGTTTAAAATGATGTTATTGTATTATATAGTGTATGTAATCATTCCGACCTGCTGTTTATTGATAAGGGAGTATTTGTTAGTACAATACTTACATGTAGTAGGTAAAAGTCTCATGTAGACATAAGAGCAGACAGTTTGATACTCCACAACATTTCGGTGAAGTGGGAAGTATGTGAGGTTTACATACTATTCTAGAGGCCTTTTAGTCAGTTCACTTGTTGTTTGTGAAAAGGTGCTTTTCAAGTCCCAAGCATTGCATGAGGACCTGAATTAGGCTATTTTTAAATTATAACTATTGGTCAAGGTCCCTACTGTTAGAGATCTATATGGGTATGTATGTCAGCCACACCCACAGTGTTAGTTAGTGGTTAGTTTTTAAATTTCAGAACCAATACCTGTGTGTGTAGTTTGTAAACTGCGTTACAAGCCATGCAGGTTGTTGAGTTAACAATTATGTGTTTTCCCTAAAAACAATGTTTTTCCCCTTTACAATGTCCACAGAAACAGATTGTATTAGATGCAGCTGATTACCAAACCAAATGATCAGGAAATCATTTCAAAACAGGGAGTAAACATGCTAGCATTATCCTTCCACTTAGGCAAACTGATCCACATGTACATCACATCCAGGAGCAAAACATGATCGAAGATTGGACAACATATCTTGATTGGGACATTCCTAGTTATTTGTCTCATGCATCTCAGTGTTTTCTTTCTAATGGACTGAGGGGGTTAGATGAACTCCTGGCCTGCCCAATGTATAAGTGGAGTGTGCTACTGCTCAGACCCCTGCTGGCGTTGAGACCCAAAAGTTAAATTCAGAAGTGCCAGGTTTACAAATGTAACCGCTGCACACATCAAGGAAAACATCCGTATGTTAACACCGTCATCTTTTAAAGCTAACTTGATAATGTCTGCTGTTTTTGTCAGAGCTTGGGAGACTTTTCATGCACATTTTAACTTTTTTTGCTAAGAAAGGAGTGAGTTATAGCTTTTTTTATGATTGCTTGTGAGCACAACATCAATCTCTGACTATCATGGCCAAAAATAACTGAAAAAGGAAAATATATTTTTAAGGATGTTATAATGTGACATCGGGCATTTCTTCTGACTAAAATAACTTGTTCCTTTAAAAGTTTAAAACTACTTTAGGATAACTATTAAATATTCACTTTCTCTTCAGCTTGATAGTAGCAGTTAAGACAGACTAAACTATCAGACCTTAAAAAGAAGCGAGAATTCACTACTAACGCCAATGAACTACTGTCTACTCAACCTGGGGTGCCCCAGGTGTTTCTCCCACCAACAACACGAGCTACCATTAAGAGAAAAGCTCTTTTGCCACCACTCACCAACACTGTTGTTGAGCTGTTAATAAATGGAACATCCCAGCCAAGATTCCAGAGTTCGAAGGAAGCTGATCCTATGTGACAATGTATAATGAAATTAATAAATATGATCACCTGTGTTTGTGATCATGAACTCCAACAGCACGTTTTATAGATGCGTCTGAAAGTACAGAATTGCATCATAAATCACAAATATTTCATTTGAGTTCTGTAACATGACTGTTTTACACACAAAAGTCTCCATAAATGCTAGTTTGGATTTATAGTTTAATATTTTTTCTCTCTGTTTGCAGAATGTAAGATCTGCAGAATGCCATTGATTTAATCACTTCAAAGTATTATTCAAACTCTTCTGTACCACATTACACCACTATATACATCTTTAGAAACCCCTCTGCAGTTCTAAGTACTGTAGCTTCGGATAAATTGGTCATCTAAATCTATGTATTAGGTTGATAAGCAAACCCACACACATAGTCAAGTTCTGTGTGCCTGTGTGTGTGTCATTTAAACTTTACACAAGCTAATTGATCAGTTGATGCCACCCATTTCAAGACTATACTTACTGCCATTTAGAACTGTTGTCTATAAAAAGACATATAAGAACAATTCATGTTTGCAAAGCTGTAAAAAAATGTTTACAACTAAGCTTGTGCTTTTTGGATTTTTCATGATTTTCTGCAAAATTATAAAGCTAATACTGTCGGGTTTTTTTTACATTGATGGTACTTAGCTCTCAGTAATATGTATGTTGCCCATATAAAAGGGCCTATAAGCATTTTAAACACAAAGTTTATTTAATTTTCTCTGGACAATTGATAATTTTGTAAGACTAAAGTTGATCATTGCATTGTTCTTAAGTCGGCATGGTAAAACTGCTGTGTTAGTCTACAGACTCTTACACTATTCACAAACAGCCATTAACAATATTAGCTGGCCTTCCCAAGTAAGTGCCTGCTTAGCACTTTGTGTATTAGAATAATTTATTTACAGCAAGGGAGGTCAGTTAGATAAACCTTTTCCTCTTGTCAAACATGTTTTACATGCCCCAGGAGGACAGCTTACTTTACTACATCTATCTATCTATCTATCTATCTATCTATCTATCTATCTATCTATCTATCTATCTATCTATCTATCTATCTATCTATCTATCTATCTATCTATCTATCTATCTATCTATCTATCTATCTATCTATCTATCTATCTATCTATCTATCTATCTATCTATCTATCTATCTATCTATCTATCTATCTATCTATCTATCTATCTATCTATCTATCTATAAAGACCAACTCACCCACCCTACCAAAGTAACTCCACTTACATTTCCTGTTTGAAAAATGCACCACCAAGAGGCGTTGCTTGGCGGACCAGCGTACGCTCGTGGGGAGAGGGCTGGGCGCTGTCTGTGCTGTGATTGACATCGTGACTGCTGCAGTGGCACAGACAGCGAGAAAGACAGAGAGAAACATGAGCTCCTTTGTCTCAGAGCGATCTTCCTGAGGTGGATGGATTTCTCTCCACCTTTTTCACCAGAGGAAAGAGGGGAAAGAGAGGGAGGTTCTGTGGAGGAGGTGTGGGCGGAGACTCGGTTTCTTTTATACTCCACATTGGCAGGATGAGTGACGTCAGCCCTCACCGGCTTTATTTATTTAATTCATTCATTTATTGCATGCTTAGAAGTGTTTATTTTATGTTTGCACAAAGTACTAATGTTGTGACACATATGACAGCAAAACCTTTCTGATTCTGACTTCAGCCATCACGACAGAGTGAATTCCAATGTTCGATTTAAATTCAAGTGCAGTTTATAGTTTTAACCTGAAGAGGGCACCACACAGGCAGTTTTGGGTAGAAAATGTATGTTTTTACTAAAATGTACTAAAATACCAAAAATAATGAACAGAGATGTAGACAGCACTATTAGCACACAGTTTATCAGTAAAAAAAAAAAAAAGTTGCTTTAGGGCTGAGTTACTCTTTAAAAGAAATTGCTGCAGCAGACAGAGTGCCTTGGTGCTTCCAACTAAATATCCTTAGTAGCTCCTCACAATAGTAAAGATTTTTTTTTATTTTAGTGAAAGCAAGGTTTCAATTTAATTATATGAATGTTTCATTCCGATGAAGCTTAAAGGCTGTGACTCTTAAATGTTTTTTTAATTAGCTTACTGGAAAAACATTTGCTTTGTATAACTACACTAGTGTTTAAGATATGCTTTACTTAAAGCTTAACATTAAGAGTGTTAGTTGTTGGTTTTTTTTTTCTTTGTAATTTTGCTGCATTAATTTCGTACGGACTGTCTTATTCAATTTTACCACCACAAAACAAATACAAAAATACACATTTAAAAAAGAATACAAAAGCCTCTTAATTGAATACATCTATTAAATTTCAATACTTTTGGATTAAAAAAATATTTATTTTTGCACAGAGGCGAATAGCCCTCAACACAGTAATCAGTGGTTTGTGTCCTTGCCCTGAAATAATTGCTGCAATTCTTCCTCTTTTTCACTCTCCCTTTCTCCCTTCTCTCTCTCTCTTTTACTGGTCTGTCTGTATATTTTGTAATTAAAGGTCACTAGTTCAAACAAAATTTAAAAAAGAGCTTTTTTGTGACATTGTGATCATCATGCAGATGGAATTTCAAAAACACTTACCCTTGCGACATACAGTATTAAAACTGTCATAATGTTAGTCATTTAGCAAAACTGCCAGATTGTTTGCTAGTCTGAAGGTTTTAGAAGTTTATTTTGAGCTTCCACTGCAATGGTCTTGCAGTCGGCTACATCCACTTTTCATAATCTACTTAAAAGGCTGGTGGCTACCAGCACATCCATCTTGGTTTCTATGAAGCTAGTCAAAAACAAAAGCAGAGCCTTGCAGTTGCATGCTTCTTGTGTATTAATTATCCAAGGGATGGACATAAGCAGAAAATAGGCAATAGTGGCATAGTTGTTTTAGTCTCTAATCTGCACCTGGATAAGGGCTCTCCGAACAACCTTCATCTGTAAGTACACTGCATTATGTGCATCCCTGCTAGCTTGCTGCCATTTCTGTTTGGGAGTCTCACCCCTTGGTAACAAGGTATCTGGAATGCTCTGTTCACCATCCAAGGTTTGTTCAACTATTAAATCTGTGCTGTAGTGCATGGCATCTAAATATATAAAGTGGCCACCAACTTTCTGCAGAGTTATTAGTTAAAGACTTTTAAACTTCATGTGGCCTTCAGATTAGCGGAAGAGTGGTGCTTAGAGAGCTGGAAGGGTTATGGGTTTTCATGGCTGGATCCAAACTCTAAATCACCAAGTGGAATACAAAGCATCAAATGGTGGATGGTTTTAGCTGTTCCTGGGAAAATGACACTTGCCTGACTGTAAAGTGTAATGCTTGATGCAGAGGGGATTATTGAGTGGTGTTGTTTTGCGGTGGTTGTGCTTGGCCTCTTACAGGTAGTGAAAGGAACTCTTAATGCTTCAGCATACAAAACACATTTTTGGGGGGGAAATAACTGCAGCACTCATTGTTATGTATTCACCAATTATTGGCAACGCGGTGCTGCACATTGAGAGTTAGTGAATAAGCCATCTAGGGAACAGTGTTTCTTTATTAAGTCAGTTGTTTGGAGTTTATTAATCATGTCCTGTAATAGTTAGAGAGGACTTTTGTTTAGTGAAACGATTTAACTCTACCTGATTTCATATGTATTTGGATTAGTAACTTTATAATTTTATGAAAATACAACCCTGCTTAAGTGCACATCAAGTTGATCTGTTTTGTGGTGTTGCAGAAAAATTTGCACCCATGTCTGTGCATCTGTTTGTGGGCCTGAATATTGACTGAAAAAAAATCAGAGAAGAAAACAGTTTTTTTTTTCTCAGAAAGCATTGCATTTTTAAGTTTATTTTGTTCGGGAATGATGTTCCCTTTTTATTTTGTCACATATTGTTAATGTGCTATCTTTAACTCTTACTTTTTTAAAACAAAGACAACTCTTAAATTATAAACAACAAATATGTTTGCCATTTAGTACCAGGTTTTGTTGTTTTATGCATAAAAAATAATAAGTACAGCTTTACTGATTGCATAGGGTTTAGTCAGGTACAAAGGTTCTTGATTAAAGGTCTCATTCACTGAGAAACTACTGGCGACCTGTCCAGGGTGTACCACCCCTCTTGCCCCTTGATGGCTGGAGATGGGCACCAGCGTCCCCCCCCCCCCCCCCCCCGCAACCCTGCATTAGGATGGACAGGTATAGAAAAAGGATGGATGGATTCACTGAAAAACTGTTTAAAACTCGCTCTTTTTGAAATATCATCCTTCACTCCGTGTAGGACATGTATGCTGCACGTGATGCTGTTGCCCCACCCCTGTTGCCTGGTCTAGCCCCAAAAAGGAATCTGAGCGGAAAAAAGAGTGAATCAGAGAAAGCCGTGTTATCTACCTAGAAGTGTAAGCTGACCATGCCCTTGGCCTGAGAAAGGTGGGGGCCAGAGAGAGGAGAGCGCATCTCAGCTGGTGGAAGCTAACCTTTAGCAACTCCACAACATGGCAGAGCATGGTCGAGCTTGTGTTATTTGTGGACATTGACATCAGCAATGTATTTTTTACCCAAGAAAGAGGAGTTGAGAAAGAAACAGTTGGCATTTGTCTTGGAACACCACCAGCGAAGTTAAGTTAGTTATTTGTTCCAATAGTCGCTTTGCTGTTAGCCAATCAGAGACGTGACGTTTGCAAAATATGAATGTTATTGAGTAAGACACGTGATCCTGATGTTTCCCTCTGCTCACTCATCCAACAACCGGCAATCTCCTGAAACAGGAGGAAAGAAATCAGGAATGATGCAACTCTTGCTGATCATCAATCTGGGCAGGGTTATAAAGCTATTATTATTACTATAAACTGAGCAAATTTTCAAAAGTAGAAATTCAATTTCAAAAGCAACCAATTTACCAGAAAATCAAAATCAAAACTCCGGAAGTTGGCCTGGTGGCAGGAGGAACCCTCAAAAAAGCTTGTCTAGACGCGCCTGTGTGGCCGCAGGAACCTGCGTAGAGACTCTGGAGGTTGGCTCGAGTGAACCCATGCCTTGGTAAGGGGGCTGGAGAGGAGCTTGAGAGTCAGGCGAGCCCTCCTCAGAGGCAGTGAAGAGTGGGAGAAGAGGAGGAACGGGCTTTGGTGCTCGGAGGCGACATGCAGGCTCAGGGAGAGTGAAGGGAGCAGCGGTCGAACACTCCAGAGAGGGAGTAAAGGCATTCTGGTGTTGCGAGAGTGAGGCTATTGGGACCGTGGGAGCTGAGGCTTGGGCTATGATACTGCCAGGAAAAAGTCTGGCTCGGCCACTGACTGCTCAGTGAAAGTTCTCAGCTCGGCTTTGCCTCCTATCAAGAATAATAAAAAAGATAAATAATCTCAGCTCTAGTTGAAAGTTCTTTTGTCTGGCTGGATTCTTCTGTCATGGTTGGTGGGTGTTAAGGAGGACCTAAATGGCACCAGGGCAAAGGCAGACACATGATGGGGATTGTATTTTATGATGAAACTGAAACTTTTAAAATGTGAGAGAAACACACACCAACTAGGGCGACAGCAACACCAGTGGGATTTGGCAGTGAAAGAAAGAAACCAAAAAGCTTAAATAATGTAGAGATCTGATTGTGTTGTGGAAATCACGTGAGTACAATCAACATTGAATGGCATCTGACTGGGGAGCAATTCTAAGGAACTGAAGAGATTAGACTAATGACGTCACAGAAACATGGAATAACCTGAAGAGCAATGAACACTAAGTAAGCAGACCTAAACATAGAAAGTACAGAAATAACTCGAAATACAAGACCCAAAATGCAGAACTCAGACAAGGGTAATTCACAAATCCACGGGATTATGACAGTTGTTGGTGTACAATTTTTTTTTCAAGCTTTAACTTGAATTAATTTGTAAATTTAGATAATAAGATCTTATCAGAAGTCTTCAAGGGAGGGGGAATGAGATTAGAGGGTGAGTCGTATATCTTCATTTCAACTTTTTAGAATTTCATTTCTGAACACGCATCTCAAATTTTCTCTTGAATTCTTCAAGCTGTTTTTTAACCCACTTTTCCTCTAAAGTACTAAATATCTTTCTTACTATCATCACACACTTTGATGACTTGCACTTTGTTCTCCACATGTGCTACATGTTAAAAGGATTTGAGTGCATGAAGGGGGTTCATGGGTGTGACGTGATGCAAAGGTATGTCACATGCGCAGTTACACAGAGACTAAAGAGAAAGCCTTTTTCTGTGATCAAGGGGTTTAGAGCTGTTGTCTCTTTTCACAGCGTGAGATCCTCTCAGCTCATCTGCCATTTGTGAATAACCGATAAGACAAAGTGAAAAAGCACAGGCTTGATGGCACACTGGAGTGAATTTTGATATAAGGACAGACTACTTACTTTCTAAATGTCAACCATGCGAATTTAGAAGCCCCACATTACTTTTTTATATTGGTTTACAGATAGAAGATTTTATCTAGATGAAAGACTTAAAGCAGAGTGGCAGTGGATGTATGTAGATTTGAGTAAACAAATTAAGTTTGACTTTGAGGGAGGCTGAGTTCTGTTAAGGGGCTCAAACTAAAGGTGAGAGGGGGCAGAGTTGAGAATCTTGAGGCTGTCCGGAGAGACAGAGGAATGTTTCATGACTTGTTAATCAGAAGAAGAGAGACTCCAAACAGTTGCCTGAAGGATGCAGATCGGATTTTTGATAACACTGAGTTAGCATTTAAATGACAGTGGCATGTTTGTCTGTATTTGTGTATTAACATGGATTTGTTAGTGTGTGAGACTATTGGGATGTGACTCAGGTAAGAACCTTGTAGTGACTTTACTGAAGAATGCCATTCTCAAGTGCACTCCTTTTAGATGTTTGGACTGAGATAGAGAGATTGTAGTTGAGGCAGCAAAAAATAAGATGGGAAAATCAGAATTCTTTGTTCCAAGCTTTTGATGATTCCATTCCTAAATGCATCTTAGCTAAAGAATCCCAGGTGAAGAAAAGAATGCCCACACCATGATGTTGCCACCAACATGCATCACAAACCTGAATATAAGCAAGACTAAGGGTAATAAACAAGTTTCAACTTTTTGTTATTTATGTAGAGTCAGCCCCAGTTTCACGGTACACAGTGGAAAAGCTCCAGTAGGAGTTCAGTAGTGCATCAATTTTCTCTGAAGTGTGAGAACCCTTAACACAACCTGGAAGCGTTTGAGTATTCAGTCATAGCAAGTGTCTCGCTTTGTGGTTTCTCAGCATGCCTCTGTGGGATTTCAGAAGCTGATTAAGCTTTTAAACTGTAGGCAACCCAGACTATGGCGTTTCCAGAAATAGGCACATGGAAAACAATATATTTGTTGTTAGTTTGTGGTTGTTCTGACTATCAGGAAGAACAGCTAGGATTCATCTATGTACAAATACAAATGTTACCTGCAATAGGTTCAACTTTAAAGAAGTAGTTGAGAATGAGGTCACCATTATTTATGTTTGTTTAAATAGATGTGTTGTGAGGAATACTTATTGGCTAGAAAACTGCAGTCTCATGAAGTATGAATTTAAATTAAAAAAATTTAAAAAAAATTTGCAACCCTTATTGTGTAATTTACACTGTTTCATCAAAGCTTGCTGAAGAAGGATTGTGTTTACGCAAATCTCAGATCCTCTTTTGTAATGTAAGGTTTGCCTCAAATCATCATAATCCCAGGGCTATCATTTGTTATAGCTGTGGCTCAGTGGGAGATGTAGTTTTCTGGTAATTGGGGTTATTTAGTTTGAGTCCAAAGTGATTCATAGACCATGTACACCGTAGCCGGGTTTAAAAAAACCCAAATATTCTCACCACCTGGTTTAAAAAAACAAAACAAACTCAGTCCACACCTAGTGTGTTGGTAAACACATTCATAGACATGCCAAACCTGTAGGGGGCAGTAGTTCCCCCAAATCCTATCCACTCCAAGTAACTTTCTAACTTCTACATACAGGAGTTTGTAAAAACAAGCAAGCAAGAAGCGCTTGGACAATCGATGATGCCAACAAATCTCTGAGGGTATAAATATTGTTTCTGAGTGAAGACACAGGTGGCACGCATGATATCGGAGCATTTTTGTCGTGGAAAGTTACGTTGCAGAGCCTTAAACTCTGGTTATTTTTGTCCACACGCAAACGCTTAAAACGGGCAAAACGCGAATCTTCACCTTGGTCGGAAGTGTCTAGAAATATTCGTTTTCGAGGCCGTAAATCTGCGTTTTCGTGTGGATGACTGGCCAAACCGTAGAAAAATATCTTAGTATTGTGAGATACCCGGCTACGTGTGGACAAGGCATAAAAGTGTTGTGTGGCAAGGCACTAGGGTGCCTACCAACCTACATATAAGGATAGGAATTGAAACATTGTATTTTGTTCACCCAACCACACTCGTTTGAGTGTGGTTGGGTGAACAAAATACAATGTTTCAAAGTGCTTTAAGTAGTTGTGTGTTTGAAAAAGCTCGTAACCGTTTGATGTTGTTTAATGGGTTTCACATGGGTGAACATAAACACGTGTATGCCACTTACTATCAAATCCTTCATATCGCATGTCACATGTGAAATTATGAATTCATGTTTTTTTTCTTTATCTGAGGGTAATATAATAAATATTTTATAGATAAAATTGTGCAAAGTTTTTTTTTTTATGGTGGTTTGATAAATTGTAAAACTGTGCTTCCATGCCTCTTTTGTCTTGCATACATTTTATGTAGCGGAAAAAAAAAGAAAAAAGATTGCTTATGTTTTCAACTCAGTGAATTACAGAATGGAGCAAAAGCCAAAAAGACATGCAAAGGAAAGAGAGACAGAGAGAGGGCATTGCCATCCTTGGTAATACCATTAATGTCAAGGTGGAAGGGGGAAAGAAGACATCCAAGATGATGAATATTTAAGGATGCCCAAAGTGAAGTGCTGTTTTAGAAACGAAGTGGGACAGAATGCCCTCATGAAGGCAGCCCTTTAGGACCTATTCGTACACAGTCTGTGCCTTTATGAATATTCATCGTTCATTGTCCCAAAACAATTTACTTAACGCCTTTGACTTTTTTCATCCGTAAACTGTTTATTTTTGCCAATGCACAGCAAAGTCTGTATTTAAATTTTAAATGTCTTGAAAAATGCTCTGACCTTTAGTGCAGCAAATACTATTAAAAGTTTCTGCTGAAAAACACTTTCATTATTACAGTTGTGATCTTGTTCACTAAACATTTATTTATTATTTAGGCTTTCATTTCTGGACCTCAGCAAACATCTAATATGAACACCCACTATAAAGAACAGTAGTGTCCAACTTCGTACTCTGGAGACCATTATACCTTTTTGTATGCCGCATGTAACCTGTATACCTTGTAACTCTATTTCTAAAACAGTCATACCTGTACGAGTATGAATATGGACTTTCTATTCAACTTTGAATTCAGTTTGTTTCATTTATATAGCACTTGTTGTCTCAAGGCACTTAAATAAAAAAGTCAATTCAATCCGATCATACAGATAGATTTTAGGTCAAGTACATGCATTCCAGTTGATTATACAGGTCCTTCTCAAAAAATTAGCATATTGTGATAAAGTTCATTCTTTTCCATAATGTAATGATAAAAATTTTACTTTCATATATTTTAGATTCATTGCACACCAACTGAAATATTTCAGGTCTTTTATTGTTTTAAAACTGATGATTTTGGCATACAGCTCATGAAAACCCAAAATTCCTATCTCAAAAAATTAGCATATCATGAAAAGGTTCTCTAAACGAGCTATTAACCTAATCATCTGAATCAACTAATTAACTCTAAACACCTGCAAAAGATTCCTGAGGCTTTTAAAAACTCCCAGCCTGGTTCATTACTTAAAACCGCAATCATGGGTAAGACTGCCGACCTGACTGCTGCCCAGAAGGCCATCATTGACACCCTCAAGCAAGAGGGTAAGACACAGAAAGACATTTCTGAACGAATAGGCTGTTCCCAGAGTGCTGTATCAAGGCACCTCAGTGGGAAGTCTGTGGGAAGGAAAAAGAGGTGACCGGACCCTGAGGAAGATTGTGGAGAAGGACCGATTCCAGACCTTGGGGGACCTGCGGAAGCAGTGGACTGAGTCTGGAGTAGAAACATCCAGAGACACCATGCACAGGTGTGTGCAGGAAATGGGCTACAAGCCACTTTTGAACCAGAAACAGCGGCAGTAGCGCCTGACCTGGGCTACAGAGAAGCAGCACTGGACTGTTGCTCAGTGGTCCTAAGTACTTTTTTCAGATGAAAGCAAAGTTTGCATGTCATTCGGAAATCAAGGTGCCAGAGTCTGGAGGAAGACTGGGGAGAAGGAAATGCCAAAATGCCTGAAGTCCAGTGTCAAGTACCCATAGTCAGTGATGGTCTGGGGTGCCATGTCAGCTGCTGGTGTTGGTCCACTGTGTTTTATCAAGGGCAGGGTCAATGCAGCTAGCTAACAGGAGATTTTGGAGCACTTCATGCTTCCATCTGCTGAAAAGCTTTATGGAGATGAAAATTTCATTTTTCAGCACGACCTGGCACCTGCTCACAGTGCCAAAACCACTGGTAAATGGTTTACTGACCATGGTATTACTGTGCTCAATTGGCCTGCCAACTCTCCTGACCTGAACCCCATAGAGAATCTGTGGGATATTGTGAAGAGGAAGTTGAGAGACGCAAGACCCAACACTCTAGATGAGCTTAAGGCCGCTATCGAAGCATCCTGGGCCTCCATAACATCTCAGCAGTGCCACAGGCTGATTGCCTCCATGCCACGCCGCATTGAAGCAGTCATTTCTGCAAAAGGATTCCCGACCAAGTATTGAGTGCATAACTGAACATAATTATTTGAAGGTTGACTTTTTTATATTAAAAACACTTTTCTTTTATTGGTCGGATGAAATATGCTAATTTTTCTGAGATAGGAATTTAGGGCTTTCATGAGCTGTATGCCAAAATCATCAGTTTTAAAACAATAAAAGACCTGAAATATTTCAGTTTGTGTGCAATGAATCTAAAATATATGAAAGTTTAATTTTTATCATTACATTATGGAAAAGAATGAACTTTATCACAATATGCTAATTTTTTGAGAAGGACCTGTAGTTATCAAACAATTCAGTTAAGTTTAATATACTAATATTGAAAATGGTTACAATCTTTTCTTTCTAAGCAAACCCAGCAGACTGCATTAAATAACTGACTTGCAGCAAATGTCTCCATCAATAGCTCCATGAAGTCAATGTTTTGTTTAATGGTTATTGTTGGGTTTTTTTTTATTCAAAACTGACACCATTTAAAAACATAAAATGTGATCACGTTTTCACTGAAAACACATTCCAATGCAGAATAATGTACATGCTTTTATTTCAGTGAACTGTCCTTTAGCATGATTGTCAACCATTTTAAACTTGTGCATCACTCTGAGCCTAAAAGCCCACAGGAGATTATTCATTATTTACACTGAGTGAAGCAAATATCCTTCAATGTTTGTTTTTTAATAGTAGAGTACAAACTCTTTAATACACTGCTACCTTTAAAATCTTCCTCGTCATCTCTCTTGCTTTTGGCTGCCTTTAATGGAGTTTTAACCATAATTTACCCTACCTACAGCAGAAACACAGCTGGCTTTTAGTGCTCTCTTTTTGACATGGCTATGTCTTATCTAGACCTTACGGACTATGCTTGCAATCCTGGTGATGCTTATATAAATCCTGGGTAACACAGTGTATGTCATTAAATAAGAATGTGGGGGAAGTTGCTTGAAAGCCATGCACACAGTCTTCTTTAATTAGGTATCTTCATAGGGATATCTTTTTTTGTAACCTTGGTTGTTGCTCTCAACTTCAAATAAGTTACATATTAAAAGACACACCATTGTAAAGGGTCCTAGAAATTGACTGGGTTATAGCTTCTTATTAGAACATGTTAGTGACTTAAGGGGGTTAATTGTCTTTTGAACTGTTAAACGTTTTTCAACAATGTTTTCCATTTTGAAGATGGTTGTGTTGCGGAATATTGTCTAATATGAATATAACTGATAAAAATGTTCACATGCTCAATAAGGATTCATCATAAAATGATTCCCTGGGTTTTTTATGTGTTTTGTGAATTGGGGAAACTGATTTTTTTAAATTTAATTAGTTTAGTTTATTTTTAAATTTCAGGGTTTTTTGTAAAATGATGTAAATTGACAGAAATATCAACATAATGTAACTTTCTGCCAAATGTAATCTGGCATTCAGCAACTAGTGTTCAACCTAATTTTCAAAATGCTTGCAAACGTTCTGGAACAAACAACATCAGTGCCAGCAGGAGAACTTTCTCAGGCAAACCTAATGTTTTGTAAGTTGCTAACCTGAAAGGGGCTTTCAATCCATGGCTACATCAGGTATAGATGATGACAGGTGGGTAGCCTTTTATAACAATATAACATTCGTTGTGCTAACATGCTAACATCTCAGTTTGCTTACATCTTCAGATTTTGGTGGAATATTTGTCTACTATTCGCCTACCTCTTGAACTATATTAGATTACAGGGTCACCTTCCAGTATGACTTTCACAATAAACGTACTGCCAGAACTGGAGCTCGTCCTGTAACCTGAGAGTTGTCAGTTTGAGTCTTCACTCTGTCTTTCTTGGTCATTGACTTCACACACCTTGCCTGCTGGTGTTGGTCAGAGGGCCCATCATTGACTTCACACACCTTGCCTGGGGGTGTTGGTCAGAGGGCCCAGTGGCGTCGGTGTTTGGCAGCCTCGATTCTGTCAGTGTGACCGAGGGGCGCTGTATGTAGCTTGCCATAACCAGTGTGTGGATGTGAGCATGAATGGGTGAATGACTCATTGTAGTGTGAAGTGCTTTGGGGGCCTCAGGACTAGATAAAGCGCTTTAAATGTACAGGCCATTTACCAACTGCAGCTTAAAACTAAGGGAATTCAAGTATTAGAATAGCATACCAAACCTACTTTCAATAGAGAATCTGAGGCAAGACTTGAAAATTGCTATCCACAGATGCTCACCATCCAATCTGAATGCACTTGAGATCATTCTTAATGGATAAGCTTATGTAAATAAAAAGAAGAATCTTCAGTAGACAGAATACCACACAAAACCTCAAAGTTGAAGGGCTGAATATAGCACAGTTTTCAGATTTTTGAGTTGTTGAAAACCATGTATGAAATGGAAGACATGGGTGTAATTCCCATGCCAATATGTTTGAGAGAAATTAGCATTATTCTAAGAGGTTGGTTGTGTTAGTTGATGCAAGGATGTCCTATCTTCCGCAAAACATTCCCGAAATTTCGTTTTTGCCAAGATGTTTTGAAAATCTTGTGTGATCGAGTAGACACGCAGCAAAAGTATAGTAACTACTGAAGTAGTTCGAAGCAAAATACTGTATGCAAAGAGCTTTTTTTAGTATTATGTGTGCACACTCTGTGAGTCAAAATCAGGCTGTTGGCGGACCCTCACTGTGTCAGTGATGGTAATAGTTTGCCAGAACCTTAGGGGAGCTGCTCAGCGGGATGGGAGTGTGTGTGTCTGAGAGTGTGTTTGTGCGCACAAATCTGTTCACGCGCACGTATCAGCAGGAAAGGGTAGAGCAGGCCCACAGTGCATGTCTCAACAGCCAAGTCATCAGCCCTTTTAATCCAGCCCAGCAGGGATGTGTTTGTGTTTTTGACAGTTCTTGTGTGTGTCTGTGCGTTTGAAAAACTTCAGGAGAACTGCTGTCATAAAGTTGGTTTTGTTATCCTCTGAGGCGATGCACAAATCATTCCAAAAAACATTTCCAACCAGACAGGCTTCTTTAGTATTGACTTGTATAATACATTTGAGTCTTTCTTCTGTCTGTGTCATGTTGATTTTTTTCATTTTTGTTTACAGATGCTACTAAATATGTCCAATGTTGATCCTCTCTCTTCTCTCTGCCCCTGCAGGACGAATGTCATAGGATGAACACTGCTGGTGGGGTGTGTCTGTCTGTGCTGTCCTCCTTCCTGGCCGTGGCTGGGGCCCTGGCTGCTCTGTCTGCCCTCGCTCTAGCTCCTCTCCCTACCTTAGCTGAGGTTGCCTACGGGGCTGCCGAAAGCATCCCCAGCACAGGGGCAGAAGAGGGTTCCTCACCCATCTCCTCACCATGCTCCAGCCTTGTTGCAGGGGTGCTCTATGGTTCTTTCTCCCTAAGGGAGCTTTTTCCCTTCAGGACACCTGGTTGTTCATGGTCCTTGGAAAATCCAGATCCTACAAAGTACTCCCTCTACCTCCGCTTCACTCGAAACCCCATCATTTGCCAAATGCACCACCCTATGCTCCTTTCTCTTGACCACCACCTAGCCAATCAAAGCTGCCCTGTTCATCTGCAAACGGCAACAGCCAGGGATCAGGAAATCATTGATCTCTGCGGCAGCCCCTTAAACTTAGACAGACCCTATTCATTCCTGCAGTTTGATAAAAACTTTGTGCAGCTATGTCTGACAAGACATCCGGCTGCAGATGAGGCTCAGGTAACAAAGGAATTGGTGGAGCAGAGGCTGGTGGAGGTATTGCTCATTAACAATGAGAACTCCAGTCAGTTTACCTGCGGCGTGCTCTGCCGTTGGTTTGAGGAGTGTCTGCGGACAGATCACAATGGGAACCAGGAAACCTCTGATGGGGATGTTTGTGGGATGACGCAGACGGGCTGTATTTGTCCGAATCACAACATCATGGCACCGCCAATTCCACTACTTCCAGAGACACCACACAGTTTCAGCAATGGCTCCCTTGTTCCTGATGACTGCTGTGTAACTGAACTTCATTCCAATGATGCCATTGCCATAGCACCAAGAGATGTCCGACAAGGTAGGCATTGACATGTTTTTCTGTCTCGCTGTGACGATTTTTATGCCAACCTTGCACAGGGCTTTATATAGCACAACATGCATTGACACATATTGCCAAGGCACATGGTTGACCATACATTTATTATAAACAAAGCAGACTTTTATCTCATATGTGCAGTTGTTTGCCTGTGTAACCGACTAAGAAAAACAGATGAGAAAAGTTATTCTAGTTATCCTAGCTTTTTATACTACCCCGGGGAGGTCACAATTCTCTGCTTGATAGAGAATTTATTATTTGAATTTTGTCTTTTGCATGTTGCCCTTTAATTAAAAAACTGAAGTAGTTCAAAGGCAGCCTTTTAAACCTCTCATCAAAAGATTAGTAATGCCTGACAGAAATTCTGCCTTTTGATCTATATTTTAGAGATTCCCCCCATGTGGGCAAGAGGTGTGGCTCCTAACATATCAGTCTACAGGCAACACATCATTGTGTGTGTATGGCACATATGCATGAAACTGTCTGTTTACATAGTGCGGAAGGGATCAGATGCGCAACGACAGGCACAAATCTGCGCAAATGGTCATTTATACATCAATAAATTGAACATGAAGCAGATAATCCGTTTATGCACAAGATGATTGCTTCATGCATTTGCATAATTTCCTGTGTGCCTTAAGCAATGTACATAAATAATCGCTTTGCAGAAAACAGAAAAGTGACAAGTGCATACACTAAAGCTTCTTTAATCATTGTCTTCATCATTGCCATCAAGTTATTTATTCTATTAAAATCACATTAGATGAATGTGGAGGTGAATTTGATATATAGAAGTATATTCTAGTTTGTCGTTTTTAGTTTCTAATACAACAGAAGCTGCCAAGTTTCCTTGAGCGCAACCATACTCATGTGGAACTAGGATACCTTTGAAAAACTTGGCCTGAATGTTAAATACATCTTTATAACTCTAGGGACAGTCTTGCCTTGCTTCTAGGAATGTTGTTTTTATTTAGGCTGTATGCAGCAGGAGATCAAATCATAACCTCTTAAAGGGAGAAATAAAGAGACAGACAAAAAACTGATAGAATGATAAAGTTCTTCCCCTATTTTACTTTGGAAAAAATGTGGCAAAGATATAGCAAGTTTGAACTAACAGGAAATACCTTGAACATACCAAACCAGTTCACCCAGTTGCTTAACATTCATATAATATAGCTTGAATCTGTAAATTTAGCTAGAACTTCATGGAGGCCTTGCCTGCCTTTACGAGTGTGGTAAGGCCTTAGAAAAGGCCTTTTAGTTCTCAACATCCTAATTATCCAAAGTCCCATTGTCTCAGTAGGAGAGACATTTATGAAATAATTTTAAAATACATTTTCTCTTTTTTTGTTTTATTTAATGTCCCGTGTGCAGGATACATTTCTAAAATGTGCCGCCTAAGTTTGTCTGTGCAAGTATGATTGGAATAGATATAGTTTGCCCTCATCTGCATTCTGGTATGTCATATAGAAGAAAGAGCTGAATCAAAAAGCAAAGCTCCTTATCTACTTTCTGAATCTCAACAGTGGTCATAAGATATGGTTCATGACAAAAAGTGTGAAATACAAGGAGCTGAAATTAGCTTTCTTTCAGTATGATGGCTGACCTCCCCCTTAGTACATATGGTGACAAGCTCCATCATCCAGGTGGAATTCGAAATAGAGTCAGTGCTCTTCCACATTGAAAACAGTCGGTTGAGGTGATTCAGGTATTTGATCAGGATGCTTCCCGAGCTGTTTACTTGGCAATTCAGGATTTCAGGACTCGGGTGTGTCAGACTCAGTCAAGCTGAGTCTGACATGCCTTTGTTGCACACTGGTGTCACATATGAAAGTACAGAGGCACAATCAAAAATTATCCATTGCTGATACCCAACTCAAACTGATATAGATGTAGTAACAAGTCCATATTGGCATCTCTTTATCAAGTGGAGCGCTAGTGACACTGTTGTCTACATTGCTGATTTAATACCATACACATCAATGCAGCACATATTTCCACAATAATTCCAAAATTGTGGTCACTTTTCCATCCTTTTAATTGCTTACTTTCTCATTTCCAATGAAAATCAGATTTATAGAAAATCAGATGTAATAACCCTGATCTCAAGCTTTCAAGGATCAAAAACTTCAGTAACTTCAGCTGATTTTCATTACTGTATTAAACCATATCATACCATACCATTTATTTAATAAAGCACATTTAAAAACAGCATGAGAGCTGACCAAAGTGCTGTACATTTTGGAAAAAGGAGGGCAGGAACACATGCAGTAATCAACACAAGTGGAAAAATACAAGCAAGATAAGAATAATAAATTCTACGTATTAAAAGGCATAGACAGCGACTAAGGATTAAAATCAAGGGTGTAAAAGTATGTATTTAAACAGGACTTAAAAATATGGAGTGATGACGAAAGTCTGATGTGCAATGGAAGCTCATTCCAGAGTTTTGGTGCGCAGACTGAAAAGACTCATTGGGCTTTGACAATACTTTGACTCAAATGAGAAAAATTTTAAATGGAAAAGTTAGTACATTTATTTTATTATCTTTGACTAGTTTCTTTGTCGCTGCTAAAGAAAATCATGCATGAACATGCCATCACTGTGATTCACATTGGAAATTGTGTGGTCAAAGTTATGTGCAGTTTTAGTTCTGCCATACATAGTATTGTACAGGTCAGCCAGAAGTTTCAAATTTGGTTTCTTCTGACAAGATCATTTATTTTAAATGTTTGCTTGAGGCAAGTTGCAAAAGGAAATCTCCAATGTTGGTCTTTCTGCCACCTTTCCATAAAGATTACTTTACAAAGAAAATGTAGGGTAAATAGTTTTTACTTAAATCATTAAATTGATTGCACATCATACCTATTGTTAGCCTTGCATCTATCTACCCATCATACCAGGAAAAAAATTAAAACAAATAAACAAACCAATAAAAACAGTCACACTCATTAGTTTAAATTAGAATCTCCATTTAACCTATCATGGCTTTGTTTGGATTGTGGGAGGAACCCAGTGTACCTTTAGAAAACCATGCCAAATTATGCCAAATTAAATAAGCTGTTCATTGACAAAATTACAGTTAGTACCGCTGTTGGTGACCTGTGAAAACATCAACACTTAGTAACTACAGAATATAATCATAATGAATACAATTACTTGCAAAAACATCTTGGTCCATCTTTCCATCTGGTTGTAGAGAAAATAGAAAATAGATTTTTTTAAAGAATTTCATGTAACATTTAATTTGTAGTTCATAGGCAATATTTATTGCTTGAGGTCTTGGGTTTCTGTCCATCAGAAATATTTATTAATCTGACATTGAACTTATTTGAGACTTATAAATATAAACAATATGGATAAACAATCAAGTTTTCATTTCCATATAAATTAGATATTATAAAAAAACACAGTGGAAGCTGTGCAAATCAAGCAAGCTATTTTTATCCTAGCCTTTCATCTCTATTTTAATTCATTTCAGAAATGCTTCATTTATGTACACTTATCTGTATATCGTGAATATATGTACCTGGCTTTGCTATTTGGGAGTTCAGTCTGACATCTAAGGGAAGTTATAAATAACGTTCCCTTCTCTTGAGCTATGAATGTTTCAGAAAAAAATCTAATCAGGTTTGAAAACACAACAAAGTAGGCATTGACATGCTTACATTTGATACCTGTATGTGCATCATTTTGTGATATGACAAAGCGTGTCACACGAAACACACAGAGTTTTACATATGTTGCATATGCTTTTTACTCTAAAGAATACACCAATGCCATTTGACCCACAATGAATGAATTCCTTCTGCACTTTCAGGCCTTTGAACATAATGGTACATTTCTTTACATTCACTGCTTCTGATGCAAGCCTGAGAAACAAATATATGTATATATGTAATTCCACAACCTAAAGCACTGACGCATTTCATTTTTGAACTTGTAAGATGTCCTGTTGCTCAAAGTCCGGTCAACTTGAAGCACAGGAGAAAGTGGGGGAATATTTTTTATAATAATGATTGTTTGGATCCCCTAGTCTTTTTTTGTTGTTGTCAAAAAACAGCCTGTCTCTATCCCCTCTTCTCGGCACCAACATCCTGTTCACACAAACACACCATGCCTTTTTACGGATTGGATTTGGTAGGAAAACAAATCACCCAGTTGGTATTTACAAAACTTTCTAAGGTGACAGGGCACCACCTGCTGAAGGCGGTGGTATTGCAGGAACTCAAACGGATAGAAAAGGAATAGAATTAAACATATAGTATTAACAATATGCAGCTGTGACTGGCACCCTTTTCTCATGGTCAATAATGAAAATAACAAAGATCCTGTCCCCTTCACTCTTTTGCTCCTCTTTGTCACTCAAATGCTCCCAACAAGGATTATTCAACCTACCTACAGTACCACCGCACCACAATCAGTGGATTGAATGTAAGTAGGTAAATATATACTAAAATGAGTTAGTTTGTGTTTTAAAAGAATTTGCAGTGTGCCTGAGACTGAAAGCTTACCTTTATAACATGTTCCTTTAATTTATTGTTGAACTAAATAACGTTAGCAGGCTGGTTCTGTTGCTGTTACAAGCTGAAGTTAGCACATGATTTGAAGCATCTGATGTGGTTGTGTCACTGTTTGTGTTTTCAACCTAAAACAGCTTAGAAAAGCCTGATATGAGTTTGCTAAACAGTTGACTATATTTCCATTGTGAAAATGCCAAGGAGAGACCATACTAGGTCTAAAATAAACAGATTGCTTGTAAAGAGAAAAAACTTGAATTGATACTTCTAGATTTTAATTTTCTTTTTATCAGTTTTGCTACATATTTGACATTTTCAAAAAATATTAAATTTTAAAAAAAAAAAAATGTCTGTCATTAGAATTTATCTTACGACCGTTTGTCATGTTGGTAAAGAGTGTGTATTAAAATAGGTTTGATGGTAAATTCAGTTTCCACATTTAACATAGCGTGAAACCATCAATATTTCAAGTTTTATAAGTCATATATTATAGCTCAAATAGCTGGTCTGCTTAATTTAACCATTTAGGCTTTATTGCATACAGCTGTTATGTGTCCCCAACATTTGCGGTGGAGGCAGGGCAGCCCACCATATTCTTGCCTAGGGCACCAGAATGGATTGAACCATGGATGGATGGATGGTAAATGTGTGGGTGGATGGATTTCTTTTATTCTTTTCTTTAAAATGCAAACTTATCCAGACCTGGAAAACTCTGAATTCAAATTCCAAACCATTGCAGATGTTTTCACACTGTGTAAGAACTTTGCAAACTACAGATTCCGTTTGATGGTTAGATTTCCAATAACTCTAAGACGTTCTGATACTGCTTTTTCAGTTTTCTAAAATAATAAATTATCAGAATTTAGCAGTCAAAACTGACCAGATGCACAAAAAGACTTCTTTGTCCTTCTTAATTCCTGATATTATCTGCTGTTAGAAGAGATTTAGAGTATTGTGTTCTTGAAAAAACACTGTATACCTTCAATTTCAAGTTTTTTTTTAAAAAGGACTAACCTTGGCATAAAATAACTAATTTATTACATTCACTAACATGTGGATTACTCATTCCTAGCATAGCTATTGTAAGAGGCCAATGACTATTACCTAACTTTCTTATCAGGACCAATTTATATTGTAAGACATACATTTACACCTTTTGTAGTAACAACTTGATACAATAAATCATTATTGCAGCAAATAGCGGAGGTTGCGGCAGCCACATTCAGCACAATGATAAATTTGAATTAATCAAGAAACAGAAGCCTTTGTATTTGAACCACTTGTATGATGACATTTATATGATAAGTATCACTTTTCCTCTGTGTTGGAATACATGTGCTCATACAGAATATGTGGACACACCAGTGCTGCTGCTGTCACAATGATGGATGATGGATGCTACACTTCCCCCTTTTTGTGATAGTGATTGAGAACCATGGGATGTACAAGGTGAAAGCTGTGCTCTGAACCAAGATACAGAGAGCCCTTTAGCTGTGAAAGTTCTGGTTTTCACCCCCTCTGATCATTGTGGAAAGGGTTAAAGAATTTAAAACTTTGAAATTGTTTCTGTTAATGATTTAAATAAGTAACTGTGTTTGTTTTCGTCTAGCCTACCGTAGGTCATGAGGCATATTATGCAAGAAACATCTTGAATTTTAGGTTGTCGCATATATCTTTTCAACAAAAAAAAGAACATCCAGTCTTTATTGGCTTGTCCGTTATATTGCAGAAGCTACTACAGCGGCGGCCAATCAATATAAGTCCTTTTTGGAAGCTTTCTTGTCAAATTTTCCACATGACATTTTGGCGTCTCATAAAGTTTAATTATGCAAATCATTGTCTATTGTGTCCCCGGGGGCTCCGCTTTGGGAACAGTTTGGGAGAAGTTGCAACTCCACTGGTTCCTCTTTCGCTTTACAGCATCACAATGGTAAATATTTTGACCATGTGTGTATGTCTGGTTGAGGATCTTGCTTTACTTGCACACTGGGGTTTCTGGCCAATCAGCTATTAAAAAAAACTGTTGGTGTTCAAAAGATGCACGCAAATTTAGAACTGATATGGTCATCATATGTAGCAAACAATATTTTTTGTACTGTGAATCAAGCATAATACAAGCCAATCATCAAATTCTTTAGAGCGTATTGACAAACAAATATTTACAGTCACGTTACTTTCAGGTCATGATTTTATTGGGCAACAGCTGAGTTAAAAAAAACATAAAAGCCAAGAGCCATTCAGCCTTCAAGTATTTCATTTTTTATCACTTGGTTTCCTTCAATGTTTGCATGCAGCCAGAAGGAGAAAACAGTAGAAAATATTGTTTTTGAAAAATATCTGCATCAGTGTGTTTAGGTTGTAAGTAAGCAAGGGTGGAAATTAGCACCCTTCACTGACCAATGACATACAGTTATGCTGTTACTGGTGAATTCGATCAACCCACAAGTAACAGGTTTCATATATAAACCAGAGAACAGCATTCATTTTCTACAGCTGACCTCTCTAGGCGACGCCTTCAGAATGAGACCTGAGCAGGGAACAGTGTGTCGCTATAAAACTAGAATTCCAACGTACAAAATGCTTAGTTTGTAAAGATAGATAACAACTCTTCCGGAATGTTTTGTCTGCACACGGACGATAAATGAAACACTTTATGAGCGCAATTATCAATGAGTCATAACAAGGTTGATAGGGAGAGAGCAAGCACTAGCCGCTGTTTCAGCAAAGATCCTCAGAAGTGAGGTGTGTGTTTACCTAAGACTTTTAGCAGCTACAGTTCTTTAGAAATAAGTTAAAAATTTTGCATCTTTTGAAGTGTTGTTAGAATGCTAAGGCATCTTTCTGAAACCAAGTTGACTATACGTTGGACTAGTGAAGGGTGTCCTGAAACTCAGACGTGGTTGGTGACAAAAAGCATCACAAACATAGGTATTCATCAGTATTATTAGTTCTAAATTAGTACAATATTGATAAGTGAAATTTTCTTCTCCCGTCTTTTCCCATGACAATGAAGCACTTTAATATTTGAAAAATAAACATCTACTTTTACATTTTTAAGTCAGTGTTTGCTCACACTCAGCTGTATTACTTGCTAAATGGCTAATATAATTTAAAAAAAACTCTTATTTACTATATTAAAATGTTAAGTATTGAAAGGTAAACATTATGTTCCTTGTCCACTGAGGTTTAACTCCATTATGCAGCTGTCCTTTAGAATAACCATGTTCATATACAAGCATAACAATTAAATTGTAGCTTTAAAAGTTATGGAGCACTTATATTGCTTTTATTCAGATTTTTTAAAATCTGCCAAGACTGGACTACAAATTGTCCTGCATGTACACTATTGAGAGCAGGAAAGACACAGCTGACTAGGGTCTGTAGAAAAAGAACCAAAGAGACAGTTCATTGGGATTTCAGATCTTGGGGCCAAATCACTCTAGCGCTGAGCAGGAGCCAGTAGTCCTTTACTTGCAAACACTTTCTCACACTTTTCTCCACACACGTGACTCATCTCCTCCTCGTGGAATACCAGCAGCAACGCTGTTAATTAGAGCAGAGAGGATAGTGTGAATTTTATTGTTTGTGTCTGTAGCAACATGGGTGAGAGGTTTTATTTTCATACTGTTCTAGTGCTTGGTGCTTACAGGTGTTTTTGATAAGCCTTTACCAAAACATATGTAGACAAAACGAAAAATTGAAGTGCACACACTTGCCCATTGCTTTTGACAAAGAGTAATTGTCAGCTGTGGAATACAGTTGCTGTGGAGATTTTTTCCTAAAAAGAATGAAATAAGATTGTGTGTGTGTGTGTGTGTGTGTGTGTGTGTGTGTGTGTGTGTGGGTGTGTGTGTGTGTGTGTGTGTTTAAAGGACTACTCAGGGTGACTGTGGCAGCAGAATTAGTATTCTGTGCTCTTCGGCTATAGCTTTCTCACTCAGCACTGAGCCTCTTTATGCTCCAGAAGAGGTCCGTACACACACACATAAACACACACACACAAACCCTCATCCTTTCCTGGTTCCTCCACAGGTCGCTTTGTATCAGAATGGATTGGTTTTCAGCACATGAGCCAACTTCCTGTTGATGCCATTAAAAATGTCATAAATCAAGGTAAACTGAAACTACAGCACGTATCTCCCATTAAACAGACCCCGTTGCCCAGCGTCGGTGTGCACTGCCAACATCTTAGCTTAAAACGTTTGCTGCAATACATTTGTACTGTAGATATATCTGCCTAACACCCAAAAACCTAAAAAGCATAAAACCACACAGACTAAGATCACAGGATGATTACTTTTAAACGGGACTAATTATTCATTAACAATATAATCAATTTCAAATAATACAGCCAGAGCTATGAAATAAAAGACCATAAGTTGTCTTCAGTACAGTTTTATTTGGGCTTCATCACTCAGTGAGAAAGTCTGCTCAGTATATAATGAAAGTCTACAGTTCAACAAAGTTCTACTGTGTGGTTTTGTACATAAAAAGATGCAAACGGTTCTATTGCATAATAAAACATTTTTGTTTGTTATTGGCAGAACATTTTTACAAGCTGTAATTTTTCTGACTTAAACTAGTAGCTTTAAAATGAAAAAAAGTAGTAACAGAACATGACCTGAAGACACCCGTTTTGGAAAATGTAAGAATTTGTGCGGCTAATGACAATCAGAATACGTAGCTTCATGTAAAAGATTGGCAGTAAGGAAACTTTTAGGATGCAAGCTAATGTAGAATCTCAGTGGAAGAAACTTTAGGTAACTAATGGTCCAAACACTTTTAAACAAACTTTTATGTTGCTGAGGAGCAACTGAAGGAACTGAATTTCTATATTGTTAATAAAACAAGTTGAATAGAGGAGAGGATAGGGTACTAATAACCTGTGAGTCAGAATATCCCCCTTTCAATCAATAAATAACACAGATCAAAAAACTGCTCGTGTTCTTGTGTGATTTTTAGATGTTTGGCTAACTTTGAATGTACAGTATATCAGTACTATCTCATATTTTAAGGCTTTGAGTAAGCCTGGCAAGTTCTTCCACAACATAATTTACATCAGACTATAATCTGATAAAGCCTTTGATGTGGGGGTTAATGCTCAACCACTAGAAAAGGCATCCCCTCACCATGACGCTGTAGCCATTGGTGTCGCCATGGGGATGGTGTTTTCATGGGGATGTGCAAAGTTAGTTTTCCTGCACACAAAGCATTTTCCATGTCACCCCAAAATGTCTCACCTTGGATGGCCCTTTACACAGACTCCCATATTAGATTCATTAACAGAGAACATAACACTTCTCATTTTATAAGACACTGGATGAATAGGTATAGTATTAAGGCGCCGCATCCCTTTTAGACCCCAAGGGATGTAACTGGTAGAGAGGATGGCATAAAGTGCAAGGGTTGACACTTAACAGCAACAGCACCTGTGTCCAGCAAAAGAAAAAAAATGCATGATGGTAAACAGTGAATGGTAGCGTACAGAAAAAGGAAGGAGACTTTAGATAAAGAGTTGAAGTCTGGAACGACATTTGAGGAGGTGAAGCGAGCAAGATTTGGTTAAAGCACCGGAGGGGCAAATTAGCCAACCCCAAGAGACCACCTAGTGCACAGTAGCCTTTTGAGATTGCATGCATTTATGTGCATATGTGACATAAAAGAGCCACTGCGACTGTATATGATGTGAGCGAAAGACTGGATGACAAAAAGCCTGAGAACTACAATGTGTCTCCAAAGGCTCTTGCAGCTTTTGAATGGATGTAGAGCAATTCCATAATAATGGAATGCAGAGATACATTTCAGCAGCACACAGACTCACAGACTCACTCACACACTACTACAGTCTATATCACTCTCTGGGCCACTGACTCCCAGTCAAGCTCCACTGAGTTCATGTGATCGATTAACTGCAGAAAATAGACGGGCGTCCCACAGTGCACCTGTGCCCTCAGTGATGTGACACAATTGCGAAAGGCCTGCATTTTTAGATGTGTGTTTGTGTGTATGTGAGGGAGCCTTGGTATTTGTTTTGAAGTTACAGTTGCGTGCTGATTTAAAGATGTTCAACTGTCAACCTCAGACCATGCAAATGTCTGTGACAGAGCTGACATTTTGACCGAAACCCAATCTCTGTAGGTTTAAAAATAAAAAAGAAATAAATACATTATATATGTATGTGTTTTCTGACATTGCTCACTGGTTTTCACACATATATACCCAATGTGTCAGTGTTTTGGCAAGGATGAAATTCAGTGTGAACAGAGTAGTGACATCCAGTTTGGAGCAAGTTTGATTTAAGCAGCCATGTGTGGAAACTGAACCATGGTTCATCTGTGGGAAAATATTGTTTTTTTCTTTGTGTCACCGTTTTCTCAGGAAGACAGCTTTAAACTGCTGTGTAATTTCAACACCTTTCCTGACAAAAACCTGCAAACCCTCTATAGACAGCAGGCTGAGTCTGAGCTTTTGGATTATTATGAACCACAGAAGTAGATTTCAATTAGAGTTTAAGACATCGAGGAGGTCTAAGAGGCTTTGGAAATCAGCATTACCAAAGTGAAAAAAAAGAACAAAGAAACGTTTGCATGTGGATACAAAATCCCCTTCAAGCAGCTCAAGTCTTTCCAATGATATGCATTAGAAATAAAAGTAAAATACAATACTCCTTTCCCACTGACAAGCATGCCCTGTGGAGATTTCTGTGAGAAAACACAATAAAATTTATTTGTCTCTAAATCCAATCCATTCCTGTTAGATCCTTAAGGCTTAACAATGGCAGTTAATTCATTATTGTTTCTCATAATACATGTTAATATAAAACTGTATTTGTCAATCTCTTTATCACTATGTAGAAGTCTTCAACTCCGTTGCAGGTCTGTAATTTTACACTAAAATAATAAAAGCCAACTTTTGTGAACAATAGTGTATGCTCTGGTTGTTTTGTAAGCACAAGCAATATGTGTTTAGCAATATATTTTATTCAGATTATTTTTGATACACCAACATAAATTAGTGTTATTTTTTAAAGAAAACTAAAGCTAAAATTAAGCTTATACATGACATCACCATGGTAAAGAGGGCAGTGACAGCATCATTTTTTGATTACTTCACTTAAGCAGGAACATGCAGGCTGGTGAGCTCTGATTGGTTATGGATGGAGCTGAATTGAGGTCAATGCAGCTGAATACAGGTTGTCCTGCTGGACAACAACCTCAAACATACTTTGTGTTGGTTGGTCTATCACATAAAATCCAAATAAAATTCTGTGTTTGTTTGGTGTTTCCTGGATGTGAATAAGCAAATAAAACTGCAGCTTCTGTAGGAAAGAATGTTTTGAGTACAAGTTGTGCACTTACAATTCAATCATGCAAAGTTCAACCCTGTGACCCATGTGCTGACTAACCAGCCACCTGAGCCCACAGCAGTCACTTTTTACATTCTTTTGCTCCTGCATAAGCATGCACATCATGGGTGCTTTCCAATTGGATCTTACAGAGCCATAATTACTTCTCAGAAGACTACAAATTTAGTGCATGTGGAAGCTGTCAGATCAGGAGTGGAATAGTGCTGAAGTATCATCCTGGTTGACAGCGCTGGTTATCTCGCGACCCTCTAATCGTGCCGTGGGTGCACCTTCCATCCATTTTCAGAAGTGAGCTGATGGTATTGTCACCAGCAGAGACGTACTGAGACAGACAAAAGGAGGTTATTGATACAGAGCAGCAAGGGGCATGACTGATTGCCTAACATTTTGTAAATGTTTTTTTTTTTTTACATCACAGAAAGAAGATGAGATATATTTCCATGTTGTTGCCGCAGTGCATTTAAGTTTAAAAAAAATACAGGGCTGTGCATTTATGAGTCTCTGCATGATGGTTGATGAAGCCTTGCTTTACGCCCTGTCCGTCACCCACACCTCCTCCTAACCCTTACGATGTCCTTCATGATATGTGCCACGGGAACACTCTTTCCGCTGAAATGTCTTTTCATGGGACCTCATTTGTGTTCATCTGGCTTGACGTGAGGAGAATCTGTTTGCCAGGGACAGCCTTCAGTGATAGACAAGGCTATTTATTCTAATATACCCAGGGAAGCTTTCCAAAAGCAAACACATACACACGTACGCAAACACACTAAAACACTTACAGCATCCTCCATAAGTATTCACCCCATGAAAATGATGTGTAAAAAACACCTTGAATTAATTTTCTTTTTCTTCTTTACAAATCAGAAAAATATTAGTAGACATGATAATCTTTTAACTTGTGGGATTGATTGTGGGACCATAGTCTTACAGTGGGAAACAAATCCAACCATTAATATAAATACATTTGTTCAGTAGGAAGAAAATATTCCATGAAATCGGGGAGGATTTGAACATATAACAGTTTCTTTAAAATAAATGGGACTAAAACAATTTTTGTAACTTAGACTTCATTTATTTTTTTGTTTGTTTTCTTGACTAATATTTAGTAATCCATGATTTCCTGCTTCTTTGAGGAAAAAAAATCTAATTTAACACAGAGGTCCATTTCTCGGCACCTTGAATATAAGAAAGAGAAGAAAACAAGCCAGTCAACAAATATATTTGTGCTTTTATAATAATTTTATAACTTCATTTGAATCTGCCCATATGACTGTGTCATATCGGTTTGATTTATTTGGACTATATGTTTTAAGATATAGTTGGACCCATTTGTCTCATGAGTGCCTTTGAATGACATTTTTGTGGGATTTGGACCTAAGTAAATGAACTGAATTAAATTGCATTCCACATTTTACTCCCTCTGTTAGTTTCTGTGTAAATTAAGACCTCTATTCAAATCCACCATAAATCTGGTGTGTTTTTGTAGACAAAACTAAATCTTAGTCTCAACTGACTAATTCACATTGACCCAGCAATATTTGGCAAACTCCACCATTTTATATTGTGATGACAGAACATCTTTTTTAAGTTTATTGTCTTTAATCCCAAACATCAATTTGGTATATGGAGAGCATCTAATTGCTGTTATGAATTCCGGTTGAGTCAAGACTAAGTTAAGTTGTCTTCCTGTAGCCAGCTGACTGGCAGGCGAGGATGGGCAGCACAACTAATCTGCTCAATATAGTAGCAATAATGTCATTCCTCACCCCTGCACTGCTGGAAATATTTCCAAACTGATAGTAAGAGTAGCAGATATTTACAGGTCGACCTCTTAAATCTTGCTGTAATTAACACAAGCAATGCCACCATAGGCTCCTTAACACGATTATGGCAAAGAAAATCTGCCTGGGACCATTTAAAACATCACTACAGTATATTTTACATTTTGGACATGACCAAAGTGACTGTGTCCAAATGTATGTACCACTTCTTCAAAAATTTGATTAAAATCCTTAAAACATCCCAGTCATTGGTTGTGGTATCCTGAAATAGCAAATTCTTACTTTCCATTCAAATTCTCTTGAATTGTCAGCATGTGTGCATTCGTAACATTTTTTAGCCATTTATCTTTTGGAATTGCTATGTGGAGTTCAGAATCCCATTTCATTTTTATATGTAGTGTAGGGTTTTAATTTATGGACAAAACAATATGATAATGTCACAGAGGTAGATGTGTGAACGACCCAAATGTAGGCAAGAGAGAGGTAGAGATTGATGCAAAAATACAAAATAAATAAGTCAAGCAAAAACTTACAAAAAGCAAAGTCCAATGTCCAAAACCCAACAACTTCAACTAAAGAACATGAAACTGAATACATCCAAAAACAAACCCTAAACATGGATGAAAGATGACTGAGCAGAGCATAATAGAGTAGACAAACCAGCAGTGAGTTAAGAACCAAAGAGGTATATAAACTGAGTAGAAATGATCAGTGGAAAAAAATATCAAGTGAGACAAATTAGTAGAGTGGGAACAACTACTAGATAAACTAGAACAGACAGAGGGAATCAAATGTAATTAATGAAAGATTAGTAATTAAACACAGAGACCAGAAATGAGTAAACAGAACACAAGTAGACATAAGAAAAACTCAGGACCAAAAGGAGCCTGGGAAACTCATGTGACAACAGGGTGTAAACAGAAAATAGAAAGGGTCAGACTTACCTGTATAATACAGGAAGCTACCAATAAGAAACAAAGACACTGAAAAAAATCCCTCGATGCAAGAAGCGGAGTCACACAATAGATTATACAAAGTCGAACACATGACAGATAAAAAATGCTTTATAAATTTCTCATTACCAGACTTCTATGGATTTTCAACAAGTGCTGTGCAGTTGAGTTGGGGTCCATAACTGCCTTCTTTTCCTCGTGTTTGAAAAAAAAAAATAGTATTAAATGTAAAGCTGGGGGCTACACTACATGATTTTTTTGTCCGATTGTGACCCAATTCCCAGTCTGTGAAAATCTAGTCGGCAGGGTGATTCAGCACACAAATCTGTTAATGTGAGGGGAGCCGACCTGAGATGAAGTCAAACAAACATGTTTACATTTTTGGACCCAAATTTGAACGCAGTCGGGTAGTGGGAGCTGTTTACCAGACAGTCAAACAAAACAAAAAAGATTCTGGGACACAACATTAGCTAGGAGTTGTTTTTCCTTTCCTTTTTCTTGAAAACATTATATATAACTTTACAAACATCACAGACATAAATGCATAGATGTCGGCTATCAACTAAGTGATTACAATCACATTGATAAACAAAGACGGTTGGATATTTAAGACACAGTAAATAAGGAAGGGCCTTAATTAAATAAACCAACCATTTAACATATTGAGCATAGAGGTAGTAGAACTTAATTTAAAAACGTGAACTTTATTTTCCATTTAGAATGAGGTTATAAATAAATACATTCTTGATGTTTATAAGCACAATACAGTCCAGACATTCTATTGCTGTTGGTTAAGATTAAAATACAAACTCTTTCAGATGAAAGCCAACATTGAAAGTCATCTCAAAACCCACAAAACACCTCACATAAAAAACAACAACAATTGTTTCATGCTCTCAACATATCTATTTGTGGATTAAAGGTTAAGCCTTTTAAATTGCTTTGCCTTCATTCTTGGGGGAGTGGCAAAGAAATGCACCCTTTCAAATTCAGAGTATGTGCTTTTCACTTCACCTAATGATATGTTTACTCTTCAAACTGTAGCCCCCGCAAGAGTTTCCACAAGAGTGTGATGTGTTTAGTTGTATTTAGTTAATCTGATAAATCCTTTAGTGTGTGATCCATCAGCAAGTCTAAATGTGCGATCTTCAGTCTTTCAGTCGTGAAAAAGAAGTCTGCTTGTGTTAACTTCAAGTCTTTTCAAAAGCTGTGAGGAGTATGAAAGATGTGTAGTGTGTCCACAGCTTTAGTAGATATGGGAGAAACATTTCTCCATGTGGTGAAGGTGGTTTCCCGAAGGGTATCTACAGTCTTGAAATGATAAATGTGTTTGTTAATCTCCCATGCCTTTTGTCGCAAATATTAAAAGGATTTAGTTCATGGGCACATCTAGAATGTTCCAGAATAGAAGCATCTCTTAGAAGAAGTTTTTTGGTGTGTTGTTTTTGTGAACTACTCGGTTATCATGTAATCCAGTGATCGCTGGTTTTACAGTGATCACAAAATAGGACCCTCAATCAAGAGGGGTACCCGCTCCAATATATCCACATCACTAACAGATTGATCCCCCAGCAGAACCTGCTGTTTCATTCTATTTTAAACAAAAGCCCCCTAGATCATGATGGAGACTCCTCCACTTTGCTGTATAAAAAAACATCTAAATTGCAATCACTTTGCCCCGCGAATAACATTGAAACCTATAGTACAGACTATATTTCCTGAAAGAGTGAAACTTTCTTGCACCTTTTACTGTACCATTTTTTGGGGTTCCCTTGGGAAGTCTACACAGGCAAGATGTGCAATTCATATTTATTCCATTCAAATTTAAAAATACTTTATTATTCTTAGAGGTAAATTAAATGTTGTAACAATAATCTCTTTAAAAGAAATGTAGATGCTGATGGTTGTGGGCAGGATCTCCTGTAGTTGTCTGTGTTACAGTGGATCTGTTGGAGCCTCTGACTGAAGACACTCTGATGTTGTATAACAGCCTCATGAACAAGATATTCAGGCTGGTCTATAATTTCCTTGCTTTAATGAAGAATCCTTCTTTGCAAAATAATCTCCAGATGTTCCAAAGTAATCCCCAGAAAAGAACCGGCCTTCTTTATTGGGTTGTTTAGCTTTTTAAAGGTCTCATTCACTGAGTAACCATGTAATACTTGTTCTTTTTGAAACACGATCGGTCACTCTGAGTTGCATATGCATGCTGCACGTAAACATTTTCTCCAACCCCCGGTGCCTGCATTGCAAAAAGGAAATAGCGAGTCAGAAAAACCCAGTTCCTTCTAATTCACAGAAAAAAAATATTATTCATGGTCTTGTCTACCTTGGCTTGCGACACAGGAAGGGGTATTGATTTTGCGGCCAGGGGAAACCAGAGCATGACTCTGCTAGAAGAAGCAAACCGTTGTGTCATGTCCGCCAGAACATGGCGGACATGACACATTAATGTTGCATTTAAAAGTTGCATTGCTGCTAGCCAATCAGATGCAAGACGTTTGCATATCATGAATAATAATGAGTTGGACTCGTAATCCTGACATTTCCCCCCACCCACTCCTCTTTTCACAGAAAACAACTCACAAGATATTCATTTAAGCTAGAGACCACAGCAAAATTATTAAAAATCGAGTGAATGAGACCTTTGAGTCCCTGGCTCTGATGCTTCTACCCTAACAGATGATGGCAGAAGAGATTGCACTCTCCACAACTGACTCAAAGGTTTGCGCTTGTTAAAACGTGTGCAAACCTCACATTGGGAACAAAATTATGCAGCAGGTGATTTACTAAGCAGGCGCTGAGAGCACTGCGCCTGTTAAACCTGCAGCAAGATGCGCGCCAGCCATTCAGCGCTTTTGCCCTTGATGAATATGCAATGTGGCAGAAGCAGCAAAATATTAGGAGTAGAACATCCAAAAAAGCATTGTGATTTATCAAACATGAAACTGTTTGCTGCGGCTGCTTTTGCTCCTATTTTTACCGCCTCTTAAAGGCATGTCTTAACTTTGCGCCACCACGATTCAACATAAGTTTATTACTATGAAATGAAAAATATTATTCACACACATTCTAACCTTATAGTAATTAACGCATTAATGGCCATTAACCTAACAGGTTGATTTTTTCAAAAAAAAAATTCCAAAGACCCATCATACCTCACTGGGCTCTCACTGCGCCTGCACCTGCTGTTTATTTGTTTGGATCCCCATTAGTTTCCACCAGAGTGGTTACTAATCTTCCTGGGGTCCAGTTAATAAAATATAATAGTCATAAACAATACCACAATGACAATTACATATTTGAAATTTTACAATGCTGCCTTGTTCACGAATGAGGGAAAAAAGGAGTGGGAGATCGATAGACGGATTGGTGGGGCATCTGCAGTAATGCGGGCGCTCTACCGGTCTGTCGTCGTGAAGAGAGAGCTGAGCCAAAAGGCGAAGCTCTCGATTTACCGGTCGATCTACGTTCCTACCCTCATCTATGGTCATGAACTCTGGGTGGTAACCGAAAGAACGAGATCACGGATACTGAAATGAGTGTCTGGGCTCTCCCTTAGAGATAGGGTGAGCTCAGTCATCCGGAGGGGGCTCAGAGTAGAGCCGCTGCTTCTCCACATCGAGAGGAGTCAGTTGAGGTGGCTCGGGCATCTGGTCAGGATGCCTCCTGGATGCCTCCCTGGTGAGGTGTTTCAGGCACGTCTCACCGGTGGAGGCCCAGGGGAAGGCCCAGGACACGCTGGAGGGACTATGTTTCTCGGCTGGCCTGGGAGCGCCTTGGGGTGCCCCCGCGACCCGGCCCCGGATAAGCGGAAGAAAATGGATGGATGGATGGATGGATGGATGGATGAATTTTACAAACAGAATTCAGGAATTTTAGATTACATACAAAAGCCAGATGTAAAAAACTTGTACATTTCCAACCTTCAGTAAAATACCTAAAACGTTTAGGTAGATCCAAAGCTAAAATTTTATTTTAATCCTTTTTAAAAAAGAATACACACCCTTTAGTTCTTTATTATTTTTTAATAATTTCGTCCATTCTTGAAATGCTCTGTAAACAGCAGATTTTTGCAGGAAAATTGTTAGCACATTTTACCATTAATTTAGTATAACAAGAATAGCTAGTATAATGGGTGTCTATCTGATCAGAGTAAATAAACTCTTTGTAAAATGATTCGGGTTGATTTGTTAGAATATTTTTTTTAAATGAATATGAGTAGGTTGTAGAGCAACTTGACATTGGATAGAGGACATGCTAAAGTGCAGTGCATTTCAACAACATTAATAAATTATGGACATTTTAGGACGAAGCGAGCAGCCTTGTTCTGGACAATCTGCAGCTTTAATAAGTCTGACTTTGGAATACAGCGCCTGCATGGAACAGATAGTAGTGCATGTACACCACACACATTAAATTTATTAATTTAAATTAAATGTATTAACATACATTTTTTCACGCACCCCCCTCTGAATTGAAATACTATTGAGAACTAGATAATATTTAATTATTTATCCATACAAACCACTGGCACCAGCATTCTGCATGCAATCTCCTGATTATTAAAAAACATTAGTAAAATGAGCTCCAACAACTTCTATTTTAAGTTGTTGCAGCACATTTTATTGTTTTAAGTCTCAACACTATTTCCAAGTTTATTTTATTAACTCAAATGGTAACATTAAATCAAGATGGCTCAGTCTGTGATTCTCAGAAGAGAAAAGGTACAAATGATTTGATGGGCTGAAATAAGCAGTTACATTAAAAACTTTTTTTAAACTGTAAACATTGATTATTGGTCTGCTTCATCAGCTTATGCATTTTAAAAAAAATTATATAACTTATTTGACTTCATCACCTCCACAGTTTTTCTTTTCACTGTCAAAAACTTTTATTTTACCCTATTAAATCTTTTTTTATTATTTTCCAAAATTTCTGTTTTATCTTTTTCCAAAAAAACACCTATTCCAATTTTTTTGTTTTCTGAATTTCACTTTTTCTATTCTGACCACATTTACTAACACAAAAGTGTGTGATTATGGAGAGAATGAAAGCAATTTAACAATTATAAAACAATTTAATTCAATAGCCAGTGCTGTGGGTGAAGCATTTCATGATCATTTTTAAAAAACTAAAACATTACATGCAAAACAAATAATTTTATTTTTCATATTTTATAAAAGAAAGTCTCCCTTTAAGTATGTTTTAGAGTTGCACTCCACACCAAATCATGTCTCATAAAGAAACCTGGAAGCAGTAATTCCTCATGCTCACTTCCGCAATGATCAAAACCTTTGTTCGTTTCAGTTTCATAACTTTGTCTCAGATTTCACTGAAATACATGATCTGTTTTTGTGCTTAGCTCTCATGTTCCTGCAGACATTGTAGCCTGTGAGCTGACAGAACTTATAGAAGGGTTGTTCTCCCGATTTATAAACATTGCTAGCCCTGACCCTTGCGCTAAGCTAAGAGTTTTTTTTATTTTTTATGTTTCAATGAGTTTTATCACCATGGCTGGCCCGTTTATTCTGTCTGTGTGGAGTGCCGATCCAGGTAACAACTGGTACAGGAGCTGCAGCCACCAAAACACCACAGGAACAGTGTTTAATTGTGTATTCCATTTTGGTTGATAAATTTCGCGATTCCGTCCGCCTTTCTCACATCGCAAACTTCACAGAGCCCTACTCCACCAGCCCGTGCACCGGTATGTCTGTGTAGACAACATCTGCTGGGTTCAACAGGCAGCCTGTTGATTAGTTTAAGCACTGCTGCCACCTAGTAACTGGAGGATTTTTTATTGTTCAAGCATTGTTCAACCAATTGTCCATCCCGGAATTGCGCCGCTCAAGGTGGCAGCATGTTGGAGTAGCTCCGTTACTTTGGTTCATATTTTTTTCTTTTTTAAAACTTTAATTCTTCCATTTTTGGTAGAAACATTGTTTTTGTGGACAACCGTTCTCTCTGGTTTTGAATGCTGTGCAGCTGGAAGGATTTTTGCTGATACTTTTTATTTTTGGACATTTGTTATGATGCATAACCATGGCAACAAGGTGGTTTACAACTGGCAGCAGCTGATTAACATCACAAAAGCTCAAATAATACCTCAACTACAGCCACAAAACCCTGATGAGTTGAAAAGAAGACGCCATAGATCCAGAGCATCCTCTACACCAGACTGTCATACAACTACAGAGCGTCTTCAGTCAGAGGCTTCTTCAGATCTGCAGAGAGCTACAAGAGATCATCCCTACCCACAGCCATCAGCATCTACAACAAATCTTTGAAGGAACTTGCATAATGAGTTACAACAACATTTAATTTCCCTTTGGGATTAATAAAGCAATTTTGAATTTGAATTGAATGAATAAAGGCAGAAGTGTTCCTGCCTCTCTCTATGAGAACTACTGGTGTAAGGTAACTGTAAAACCACTTCAATTTTCCTCCAGAAGCTGGGTCTTACTGCGTAGTGATGACACAATGAAACCTAAGACCAGAAAATATACAAACTCACAAGAGCATGTTTATGTACAAGGTTTCTCCGACACAAGTAGGTGTACACAGTCTAAAAACCATTAAGCTTTCAGCAGAGGGACCCACACAATGTTTCTTTCAAAGTAGTTTGGCAGCACTGTGAACAAAGAATACAATAGCCTGACATCAAAGTAGATGTGTTTGCTGATGTGTGTGTGAAAGAGAGAAGGACAAGGGATCTGGTGTGCTAGCATCTGCTCCCAGTATCTTACATTAACCCCCCATCTTGTCTCTAAACATCACTGGCAAACGGCTGTGTCATGTTGAGCAATGAATGACAGTCACTCCTGCCCTTGCTAAGTCAAAGTTGAAACAAGTCCATCTACTGCATCCTCTTCTCTCTCTCTGCCTCTTGCTCTCATTTGTCAGTGCACATTAGCATCACCAGCCAGTGTGTGGCAATTAAGTATACCCCTGGGCAAGGAGGCCCTATTTAGAAATCATTACAAGACAAGGAAAGCTTGGCCCATGAGTTTAGCAAAACACATGGGAAAGTGTACCTTGGCTTATGTCTCTATATGTGTGTTTGCCATGTGTGTGTTGCTGGCTGCCTGTGTGTTTCCCACTCCAACCATCCGTCATTCCACTCCACTCATCCATGGCTCTTTGCTTGCAAGATAAGTCTCAGACAGTCTCCAGCTGTGCTGTGAAACCTCCCCCTCCCTGGTTCCATCCCTCTATGCCGCCTTGGAGATCGTATCCTCTGCATGGGAGAGTAATAGAACAGTGGGGAAACACCATGGTCAACCACTTATTCAGTATTTGTAGATGTGTTATTGTGTACATATATGGGACTGTTAAAAAATGGATGACACTTTGTAGCTTTTTAAGAAGTGATGAATAGGTTTTTTTATATCTCCCTTCCTATGTCCTTGAATGGCTATTTAGTGTGCATATAGGTGTGTGTCCTATCTGATATTTAGGATTAGTGGGATTAGTGCCCTCCCATAGGTAGATATCCTTATTCTCAGATTAGTTTCCTATTGTTTCCAATATCTACTTCCATTGATACCATCAGCTCTCTGTGAGCCATATTGGAACATTTGAAATAGAGGCTATACACATCAAAAACTAAGATCCTTTAAAGTGGAAAATTTTATTTTTGTTTGATTTTGGTGAATTGTATTTATTACTCAAATTAGTCATGGTTTCATCATGGAAATATAGGACTTCTGTTTTTTGTTTTTTTTATCGGATACTAAAATAAATTGTTCTTTAAATGTATAAATCAAGGGTTTCCAATACCAGTTGCCAATAGTTTGGTGTCCTGCATGTTTTATACATGTCCCTGTTCCAACACAATTCATTAAAATGGCTAAATGGCCCCATTTAAGATGTCAGCAAGTTCTGCAGATGTCCAGTAATAAACTATTCATTCTGTTCAGGCATGGTGAACCAGATGAATTTCAAAAACATGGAGAATGGAAGCATAAAAATAGACTAGACTGGATGGTTTTAAAGGTTTAAACTTTTATTATTTTATTTTATATTCAACCTAAAGTTATGCTATATTTTATTTCAACCTTTGCTGATTGTGAATTTTCTACCACTGTTCTGAAGTGATTCTATCTAGTATTCCTTAGTTGATTATCTTGTTTGACACGAAAATGAAAGTGACAAGGCTGGGCTTATTGTGTTTATATATTTTTCGTAAGGTGGGACTGAGTAGAGGCAAAGATTTGTGGATGCACTGAAGGGATTTCTGAAGAGGTGAAGGTGTAAGCAGCATCATACATCTGTTTTTAAAGTAAAATTAATGATTGGAAGCACTGACCCTTTCCAGATCCAACTTTTTGGTTACACTGAGCTATCACATGTAAAGAGTTTCAGTTGGACAGATATAAACATTGATTTTGAAGAAGACCAGGGAACCTGGGCTACTGGACATTATAAATAATTTGATATGCATTAAAACTGTTGACTTTAATGAAATGATATGACTTTTAATAAATTGGCAAATAACTGAAAATTCTTAATGTCTTTCTGCTTCGGTTTCATAAATGTCATAGTTATCAGTAGTAGTTAATGAGTAGTCTAAGAGCTACTAAAAATAGATATTTTAATTTCCATATACATCAGTTTTTGACCAGCAGGGAACTCCAATGTTTAGCACAGGCATGACAATAAACTAAAGTTTGAGGTGATTTTAGTTTTAAACTGCAGGTCATGTGCTTTTAAGTAATTGGATTATCTTTAAAGAGAATAGCCAGTCTCTCTACATGTCGAGAATGCCTTTTAAAATGGTTGAAAATAACTACAACAAACACATAAAATAATACAACTATTTGATCCATTAATCAATCATACTTCACACAATAACTATACTAAGTATTTGAGGCCCCTGGTGTCAATTTAAACAGAGTTTTATTTAAACTATTGCTTCTGGACAACTTGTTATTACAAGTTGTAGTTTCTTAACTTTTAACCACCCTACTAAAGCTTTCCCTTCTACAAACCTTTATGCTGCATTAAATATCAAATGTCCCCAAAAACACTGCAGGCACCTAGAGCCTGCATTTATGGTTCTTAAATGTTTGCCAAACATTTCTGCCAGTGCAAGCCAGTCTTTGAGAATTGTACAGTATATTGTGCGACAGTTTGATAACAATACATTTGCAATTTATCGTTCACCCCACTGTTAACTCCAGTTGCAAAGAATTTAGTGAAGAACAAACGTAAATTCTTTGTCAAGAATTTAAACTACTTGACAAAGGCCCTCCTCAAAACCAGAGTGATGTCTTGCAAAGGATCAACAATCAAGTAGCTAACTAATACCCATCTCCTGCTGTCAGCAGTTATTGATGGGTGCATCCTCAATTGTTCACCAGCCCATCACAGGACAACACAGGTCAAACAGCCATATACTGTATGCTCACATTCCCACCCAAGTGCAATTTAGAGTTGTCAGTTAACCTGTTATGCCTCTTTTTGGATGATGGAAAGAACCTGCAATACCCAGAGAGAACCCACTTATACACAAGGGGAATGCAGCAACCCAACAAAAGAAAGGTCTTGACAAGGATTTGAAAGCCAAGACCTCATTCCTGCAGGACAGCATTGAAAGGAACTGCACAATTTTGCAACGCATAACCTCTAATAGTAATGTGTGACTGGCAAAGAGGCTGACCCCAAGAGCTGTTTTTGGTATAGCAAATAATAGAACCCAACAATCATTGGGGAGAGAAAAACCTTCAGCTAGATGTGTTTGGTTCTGTTGAGAATCCATGTATTGTTCATTTAGTCAGTCAGATGTAAAGACATACCAGAATCATGACAATTATGTGAAAGAAGGAAGAGTATCTGAAGAGATCAACAGTAGAAAATACATGGCAGTTACACAGAAAAATAATGAGCTGGAATCAAATAGTGAGTCTGGAAAAAGGGAAAATATGAAAAAGAAATGATTAAAAAAAGAAGCACCATCTGGTTGTATTCCAAAGGTAATGGACATAGCAAAACTGAGTGCAGGATCTATAATATTAAAATATTTATCAGGGCAGGGTCAACAACAAATCTACACAAACACATGTGACTCTGTGTTCAGCTGTTCATTTGAATGTTTTATTAAAATATTAAACACTGGTGTATTTTTTTTGTAATGAAAAAAAAATGCATAAAATAAGCCCCTATAAAAACACTGAGCAAAATTTGCTTCCCAGCACACAAATTATTCATAATAGCTAAATATACATATAGCAAAAGGCTCAGAGTGATGCTAAGTAACCAGCACTTTGCGAGCCATAGGATTCTTTGAGGAGGAACCCAAGAAAAACGACTGAAAGCTTGTTGGTTAGAGTATTTTCAGTAAAAATGTATTGGGGTGATCAAAATCTTAGACTGACTAAACCAAATAATGTCACAGAGTGTAGATAACATAAGTAGAGGGTAAAGAAAACATTTTGGTACCAGAAATCTACAATTGTGTAGACCTACAAATGTGTATATTTATATCCAAAATTGTATCCAAAAAGTCCCTCTATAAATCTGATAACATTTTATGGAAATTAATTAGTCTAATTCCAAGTCCAATTTTAGCTATAAATATAGACAATCCTCTGTTTCTTTTTGTTTTCAATCAGATTTATCAGTTCTACTAAACAAATGATATTGAAAGTGACATTAAAAAACAGCCTCTTTAAATTTGAAAAGAATGCATTAATTATAAATAATAGGAGTAAATCTACTGGGCACCCTTCTTTCTAAAAAGGATAAACGGGAAGAAATAATGCTTACACACAATAAGCAAAAAAAGGGCCTGGAGAAGAAGACAGGAAGGATATGATTGGATTCATGATGCTTGTGTAGCTTATGAGAAGCAGCCACATAAAGCCCTATGTAGCAAAGTGAGCCAACTATCATCTGTTGCCAAAAAAACTAGAAAAGGCTCTAAATTGTTGTTTTCTTAAAGTTGCCAGTGTAATTGAAGACAATCCAAAAATCTATACATGAAGATCATGTACAGCAGCAGCCAACCCATTTACATAAGAATGTGTAAGTAAAATGAAATTGATAAAATTGGACAGAAAATCTGTCAAGCCCTAGTTGAAATTGTAAATCTTTGTGTCAGTTGGTCCATTCTAGATCAGTCTTCTTTTAAAAAGATTAGTTTGTGTGCATAAGAACACAAGTGTGTGAAACTATCCTCTATGTAGTTTTAATTACTGTATTGTTTAGAGTACTTTGTTGAAGTTAAATAATCAGCATTGTACATACTGGTCTTATCAAATTCAATAATATCTGAGTTACATATCTTTTAAAGTCAGACTGGATGACATGTAGTCTTTACAAGCTTGTCTTTCTTGTGGGCTTTTTTGGGGATGCGTTCTTGGTCTTGTTCTATTTTTTCATTATTATGCAACCTTTTGGTTTAAATAAAAAACTAACAAAAGTCATGGCATCTCATTTCAATGTTGTGTAGATGAAACAGGTTTATTTACCACTAAAGCGTAATGCCAGTATTTTTCTTTTTAAAAGGCCTTTTTAAGTGTAAAGTTCAAATTAAGTGAAAAGAAAACAGAACAATAAACTCTAAAAAAAACTTAAAGCAGGCTTATCTACCAAAGGTACTAGAACTGACTGAAGATCCTGGATGTTTATGTAAAATTTATTTTTAGGTACATTTTTTGTGGGGAATTCTGTATAAACTAATCAGACTAAATCAATACAATCCATTTTTTGAGGCTCTCAAAATATTAATTAAAGGAAAACATTATGCTGGCACTTATAATATTGATCAAATGTTTTACATGTTTCAGGAACTGTGATAGTCAAAGGGAGGTCAAAGATGAAAGAACAACAGAAAGGAATAAAAACTTCAAAGTCATAGGGTTGCATTAATTATAGACTCCTCCAATAGAGAGGTTGTGTTGAATAATACATATGTCTGACTGTTTTGCCTTCCAAATAAATACCTAAATGCCTAATTGTCTGAGAAACTTTGAATAATGATCCCATTAGCCTTTTCAAATAAATAATTGTTGGTGTTTTATTGCCTTTTATTTTAGTTGGCTAGGTGGAGGAGGGACTGAATACGGTAATCTGCATAAAAATTGCATCTAATGTGGTTTTGGAAGAAGTTAACTTAATCACCTACAATTTTGCCTGATGTTTTATTAAGCCACCTTAATGGTTTACATGCAAATGAGAAGAGGTTTTATTCAGGAAAATTATAAATCTTCGAGAGGTTAAAAAAGTTAAGGCAGCCACAAACAATTCAAATATATTGCTCACGGTCCTTCCAGGCCCAGGCTTAGATAAAAAGTTTATGATGCATGAACCCATTAATATATAAATAACTGGTGAAATAAGTAGATAGGAAAAAAAAGCACCTTGCCTTTTTGTTCGGCAGGGGACATAAAGCGAGGTATGCTTTCTCGCTCTTGCAGGAAATAAATGGGCTTGGGATTTATCGACACACTAGCTGTAATAAGCCTACTGTCACAGTCCAGCAGTTCTCCATGGCGGATTTAATACTCAGAGAAGAACAAACACTCATAGTCTCCATCTTGGTCTAATTTTCCCTCATTCTTTTGCGCTTGCTGCAAGAAATTTCATGTTGCCACATCCAGTTTTCACTCAAAAGTGGTCAAGTGTATAGTCGATGGCCATTTAAAAAACAAAAAACAAACTGATTTTGTGATGATTTCCAGTATAAAGAACCCATATTTGTCTCCCCAACAGTCCTGCCTCACTGAACACTCCAGAAGTATAATTTCTGTTTATCCTAACATATTTGGCACAAAGCCACATTTCTTTCTTTATTTGTGACTTGTGCAGAGCTGCGTTGAAATTGTGTTTTGTTTATACGATGGTAAAATATTCACAGACAAAAAAAAAGCTGTGAAAGCTGTCCATATAATCCTCCATAAACTGATATCTAAATCCATCACATGCATGTGTGCCCACACGAGCGCACGCCTGCTCAATGTGAGCTGACACCCTCAAGGGCATGGGAGAAATGAATGACAGCAGCACCTGCAGGTGTTTGTGCTGGGTGCCAAACATCTTGCTTAGACACCAGCAGATATGCAAGTACAGAGTCCCATATGTACAGCATGTACACGTGCGCGCACACACACTGCGGTTTGGGAGTTAGCATCGATCGTCACTCGTCAGCATGTCCTCTATAACAAGCTCTGTCCCCGAAAGGACTGCAGCAAACCTGTCAGGGGAGAGACACAAAAAGAGATTCGAGAGGGCAGGTAAAACATGCGGCTCTGTAAAAACGTGTTTGCCCATTTAGAGGCTTTTTGGGTTTTGCATTCTTTGTCACATTTCTATATTTCATTAGAAAAAAAATGCAAAAACAAATAACCCTAGATAAAATAAAAATAAGTGATTTTACAAACTATTTATTTTGCTTTTTTATTGGTGGCAAAAACTGCTATCAACTGTTTGCAATAACTGGCAATGAGTCTTTTACGTTATAGTGGGGGACTTTAAGCCCACTCTTTGCAAAATTATTATATTGGAGGTTTTTAGAGCAATAATCATATTTTTGTGGTCAAATCACAACATCTCAATTAGAGTTTAGTCTGTACTTTCACTGGCCTGGTCCTACAATTATTATTATTATTATTTTTTTAAGTTAAGAACTGAACACATGTGTCCACAACATATTTACCAAGAGGCTGTGGTATAATCTACATGTTTTTTGACAAATGTGGGACAGGCCTTTGTGTTCCTTTTGGTCAGCAGTGACTTTGGCCTTGGACATCTCCGATGGTTGCCATTTTTGGCTATTCTCTGTTTTATTGTTAAATTGCGAACACTGACCCTAAGGGAAGCAGGTGAAGCCTGCAGTGCTTTACATCTTGTGCTGGTTCTTTTGTGACCTCCTGAGTGTGTTGTCGATGTGCGCTCTTGAGCTTTTTTTGGTTGGATGGACACTTCTGGGAGGGTTACCACTGTTTCACCTTTTCTCCACTTGTGGGTAATGACTCTCACTGTGGATCACTGGAGTCCTAAAGCCTAAGAAATGGATTTCCAAGACTTTGTTAGGCTGACAAATGTCAGTGACTTTTAGCTTACTTCATGTTATCAAATGAGTTTTATTAAACTGAGTTCTCGACTCTACATGTCATGTAGAAATCAGGGCTAAGTGAGGATGGTGAAATTGAACCAAGCAAATCGGGTTAGTCACAGTTAACTCGTGATGTAACAAGCAAGTTGATTACATTTTCACATAGGGTCAGGTTGGTCTGTACATCTTTCTTCTCCTAATAGATGAAATTCTCATTTGAAAACTGTCTTTTGTATTGTTCCTGGTTACCTTTATCTAGCTTTAAGCTTTCTTTGGTGTTTTAAAACATTTGCAGGACAATAAAACAAAAACTGAAAAAAATCTGGAACTTTATTTTTTTCACTGCAAAGCACTCAACAGACTAGTGACTAGTGATTATTCCAAACAGCAAATACTTTTTCTGTTTTTTGTGTCCTCCTTAAAGAAGACTTCAAGATTATGAGAAAGGGCAGACAGGCTGCAGTAGAAGTACTGATGATAATGATGAAGTATGTTGCCACCCTGCTAACAAGAGCACAGATCTGCCCTAAGTCTGACTGCTATGCAAATCCCCCCCCATCAGCAATGAATCAAAGACATAGCAAACTAGCGTTTCTTTTCACAGCACGTTAGCAAAGCCATCATTCACAAAGGACACGGCAAAGGCACTCACACATGCACGCAGACAGTGCAAGCACAGGCTTCAGCACGCCCACAACAGCCTCAAGACCACTTCTCGTGTTGCTATGATAACAAAAACTCCCAAAGATATTTCGAATGCTTGTTTATCCATGCGTGTGAGTTTATGTGCATCTTTGCCATTCTGTGGGTGTGACACTTCACACTACAATGGCCTCAAACTCTGAGTGAACAGTAACAAGACTCCTGAGACAAATTCCTCTAAGATGATGCATTTGGAAAAGAAACATGGCAACATAAGACAGAGTTTATTTCCATGATCTGATCTCTGACCTTTGAACACCCAGGTGTTTTGAGCATCATAGTTTTTTCCCCATTGCTTAACAAAAAAAGTAGTTTATTTGTTGCCATACTGAAGAATGATGGGAATCTCCAAGTCCAGGCTCTAATTGATAACAATGTTTAGTGGTTGTCTTCTGTTCTTTATCAATTCATGTGCCAATAGGAAGAAGTAACCAAATTTGCTCTAATAGACAGTTAGACATGCTCCCATTGTGTTGCAAAGGATAACTATTGGGCCAGAAGTCACAATATTCATACCAAAGCTAATTATAGCACCCTCCACAATAATTGACACTCCTGGTAAAGATTTGAGCAAAATACTCAAAATATTGTTTCCTTATGACTCGGTGAACAGTGAGCCTTGTTTATCACAGTTCAAGCTGTGGTAAACATTTTAAAACTATTATTCTGACCTTCAACATTGGCACATGTACTTTTTCTTGTTGATTTTCCCTTTCTCGAATGGCACGTCTTTCTCATTTTGGTGGATGGATAAGAAATACGGGGCTCAGCATCCTGTCATTTACATCGTGACAAACAGGTCCTTATTATTTCCTATTTTGAAAATATCCTTTTCACCTCTTTTAGGTCAAAGAAAACATGAAATGTAAAATCCCCAAATTCTTAACATATTTCCTGCACATGTGTACAGGGGGGCATTGCATTCAGCTGCTTCTTCCACTGCCTTCAATTTGTATTGTCACTTTGTCACAGTTGTTCCCACAATCCTATATTGCACCTTACAAAAATGTTATGAGTTTATGACTTCCTCCCAAGGTGGATCAGGGGACCGATATTGGTTCGGTGACTTTAGCCCCACATTCCATTTCATCGCCTTTCAGTTGGTCATGAGACGTTACATGTGTAGATCATAGGACAAATGCATGATCTGAAACTGGCTACTGAGTCTTCTTCCCTTACTTAAGCCAAAGAATGTTGTAGTTAATGTGATCTGGTTGCACTAATCCTATGGAGTGTTTGTTGATAAGAAAAAGCTTAGATTTTTGAGTTTTCAGTCATCAATCAGCAAATTTGCAAACTGGCCTATTTCTCTGTGTATCTCTGATACAAGCTAAATAGACTAATACTAGTAATACTTGAACGGCATGGATTTGTTTGTGTGACATTGGCGTAATAAAAGCTGAGTTAGTTCAATACTTTTTATAAAAATTTCACAATTTGTGTGGAATACAATGTACATAAAATATTTTAAGAGGGGTTCCTTGTTTTTTAAGAACATTTTTGTACCTAAGCTGGAATGTTATACAGTATAAAAATGGTCAATTGGATTTGCCAACAAAAAAGAAGTAAAAAATATGTGTGTCTTTTAAGTTGTAACATTTTGACCATGAACACCTACATGCATGGAGTCACATGTCATAAAACCAAGCACACAGAGAACAGGCAGAGACAGGCTTTTAAGCCCCTTGTCAGATTAATAGCCACTTTCTCTCTGTGGTCAATAAATGCTTTAGGGAGCTCCCTAAAGGCTGCGGGATACATCCCTGTGAGTGTGCATGTGTGTGGGGCATCTAACAGGTCTCATGGGTCAAACTGTCACCACAAAGATGGTTAAGCAGTTGGTTGGCCAGTGGGAAATCAATATGGAGGTGATGAGGCTGCTCTGGTTGTGCATATAGTGCATATGGTTTCAGTCTTTTTAGACATAAATGTTAACGTCTGTCTTAATGATTAATAGCTATTTGAAAATATAAAAAACAATTAAATCAGGAAATAAAATAATACATTTGTTCATGAGATAAGTTATTTTAAAAGTTTATACATTGGTAATATATTTTATGCAGTATATAACTCTTTTTGCATCTTTATTTAGTATAAATGCAGACGAGCTGGACCTGGACTTGCCAATAACAAAGCATACATCTACTCTCTAAAAACAACCTCAGTCTCAAAAGTAAGGTGAACATTGGGCGAACAGTGTTATAAACATTTAAACTTTTGTCAAGTTTGCATTACAGCCGGTGATTTCATCTGCTCAGCTGTGAGACCTTCCTGAAAACTGTCCATCAACTGAGCCATTGCTGTCATTAGCCTCATTTTATGTTTGAATAGATTATACACGTCGTCCCTGTCTTGCTGTGTTTAAGCCCATTTCATTACCATCTCTTCAGTGGTTTTCAGTTTTCACAGAGCTCAATTGGTGGCAATAAGTGACAGTTTTTAAAGTTTTTTCTAATGTAAATCAAAAAATCTTTATTAGCTTAATCATTTTACATTTATTTTATGGTTTTGTAATTGTGGTCCTTAAAGGTCTACTTTACTGAGAAACCGTGTGATACTTGTTCTTTGTGGACATTTTCTCCAACCCCCATCGCCTGCATGGGGAGTCTAAGTCACGCCCTTCTACTTCTGGTCTATGGGTCCCTTACTGTAAAAAAAAAAAAAAAATGAATGAGAGTCAATGGAGCAATAAAAGTTATTTTCTGATTCTGTTTGAAAATTTCCATAAATTTAACATGTTGCCCTTGAATATAAAAAAAAACATTTTATTAGCGAAAGCGCTAATTTTCGACAGGTGGCAAAAGTTACTTTAGGTTTTGTGTGAAAACACGTAGTGGACTAAAACTGATAAGGAAGAGATGGTGAGCTTTGCATCCTTCTTCCATGATTAAGAAAGTAGCATTAAACATTAAACAAAAGAAAACACTATAAATATGGCCAAGTGGACAGTGGCATCTATGCTGGGGGATAAATAGTTAGTCGAGTGAGAGCCAGTATGCAGGACAAGCTCAACAAGGTCTCGGTGAGTATTTCAAGTACTAGCTAGTGTTAGCTAAAGCCCGCCGCACACGAGAGCTATCTGCTGAGCAAAAAGTCATTCGAGGCCGTTTGCTCAGCAGATAGCTCGCCGTGTGCGGTAAATTTTAGGTAATTTAGCAGCATTTTCTCCAAATCCATCTCTGTCTCCGTTTCATTCATTGTTTTCACTGAAAACAGGGGGCTGCCATCTTGGAATCATGTGAGCGGAGGATGCGTTTTGATTGGTCGCTTGAATATTTGCCCTCAGCACTCAGCTCATGTAGAGCGCACACGGTGAGATTTTCACCTCGCGAGGCGAAAAATATCAAACCTGTTTGATTTTCACCTCTGCGCCTCATGAGGCAGAAAACTCACCGAAAATTAACCGCACACCGCGAGCTATCTGCTGAGCAAACGGCCTCAAATGACTTTTTGCTCAGCAGATAGCTCTCATGTGCGGCAGGCTTAAGTGATGTCATATATGCGACGTCTGATTTGTAGTCATTTGAATTACACATTTTTACAAGCAAATGAATCAGAAAACATATGACAAACACAGTCGAAATGCACATCATTAGTTATCATTTAAACTGAGGTACAGCATATGTGTGACGCAAGTCAAAGCGGACCAGAAAATAACTTTAATCGCTCCAGTGACTTTCATAAAAACATATTTTCGGTCCGGGAACCCATGGGCCCACCGGAAGGGGAGGAAACTTAGGCTCCCCATTAGCCACAGAAAGAAAACAGACAGCAAAACGAGCGAGTCAGAAAAAGCCAGTCCCTTCTACGTCACAATCAGCGTTTCAATTTTTTACCCAAGAAAGAGGAGCTGAGGAAGAAACTGATGGAATCTGTCTTGGAAATCTGCTAGCAAAGTAAGATAAGTTAATTATTTGTTTGAAGGCAGAATAAGAGTCATGTCGCTGTTAACCAATCAGAAGCGAGACATTTGCATATTGTGATAAATAATGAGTTAGACTCATGTCGTGTCCCCACACCCACTCCTTCGACAAAGTGCAACCCCCTGAAACAGGATCGCCAGAGTATTTTTTCCATGTAAAACGGCTCACAAGGCATTCATTCAGACTGGAGACCAAAGCAAATTTATTGAAAAAAAGAGTGAATGAGACCTTAAAAGCTGCTGTCTGGATTGTTTGAGGGAGAGAGTGATTTTTTTAATCCAAAGTATCAAGCCCCCTCCCAAAACATCCCTTATCTCCCTCTCCCTCTTCCACTCCGTCTAGCCCCACCTCAACAATTGTGAACCTGCATCACCTGTGATGTCACAGCAGGTCAAAGAGGAAACCAGCAAGCGCTATCGAGCATCACCCGACTGTATTTTTGTTATGGACATTTCAGAGATGAGCGACTTCTCCATGACTGACTCTCTCTTCCTATATGGCAACTGTAAACCGGAGCGGCCTGTGTGAAAGCCCAATCTTCACAGGTTTGCGCAATGCGCATGCAAGTTGATTGGCAGCGGAGGAGGTGAAAACTTGAATTCTATTGGCTAAAAAAATTTGGTGGTCAATGTGAAATGCATAGGGGTCTATGGGAGGAAGGGGGGACTTAGGAATAATAACAAATGTTGTGGAGCAATTTTATAAATCTTTATAAAGATTTAGAAAACTTTGATACATAAATATATTCTCCGGACTGCAGCTTTAATGGAAAAATCTGGGCTTCACACGATGATCCATGAAGGGACCTGGAAGACTATCATGGACAGGTACAAAAGTCACACAGGCTTTGCATGATATGATCTTTCTTTTCAAAAGCTATTTGAAGTTTTTTCCAAGATGAATAAGTTTGTAATAGAAACACATATTGGGTAAGCTGCTTTGAATTGCTTCATTTGGTGTCTTTAACACACATCTTATGCGTCGTGCTGAAGTAAGCTGGGAAAAAGAATAGATTATAGATCCTCAGCCCTTGATAGTTTTTTCTCCGCAACGTTTGACTCTTCTGAATCCAACAAATTCAAAAAGAGTCCCTGGGTGTCTTGGACAACTTGAACAGATGCCACTAGTGTACTTTGCATAACTGAAGATAATGATGGCATCTTTTTTATATCTTTCATATGTTGCTGATATGTGTTGCCTTTTAGAATCTAAATGTAATAACTAAATGTGAGAAAATGGTAGAACCTGCACCTCTCATGCCCATAGGGCTTAACTTTACTCCTTAGATGACTAAAAGACGCCTGGTTGAAAGGGAATTTTAGTGGTCAGTGTGCTAGTTTTGAGATAGACAGCTGAATTGTAGTGAAATATGATCACAGGACTGGAAAGCACAGAAGCTGCTGTCCCTTTTGCTTTGCTTCAGAGAGTATTGAAGCTCCAGCTCGCTACTTGGCTAGTGAACCCTGGTTGCTTAAACTAGCCCCAGTAGTCCTCATTATCCTCTCACTGGGTACATTCCAGCGCACAGATGTAGGCGAGTGTAGACATACAGTTAGGGAGAAGAACCGCTACACGCAGACATCAGTTGGCTTTAATGACGTGTAACGGAGCTGTTTTCCTTTTCTCGGACGGTAGCCCCATCTTTTTTGAACCTCATTGCTCGAAGGGCTGTTACCCAGTTGATGGTCTTAATGATCCTTGGACTACCCAAGGGTAAGGGTCGACCCGCCACCACTATAAATCCTAATCCCCTTTTAAAGCTGTTGTTGATTCCACTATATCATGTTCCAATTGATAAAAGTTTAAGTGATAAACTCTCAGCTGCACTTAGTTGAGCATGGTAATTGCACACAATGATTTCAGATGCTGCTTGTGTGTTATTTTTATGCAAACGTCATTACAGCACATTCAGTGTTTCAAGTGCTTAAGTGCAGCTATTGGAGCTCTCTACACACTCAGCCTCCAGAGTGTTTAATGACTGCTTTGGGTGATCTCAGTTAAGGATGCATCCCCCCACCCCCGTCAGTTTATTTCCTGCCTGTTCTTTTTATTTCCATCTAACTGCCATTTTCTTCAATCAGATACTCTGTAGAATGCACTGAGGCCTTTTCAAGTCATGCAAGTCATCCTTGCAAATATGGCCTAACACATTTAGAGGGTCTATAATGTACTGTGGAAAAGTGTGACTAGTCTCACCTACCAGAACATCACTCTTTGTCTTGGTTTTCTTTTCACTTGCACTTGCATGTTCTAGCAGGCACCACATCTGAAACTCGAGACAGACTTGTTGCTGTGTTACTTCATCTCCAGTATGTGTTCCTTTATGAGATCGCGTTTGTGGCAGCTTGCAATGGGATAATGAGACACAGGTCCCTACTGTTTCCTGGTGTGGAAACAGTAGACCATCCTGTGGCCTAGGTGTTTTCATTTGCTTCATTTCATTTGCTATATATACTCTCATCTCAGGTATGTTTCATATAAATTGAGTGAGAAAGGTACTGTAATGTATCCAAGATGAGTATCCAAAAGCACTTTGTCATTTGTTTCTTGCTCCTGCTACAAATTCTTTCATGCTAGTGCTAGGGTACTGCTAGCACTTTTACTCGCTGTATTGACATTACCCATTGATAGTTTGGCTCATAACATGTTTCAAAGTGGTTTCCAGTTTATTGTGCTGTTAAATAGTTGTGACTTCTGAAAAATTAGCAATGCAAAAGGTAGCCTCATGATTGACTTGGGGTGCAAGATATGAAGCCATGAATAGCAGGTATGGAAAGTGAGAGTTTACAAGAATTCTGAAACCAACATTTTGTAAATGCCTTGATCAGGACCTTGATATGGCACTGGATCAGATAATCTATAATAATAATAATAATAATAATAATAATAATAATAATAATAATAATAATAATAATAATAATAATAATAATAATAATAATAATAATAATAATAATTAATAATAATAATATATTGTGGCTCAGGGGGATGTACAATGGGTGTGAATTTATTTGAATTAGAAGCAGTGAAAAATAGATCATGGCTTTCATTGATTTCATTCATTGACTTCATAGCTATAATATGGCAAAGTTAATCGGTGTGACTTGACCGGAGGTAACCAAATCATTTAGCAGAACAGAGTTTAATGTCATTAGCCTGCTATCAAAATTAACCAACTTCACTTTAGAAATAGTTTTTCATCTACAGAACAACATAGCATGGTCAGGTTTTGTTAAACCATTTTGCTATAAACAGCAAAACCCATAAGGCAACTGATCAGGGTACTTTTGAGTAGATAATTTTGGTTGTGTGGGTTACGTTTTTTATTTACATATTATTATTCAAATTCCTCCATTCTTAGTGTTTGCTTATGTTCTATGGACCTGCAGCAAGGCAATGTTATTTGTATAGCACACCTTCAACAACAAGGTGATTGAAGATGCTTTACATGATTAAGAGGTAAAATAAAAATAGCAGTAAAACACAAAGTATAAAAAGTAAAAACAGCAATAAAGCAAGAAGCATACACAGATACATCAAGGCATTACAGAGCATATAATGTAAAAACAGCAAGAAGCATACACGAAACATGATGCATCAAAACATTACTCAACAGCACCTCTAAACAGATGCGTTTTTAGTTGTGATTTAAAAGAACTCAGTTCTTCAGCAGCTTTGCAGTTTTCTGGAAGTTTGTTCCAGATTAGAGGAGCATAGAAACTGAAAGCTGCTTCTCCATGTTTGGTTCTAATTCTAGGGATGTTGAGTAGACTGGAATTAGAGGACCTGAGTGGTCTGGTGGGTTGGTATAGTAACAGCAGATCTTCAGTATACTTTAGTGCTAAGCCATTCAATGATTAATAAACTAGTAAAAGTATTTTGTAGTCTATTCTCTGAGCTACAGGGAGCCAGTGTAAGGACTTTAGAACTGAGGTGAGGTGCTCTACTTTCCTGGTTCTAGTGAGGACACGAGCAGCAGCGTTCTGGATCAGCTGCAGCTGTCTGATTGAGTTTTTAGGCAGACCTGTGAGAACGCTGCAGAATCGTGGAGCTATCTGTGTGAACATAGCGTGGATTTTAGGGCAATTTGGCAACAATGAAAGACATGGAAGCAGTTTCTGAAGAGGACCAGGGCAGACTGAAATAGCTTAGTTTCTTTTTAAAAGACCATCAAAATTATTATTTTTTGGATCAAGTAATTAATAAAAAAATAGATAGTGTTGTTGATTCATTGCAATTGGGTGATTTTCAAGTCCGAACAATGTGTACCTCAGAACTGCTGCCTCACCTCCTAGACTGGCAATAAATGAAGCAAACCAATTTATAATCAGGCCAATCAAACTAGTTAGCCTGACCTTCCCTGCATCTGCAGTGCAACTTAAACACCAATCAATCTACCAGAGACTGGAATCAGGCAGTCTCCACTTGATTGGCTCTGAAATTCACCAAAACTGAGAACAACTACTCTTTTCAGTCTATAAATTAACCAACAGCATGTATTTTGGTGCACTTTTTTGAACATAGTGGAAAACAAACACAGAATAAGAATATATGCTTTCATTCATAAATAGAGATAATCTTGTAACCCCGTTATTTTCTGTTTGATTTTAAACTACTACCTCTACAAAAGACCCACTTTGCACTGTTTCTCGTTTCTGTTTTAGTCTCTAAAAAAATGTAATCATTCAAAGGAAACTGGCATTAGGTATTAGCCAGGAAAATCCTGATTGGTCCATCTCCTGTGCAACCTATACCATCACCATCATTTCAGTTAAACTCAGATGGAAATGACAGACAAACAAAAATTTGTTCAATCTGCAATCAAAAGGAACGATTTTGTAAGGGAAAGTGAATGTTGTATGATTTAACCCCCAATTTACACCGGGCGCAGTTTGGGCACGACCTCCTTGGCGCCTCAATCCCCACCGGGAGCGTTTCAGGTACGAGTCAGCAGCAGCGCGTCTACTGAGTTGACTTGCGAGATCACAAAATCACACAAGAATTAAGATCACGTGTGACAACAACAATGGACGTCGGCATGGAAGACAGAGGTATGTGGTTTTTTTCTGCATTGTTTTTTCTGTTTAGAGTTGGATTTGTGATTTTGCACAGCTATAACAAATGCTTCGTCGTCCATGCTAAAAAAACAACTACAATATCAGATGCAGGTAGCAACGAGATCCTTGCGTAGTACGTAATGACGTGAAACTTAGATAGCATTAAGCATTAGATAGAATTAAAGGAGCAGGGGGCAGACTGAAGAAACGAAACTGACACGGCCAGCGCTGCATGTAACTGCAGCCAGCCGCACGGGAGTGCGCACAAACGCTTCACAAAAAACATACCTCTTCACAGTGACATACTTATTTTTCTTAGTGCCACTTTTTAGTGGGCTGTGAGTCGTTTCCCAGTTGCTGAAGAGAAGAATCCATTCTCACAATTAAATCAATGGAGCTCTGCGACCATTTTTCTTCCTCTTTTAAAGCTGTCGAGAACGCGCAAGCAGTGTCAATTGACGTCACACTAAGACAGCGCAGGAAATTCGGGCCCCGAACTGCAGCACATTTTGCAGCACACAGCCAGTGTAAGAAAATGGAGCGATACATGGGTGGGCTCATTCTTTTTGGTTTATAACGTTTCATCACCCAACAGCATTAAAAAACTGGACATGGATGTTTATTTTATTTACAAATCCTGCCCCCTCTTCCTTTAAGCCATCTCAAATCTGCACGTGTTTCTTATTTTGAAATTTACGGTTGCAGACCCTCTCCGATCCTGCTGTGTCTTTTATGACAGTAAATATTTCTTTACATAAATTAAAAAGGATTTAGTTTATTTCCAGCATGAAATCACTAGCAAAGGGATGTAAAATAGGCAACATCAGTTTTGTTAACCATCTTAACATCATATATTGACATGTATTAACCAGTTGTCATTTAGCTTACATTGTCTGCATGCAACAGCATAACTCAAGTTACAGCTTGTTTGGAAAAAAAAGCTGTCAACCTTTTTTTTGCCCTTTTGCTGGCTATGGATCGGTTGGTGGGCTCATTCTTTTTGGTTTATAACGCTTCATCACCCAACAGCATTAAAAAACTGGACATGGATGTTTATTTTATTTACAAATCCTGCCCCCTCTTCCTTTAAGCCATCTCAAATCTGCACGTGTTTCTTATTTTGAAATTTACCGTTTGTTTCATGGGTGTTTTTGGTTAGTTCTGTTAACTGTTGAAGTTTTGGAAGCATGTTGCGTCAAAAATAGAACCCAATCCTATCTTTAGCGGCGCAGCGCGGTGAGATTCTTCTGGGTCGCCCCTGAAACACGCCCAGTGTAGACCACTCCGTAGACGACTCCGTAGACCATAATGGTTTTTATTTGCTGCGGTGATCGCGCCTGGTGTAAATTGGGATTGCATGCACTGCTACTGTACAATAAATCAGTTAGGTTTCTAAGATGACAGAATTAGAACACTGTCTTTACTCATTTTATAAATAGCAAAAGTGCAAGGACACATATAAGATGGAAAACTTTCAAAAATAAATATAAACAAATTCATACAGGTAAAGAGTTTGGCATATGTATTGTCATCTTTACAGTTTTGTTTCATCCTTGTCAGGTTTTTGTGAGGTTTTTCAAAACATGTGAGGTTAAAACCCTTGTGCCTTAAATGCAGTTTGAAAGCTTCAAAATCTATGTCCAAATCTGAAATGATTTAATGTCACCATGTGAGCTCAATTCTTGAGCCTCTTAAAATCATCGAACCAAATTCAAACAAAGCACAATTTGCAGTAGTTTCTTCATTGTGCTTTTGTGAAGATATGCCTTTTCTGAAGTTCTGTAGTGGAAATCTATACTATCCAGCTGTGTTAATATTGTCAGTGTTCAATTTTTAGATCAAAACAATCACCAGTGGACAGTATATTTAAGAAGCTAAAAAGAGAAAAATATAGAGAGAAATGAAAGGTTATAAAAAAAAAAGGCAGAAAAAACAGAAACTAATTATGGACATGGGAAGTCTGGCAGCTTGGAAGCTCAAAAAAGAAACAGCATCTGGGAGTTTTAATCAATATTATATTGAACCCGTTCAGAAACAGAAGGCTGGTTGTTACTAATTCATTCTGATTTAACATGCAGCAACCTGTAAGGTTCCTGATTATTGGCTTATCAGAACACCCACACTCAGAGGTACATGTCAATCACAGTCAGAAAACGAACCAAAAAAAACAAAAAAACAGTTGACATAGGGAAAAGTGGAAGCCACAGAATGTGCAGCGATACGGCAGCCAGCATCTAATTTACTGTAGGTAGTGGCGTGAATTCTCATGAGAAGATGTAGTGTAGCCGTGGTGAATTCAGCAGCCTCCATTTGCCCAATTCCCAGCTGTCTTTAAGACATAATTTAAATAAAGAAATTATAATTTCAAAAACGTTCACATAGCTTTAGATGACAGCCAGAAACACATATTCTAAAACTGATATTAGCTCAAACTTTGCCGTAGCAACTTTGTTGTCAGGCTGGTCTACAGGTCCTTCTCAAAAAAATAGCATATTGTGATGAAGTTAATTATTTTCCATAATGTAATGATAAAAATTAAACTTTCACATATTTTAGATTCATTGCACACAAACTGAAATATTTCAGGTCTTTTATTGTTTTAAAACTGATGATTTTGGCATACAGCTCCTGAAAACCCAAAATTCCTATCTCAAAAAATTAGCAAATTTCATCCGACCAATAAAACAAAAGTGTTTTTAATATGAAAAAAGTCAACCTTCAAATAATTATGTTCAGTTATGCACTCAATACTTGGTCGGGAATCCTTTTGCAGAAATGACTGCTTCAATGCGGCGTGGCATGGAGGCAATCAGCCTGTGGCACTGCTGAGGTGTTATGGAGGCCCAGGATGCTTCGATAGCGGCCTTAAGCTCATCCAGAGTGTTGGGTCTTGCGTCTCTCAACTTCCTCTTCACAATATCCCACAGATTCTCTATGGGGTTCAGGTCAGGAGAGTTGGCAGGCCAATTGAGCACAGTAATACCATGGTCAGTAAACCATTTACCAGTGGTTTTGGCACTGTGAGCAGGTGCCAGGTCGTGCTGAAAAATGAAATCTTCATCTCCATAAAGCTTTTCAGCAGATGGAAGCATGAAGGGCTCCAAAATCTCCTGATAGCTAGCTGCATTGACCCTGCCCTTGATAAAACACAGTGGACCAACACCAGCAGCTGACATGGCACCCCAGACCATCACTGACTGTGGGTTCTTGACACTGGACTTCAGGCATTTTGGCATTTCCTTCTCCCCAGTCTTCCTCCAGACTCTGGCACCTTGATTTCCGAATGACATGCAAAATTTGCTTTCATCCGAAAAAAGTACTTTGGACCACTGAGCAACAGTCCGGTGCTGCTTCTCTGTAGCCCAGGTCAGGCGCTACTGCCGCTGTTTCTGGTTCAAAAGTGGCTTGACCTGGGGAATGCGGCACCTGTAGCCCATTTCCTGCACACGCCTGTGCACGGTGGCTCTGGATGTTTCTACTCCAAACTCAGTTCACTGCTTCCGCAGGTCCCCCAAGGATTGGAATCGGTCCTTCTCCACAGTCTTCCTCAGGGTCCGGTCACCTCTTCTCGTTGTGCAGCGTTTTCTGCCACACTTTTTCCTTCCCACAGACTTCCCACTGAGGTGCCTTGATACAGCACTCTGGGAACAGCCTATTCGTTCAGAAATTTCTTTCTGTGTCTTACCCTCTTGCTTGAGGGTGTCAATGATGGCCTTCTGGGCAGCAGTCAAGTCGGCAGTCTTACCCATGATTGCGGTTTTGAGTAATGAACCAGGCTGGGAGTTTTTAAAAGCCTCAGGAATCTTTTGCAGGTGTTTAGAGTTAATTTGTTGATTCAGATGATTAGGTTAATAGCTCGTTTAGAGAACCTTTTCATTATATGCTAATTTTTTGAGATAGGAATTTTGGGTTTTCATGAGCTTTAGGCCAAAATCATCAGTTTTAAAACAATAAAAGACCTGAAATATTTCAGTTGGTGTGCAATGAATCTAAAATATATGAACGTTTTATTTTTATCATTACATTATGAAAAAGAATGAACTTTATCACAATAGGCTAATTTTTTTAGAAGGACCTGTATAAATACCAAGGACTAGCATACAGTTCTGTTAAAACATGGCTGTCTTTCTAGCACTTTATGTGGGTTGTTTTGTCAAATTTTATGTCGTGCAATATGCCATGAAGGAGTCAATGAGATAACAATATTTTAAAAGCAATATTTATTGTGGAACTCACTACAGTAATTATTTATGTACAATGCTGTAAATAAGTATCTAACCCCTGACACTTTCTTTTTTCACACATCAGAACATTAGAACATCGTGTGATCAGCCACATCTTTTTCTTCATTTTTCTTCATTTTCACTAATTACACAAAGACCAGATTGTTGCCAAACCTGTAAAAAAAAAAACTTATAACCTGTCTTACATGAAGTAGGCTAAAATAAGACTATATCAAAAAGCTTGGGATATGCAGCAGGGCCAATGATCCAAAGCACACTGTCAAGAACATTTCTAAATTGCTTAAGAAAAACTAATTTAAAGTTTTGCAGTGATGTAGTCAAAGTCCAGACTCAGTTCCTAGTTAGTTGCTGAAGACTGATCCTAAGTAGGCCAAATAATGTTCAAAAGCCCTGCAGTGTGGCTCGGTTAAACAATTCTGTGAAGAAGAGTAGGGCGAAGTTGTTCTACAATTGACCCAAGGCCAGTTACTGCAAATAATTCATTGCAGTTCTGACGGCCAGGGGTGGCATTAGGTTCAGCGACTTTTTCAAGTAGGGGTAGCTGTTTTCTACAGATTGTTCCCTTATTATTGAAATCATACTTTAAAACTGTATCATGAGTTAATTTTGTATTTATTCTGATATTATGTTTTTTCGCAGTACTGTATTGCTGTGTTATTCACTGGTTCCTGTCTATTGTTTTTAGGAAAACAGACAGACGTCAAGGCAAGGCAAGTTTATTTGTATAGCACATTTTAAGCCACAAGGCAATTCAAATTGCTTTACATGTTTAGAAGAAAAATAAATGAACAAGGAAAAAACTTTTCAAGTAAGGAAAAAACGATAGTAGGTGGAAAAACAGACTATAGTTTGAGATGTTGCAGTTGTTATTAATCAAAAGCAATTCTCAAAAAAAAAAAAAATTTATTTATTGGGTTTTAAGCTTTGATTTAAAGATTCACTGATTCAGTAGTTTTGCAGTGTTTTGAGAGTTTATTCTAGATTAGAGGAGCATAAAAACTCAGTGCTTTTTCTCCATGTTTGTTTCTGACTCTGAAGTTTCAGGTCTGAGTCCATCACTACATCCAGATTTGGGGCTTGTCTGTAGTTTGTACAGTCTAGTCTGTAGCTGTAAAAGCTGAAGCTATGTGCTGACTTTTGATCATTCCACTTTAAGTCCAAAAATAATTTCTTCATTTCTGTTCACCTGGAGAAAGATATAGTGCATACATGCATTGATTTGTTCTATGCACCTGCTCAACGTTAGAATGCCTGCATAGTCACCTGGTGATATTGTACTCATTTGCATAGTTATGGTAGCTAATATTTTACTTTCTACAACGTGAGCTAGTGGGAGCCTGTAGATATTAAATAGGAGCGGGCCGAAGATGGGACTTTGGTTTACCCTGCATGTGACTTCTGTCTGCTCCGATGAAAAGGTACCCATTGACAGAAATAAATCCCTGTTCTTTAGGCAAGATTTAAACCAGTCAAGTATTGTACTAGAGAGTGCAACCCAGCTATCCAGTCATTTTAATAATACATCATGGTCAATGGTTTTGAATGCTGCTCTGAGGCCCACTTTGCAACACACTATGGTGTTATCTTGTGCTGCATTCAATTTCAGATGGATTTCTTTAATGCCTTACACCATGTACCAAGACTAATATGGACACTGTTAAATCAGAACAAGGTGGAGCTTTTGCATTTTAAGTTTTATTTTGGCAAGAGGGTCACAGCAGATGACTCAAGCCAAACAAAGGAAATGAGGGGGGAAACAGGGTGAGGGTAGGTTAAAATACATGAAAGTAAAATAATCATGAAAGCAACAGCCTTTCAACAATATGTACCATGCATTGGAAAGATTGACAGGGAGTTGTTGTGGTTAGGGAGGTAGATGTATGCCTTGAAGGAACAAGCATGTGTGAGATGACAGCCGATCCTTGTTCTTCCTTGCTGCTTTGAAGACGTTTGAACAGTCGACACTGTGATTGGTACACAACTTCAAACTGTTTACAGAACCTTGCATTGGTATTCACGCCATTCCACATTTTGTCTGTATGTATTTTATTGGGATTTTAGGTGATAGACCAAAACAAAGTAATGTATTATTGTAAAGTGCAAATAAATACTACATGATGAAGTGTTTTATAAACAAAAACCTTAAAACTGTGGTGAGCATTTGTATTCAATCCACAAGGCAATGCTTCATATAACCACTATTTGTGCGTTAGTGCTTGGCACCAAAAACTCCATATATTAAAGGGGGGTATTATGCAAAATTGACTTTCTGAAGCTTAATATCCTGAGAACCTGTCTATGCCTCATTAAAAACATGCCTGAAGTGTTGCTCTGACCCATTCACTCATGTTAGAGTAATCTTTGAGTCTCTGCTGGTAGTTCTCAGGGTTGCAGAAACGCCTGCTCCCACCTATCCCCGCCTTTTCCACCCATCTCCTCCTCTGACCTTACGTACTCAGTTGAGAGCCTCACCCCTGCAGAGCTCCCCTGCCCCTCCCCTCCCCACCTCACAAAACTCGGGCTGAGTCACAGACAGGTGCAGTAATTATAACACACCAGCTGCAGCTGCGTGTCTTTTGTGGGATTTATTTTTTGCTGCTCTTTTGGTCTGCAGAGTCCGATTCCGTGCATGCTGCGATGATGCACGGTATGTGACGAACTGAAGGGGGAGTGTCAGAAAGAGTAGGAGGGTCTTAGAGAGGCACAGGCGAAAATCAAGGCGTCCAATACGGAAGTAAATTTCTTTAAGTTGGATTTGGATATGTGACGGACTTTTAAAAGACTTAAGGTGACAATTTTATTGGAGTGTTCTATAGAAGGGTAATATGTGCCTGGAAGAAGCATAATACCCCCCCTTTAAGAAATGGTTGCATCGTAATTTCTTCTACAATACCTATTTGTGCAGTCCTTGAAATAATCTGTATCAATGTCCAATTTGGCTGCAAGCAATGTTAAATAAAGATGGCTACAATACAGTAGGAGATACATTGGTGTTCTGTGCGTTGTATTTGTGTATAATTTGTGTATGTGATTGTGTATTCCAAAGAAAATACCTTGGACAATGTATTCATATGCTGCTAGGTTAGTAGTAAAAGGCACTAACGCTGCAGGGCTCAGGGTGTGCTTCTCTCTGGAACAGGCTGAGCAAGTTCTATGGTACCCCAAGGAATTGTGAAGATAAGGAAATCTAAACATTTTGGATCTTGTACTTCATGAGGATGTTAGTGACATGCTATAGTACCAGTTTCATCCCTAGGGGCCTACTGCTTCTGTATTGTAGCTGTACTTTGTACCAGTACTTTGTCTCTGAAGATGTTAATTTATTCATTTTGCTTCTTTGTTGGATTCTATAGAGTCATAGTTAAAGGGTGTGCATTTCCCTTTGTTCTTTTTGGAAGAACATTGAGGTAACAAAAAAATAAAAATAAATCAGGGCTTTTTGGGACTACAAGCATAACATTTCATACTATTTTGCTGATTTATTTGTTTAAAAAAGCTCTGTGTTGATAGAAAAAATATATTAAGAACAGTTGTGAAATAGTAAGTTTTTTTGTGCTGTTTAACATTTTTTCATAAAACTGTTTCTGAAAAAAACTTTGTTACATATATTAAATAATCCCCAAAATACTTTGAGCATAGCTTCTGAAAACCTAATGCTCTGTTGTTTGAGTGCATGAAATTAAAGAAAATACATACTTTTTTGACTTGTCTGTCTCAGGTACTATAAATGTAGCGAGAAATAACCATCTAGTTTTTAAAGTTTAAACATTGCTATGTTTCTTCGTGGCCTAAAATGAACAAAGCAATATGAGAAAGAAATGAAGTCTAAAGGACTGGCCTAATTGGCTGGGCAGGGGAAGTCTGGGTCTTTCTGCTTAAGCTGCTGCCCCCACGACCCGACCCCGAATAAGCAAAAGAAGATGGATGGATATATGGATGGATGGAATAAGTCAAAAACATGCTATGTAGACCAAAGGTCTTAATTTTGTATATGTTAATCAGTATCACACTCTCAAAAAAAGGGGAAAAAAATGTGTGCAGTACTAGACCTGGTGACTGATTTGATGAGATCAAACCATCAGAAGTGCAAGTCACACAATTTATTACTTTACCTGTTTAAAAGACTGTAATTGGAGTTTAAAGTTGTGGTTCAGGAAGGGACCTTCCTCTCTCCTGTATTCTAACTTTAGAGAGGGTACATCTTGCTTTCCACTGTTGGAAAAAAAAAAAAAAAATAGAATTTAGAGTACTAAACAAACACATAGATCTTCAACATGTGCTTGGAAATGTGCGGTAAAACTTTAAAACTGTGTGTCAGTTCTCTAACACTAAAATTTAGATGTTTTATTATTTAACCTCATCAGCCACCAGGGTCTCTCCAAGCTCCTAGATCGAATAGAACATGCCCAACATGAATTGTTTTTCTCTGCAAAAACAAACTGTGTAAATAATCTTGGTATCGAAATGAAGCTAATATGTGAGAGATTTAATCAGAGAACCTTTGAAAATATGCTCCAATAGAATATAAACTGCAGAAAATCATGACTCAACATGTGTACAAAGATTCATGTTGATGAAGTGAAGTAGAGCAAAGGTACAGAACTTTTAAGCTAATTCGACAAAGCAAATGCATGTGGAACGTTCACAATGTGCTTGACAGACAACGTTGAACCTACTCCAAATAAATGTAAGAATATATGCAAAAGGTGATGGTTTTTTAACTTTTTTTCTAATTGCACGCTGGGTATTTTAGTTAATCTGGAAATATAGTCCTATCACTGTGGATGATTTTCCTTAGCACAATAAAAACTGAGGTAAGGAAGAATTCATGCTTTTGTTTGTCAAACACTGCATATATTTTGGGGCTTATTTTGCTGCTGATTTGCTGAAATTTGGTCGTAGCATGATGAAACTTGTAGCGTTAGAATTTGTGAGATGCTGGCTTTCAGGTAAGGCAGAGTTTGCTCGGTTCTGTCTGGGGGGGTGACAGGATCAGTCGCAAAAAAGCATGACTGCTCTTTTAACTGCATTTTTTTCTGGGTTTGGAAGCTACAGAGAACATTTATATATAGATTTATATGTTTTAGCTTAGATTCTGAGGTTGATATTGATAGGACATGCTTATGTTTACACAGCAACTAGTTACCACAGATCAACTGAATTCAGACATTCAACCCCCAAGCCCCCCCCCCCAACATCCCATTGGTGGTAGATCAGGTTAATCCTACTATGCAATCATCCTCACTGTGCGTAGTGACAAGGTTTACTTAACTTTTTTGTCCATCCGTGTTTGCCTCATTTTCAGTTGTTTGAAACAGTTTGAAACCGAATAAAAAACAATGATCATTCTGATTGTAGATCTAGACAGCCTTAGGTGTGTAGTACTTCCTGTATATAAGATGCTCTTGTTTCTTAGGAACAAATATACAAATGCAATGAGGGACTTTATACTTTACAAATGTCCTTCTCAGTTGCACAGTTCTTTGTAATCTAGTAGGCTGATATAAGTACAGTGTTATAACTAAGGCTGCTTACTGTTCAGAATTTTTCTAATCTCTAAAAATTGTTTTATTGTAAATCCAAAATGTTGTAAATTAAATGTTTTATTTACTTTACAGCCTATATATTGTTCCTGTGTGTATCTACTTTGCTGCTGTTATGCCAGAATTTACCCAATGAGGGACAATAAACCATTCCTGATAAATAAAAATCAACATACATTTGCCTAATTTTAATGGCTTATTTCCATGTTTTTCCGTCTTTGAATAGTTACTTCTGTGAAACATTATTGTTATACCGAAGTGAAAGAGAAGCAGTGGATTACCAAAAATTTATTTATTGAGCATATAAATCTAAAGTTTACATTACTCCAGTTACATTTATTTCAATTAAATAATCAGAGTTAATTTTGTTCTGAATAATTATTTCCTAAAAAAAGTCTTAGTTTATTTGTGTGAGATTATATGTGAGTGGGTGTTTGTTCAATGTATATGCTGAATGTTTCACTTTCCTTTTAACTAGTTAATCCAATTAATACATAGTTAAATATTTAAAATGGTTGTTATAGTGTTACAGTATTTGCAATGTTATTCAACACCGAGCAGAAAAAGACAACTGAAAAAACATATATTCTTACTCGATTAATATACAAAGTAGTTAAAGAATAACGTCATAGAGTGCAAAAAAAAACCAATAGGAACAAAAAATAGCTTATTTTAAGTTGAACTCACTAAGACCTCTCCAGAAAGTCTTCCCAACTACAAACTACATTTTCTCTGCATGCTAGCACCCACACACGCCGATACTTTAGTGTGTGTGGGTGAGTGTAGGACCACTTTTTTATAACTGATAACAGGGTCATTTAGCCAGGAATGCTGTTGAAAAAAATATGCATAATAAGATTCCTAAAGCAGTCAGGTTGTAGTTCTAGTCATGTTTGTCCTTGGCAAAACTGCAGTTCTGAAGCATGGGACTCTCCTATTTCCCCCAAAGTTGCATGACTACGGTACTCTCTCGATTAGCCTCATAGCCTGAATAGTAACAACTATTTATCCTGTAACACCTTTCTTTCTCCTTGAAATAAACTGTCTGTAACAGCCTAAAGCAGGAGCATAAAAGAAAACCATGAACATTGTCAACCTGTCACAAGATCTGGTAAAGCTCTGCTGGTTCTTGAGCCTCTCTAAAGAGACAATGTGTTCTCACCTCATACCCCATACAATTTGTGTGTGTATGTGTTTTCTTTAGTTGGATCAGTCCACACTAAGGTGAACAGAACAAGTATTTTACTTTTAGTAGAGGCATCCTTATTTACATTAACTATTTATTTTACTTTCCCAAGATACAGATTCAAAATGGATTTAGAGCATCTGTAAAGAGCTACAGTGCAAATGTTGTGACAGGCTGACAATCACTTATTCTATGTTAAGTATTTTTATTTTATTGTCATTATTTTTTATACATTAGTTTCCACTTTGACATTAAAGGTTTTTTTTTGTTAATTTATTTGTCAAAAAGCTACATTTTGTTGATTAATGTTGAGTTATTTGTAAAAGCAATTTAGAAGGTAAAATATCTAAGTGGATGAATACTTTTCATAGAAACTGTATTTTCAAGTTTGAGACAGATTCCGAATTAGACTAAGGGCTGGACTTTGACACAGCCATTCAAACAAATGATTATGTTTCGATCCAAGCCAACTGTATATACAAAATTATGTTTGTGACTGTAGTTAAATAAATTAGAAGTAATAGAAGTATTTAGCACCATCCATATTCAAAACAAATCTGACTAGCTTCCCTGTGCTTACTGAAGAAAAGCTTACCACAGCATAATACTGCTACCACAATGTTTCACTGTGAGAAGGGTGTGCTCAGGGTTATCTGCAGAGTTAGGTTTCCTTCACTTACATGAACCTCTTATGGCTTTCTTTCAACAAAGGCTTTCCTTTTGTCATTATTTCAAAAAGGCCAGATTTGGGGAGTGCATGCATAGCTATCTTGTTAACATATCCTACTTAATGTGTTGTGGATCTATGCAGCTCTTCAAAAGTTAACCTGGTATTTGTGTTGTTGTTCATTACTGTTATCCAACAAACTTCTGAGGCCTTCACAGAACTGTAGTTAACTAAAGGCATGATGGTGGATGGCTAGATTTTACTCACAGGTACTACATAAAAGAGACTGAATGCATATTCATGCTACTCTTTTCAGATGTATGTTCATAACTATAGAATGTGTATTTACAAAAAAAATCCTAACAGAAATGATAAAAGTTTGGAGTTGTAACAAGACACAATATTAAAAAAGTGAAATATGAATTCATACTTTTTCAAGATTCTGGATAATTCACTCCATTTTACACAGGAAATAAAATAAATGGGAAAAAAAGGACATAGGCACAGATTCCAAATAGGCTCTGAGCATCTGACTGCAAGTTTCACATGAAACCTACCAGACAAAACGGTACTCTATCATGTCTTTCTTCTGGCCGAATGTGTCAGTTTTACTGCATCTCTAGTTCATAGGCCACCTCTATAAGATTAAAGTTATAGATGAAGTTTTACCATCTTCAAATCCGCAGGTTCACGAACAGTTCTTTCTACAACACCACTGGGAGACGTTGGCAGCTCATGGAGCCACAGTCACATATGTTGACGCCAAATAACAATCCTTTACTGAGGTGGGACCAAATCATTACTTTGCAAGTCTCAAGTAAGTATCAAGTCGTTATCTACAGGCCTTGAGTCAAGTCTCAAGTCAAGGCAGGCAAGTTTCGAGTCAAGTCCCAAGTCCTAAATTTAGAATTTTGAGTCATTTCGAGTCATTTTTTAAAACAATGTTGCAATTATATGTTCAATCTAAATCATAAACCATATGTTTTTTAAATCTTTCTTTATTTCACCACCTGATGAAACAAGTGCAACTGAACTTGGACAATTTAGAAACAGTAATTCTGAACTCACACCTCTTTGTTGTACAGTATAATCAAACTGGGGTTCTAATGATAGTCTTTCGTTGTACTATAATTTCACAGATTCAAAGTTAACGATTAAAGACATTTTACAGA